>OY992877.1:213318337-213615605 GCA_963921405.1 Cepaea hortensis | reverse complement strand
CCTCTGCCTTATTACAAATAATGATAACGACGATGATATTATAACATTGATTCTGCGATACAATTTATTGACATCTGTTTTTATCCACACTTGTACAGATCGGATATACGAGGGGAAAACCAAGACCGCGGCCTGGTTTGTCAGCCACTGCCCTGTCAGGTCCGACCGAAGCATCTACGTGGCTAGGATGCAGAAAAGGTGCAAGTATAACGCCGGCGTTCATAATTCTCTCTCTTCCCCCCCCCCCCCCCCTGAATTGTCTAATGTCATCAAAGTGCGAACTTTGTCATTTAAAACATTTCTCAGTGATACCTGTCTATCGATTGGCGAACCTTTTAAAACAAGGGCTGGGAATCTCTATTCTGCCAAGGGCCATTTAAATATTTTTAACATAACTCGCCGGCCATATAAAAATAATCAACTGAAAAGCGATATTTAGTCAAAATTTTGCTTTGATCGCTGTTCTAAGTGTATTAATATTTCGCAATATGTACACTCCAAGCCTGCATTATACTGACTGTCCTCTGAGTGAGCGCCATACAGGCAGCATACGTATCTGTCCCGTTATGTGCTCGTATGAGTGAGTCCTTGTCTACCCCGAAATGGAAATTCCTTGCTCGTCCCTCAAAATTTACGTTATTATTATAATAATTCTATTAATATAAATTTATATTGCTATGAAAAAAACAAAGCTTCTTGATGAATTTTACTTTGAACCCCGCCCGCGATTGCTTTAGCAAGCCAGACCAAATGATTTCGTGGACTTTATACGAACCTCTGGCCGGACGCTCCCTGTCCTTGCTTAAATAAAAGTTGTGCATGTCTCTTGCAAGACATTGCAATCAACCTCGGGTTTACTTTCCATAATATTTTACGTTCAGTAGCGTGCCATTGCTTTCTGAATGAGAGGTCAACGTTTAAATCCAAATGACCGCCATGTGGAATAAACCCAGTATTAGCAGAAAATTTTCCAGGGCCACAAGCTGCGGCTCTTTTCCTCGAGTCCTTGTCTCATTTGCTTCTTGATTTAGTTTCTGTTCACAAAGTTAGTTAGTTAGTTAGTCGCGGTTCGAACTTCACAGTAACGGGTTGTCCCCATTATGCTCCGTTCCTATGCCCGTGTATATCATACGAAATGCTCATCACTGCCCTGTGAAAAGTAGAACAGAGAGGAGTCTTGACAAGCTAACAGCCTGCACAGGTACACTGTACATAATGCTGCCGTCAGAATGCCAGCACAAAAGTCCTCCATGGAAAATACAGTTCATCGTCGACAGGAGCGGCAGTCACTAGAAAACCAACAGCCACACATTACTACATTAAAAGTCGAGAGGATAGACGTCATTGCCCCGAGATCCCATATGGTTCGGTTGTGACGAAACGACTAGATTCCGTCTGTTCTCTGCATTATTTCCCTTTGGTCGGAATACGACGGGTTGGTCCCCCTTGATATAGTGACCATAACTAGGGAAACCCCCAGTTAAAGTAGTCCGTGACGTCACATTTCTGGTGACTTCTGGAAGATGCTAGAATATCCTCGGCAAAGTGCGTACGTGGTTTGCTATCACGTTGGACCCACAATTGCTCGGGGCTCACGGAGGTTTGAATCTCTCCGTGACCCATGGGATTTTCGAGGCCCGACGAGGTAATTGTGAGCGCGCACTTGGCTATCGGACATCAGTCGCCGTTCAGATATTGTCAAAGACAGTCGCGATTCACTGGCTGCTAGACATTGATGTCATTACATCCGTCAGCCAAGCGGGACATCTGCAGTCAAGGAATGTGGTGATCAATTATCGTGAGTTGGACCATGAACTCAACGGGACCTGCTTGTTCCAGTGCCAATCAAGATGATGTTTGAGGCATTACTGGGAGCGGTCATCTGAATCTGCCAAAGTCAACACTTGAAAGAACTGAGTTGATAATAGAACGGTAGGTCTATGCTAAGACCGCCGCAACGAGTCCGACGAAGATAAAGTCAACCGATCCAGGTAGGGTCCAAGACTGAAGCGTCTATTGATTCCTGCCAGTAAGGTACTGGTACAGTCCTAACTCAGTGAGGACCTTGGTACTTTCAAGGCAATGAATTTCAGTTGTGTTGAGAAAAGTGATCTCTGCTTACCAGTCATGACATTGGCCAGTGTATTATGTTTCCGGCCTGGCTGGGTCGTCATGGGACACAGTGTATAATTTCAGACAAAACTACGGTGTGAATCTACAGTTGTGATCCTTATTGAAGCCTTAAACTTGGTCATGAGACCGACAGCAGAGATTTGATATTCCAGTGAACACCGGAGTGACATTCTCGTTTGGGTAGGGATCTACCCAATTCCTAGGTGTTGATGGACAGACTTGGTGAACTGTGAAGGTAGTTGATACCTACCGAACTGTGTAATATAGAGACATGTGAATATGTTCAGTTCTAACATTCACCTGTTGAATCATATTATTACTATTAACTATAGTAACATACTTGTCCAAGCCCCCGGGGTCTTGTTACATCGTCTTGAGTTCATCGTCGACAGGAGCGGCAGTCACTAGAAAACCAGCAGCCACACATTACTACATTAAAAGTCGAGAGGATAGACGGCATTGCCCCGAGATCCCATATGGTTCGGTCCTTTTCGGTACGGCGGCCCGCTGAAAGCATCGCACAAAGCACGAACATCGTAGCTCCAGCGACGACCCCCAGAAGTCTCCGAGAAAAATGCACTCGTGATCTGAAAAGGCAATCCAGTCAATTCCAAGCGACAAGCCGACAGTCATCGTTCTGATCTTGCAGTTCACGCTACAACAACCGCGGACAGATGTAAAAACATTCCAAACGAAATTCACAGCTCACAGTGTCGCGCCACGCACTCAACTCAGTATCAGGGCGACGGAACCATGCACTACCTTTCCAACATGATGAAAATGCGACTGCAAAACGTAGCCAGAAGCATAAACACTCCAGGGGCTTAACGGTTCACATGCCTATCCGCCATGTTGGGGACCGTAAATCAATTTTCCCCCCACAAAGTTCAGGAGTCTAATGCCTAAATGGCCTAGTTTTCAAGCCTGTAAAGACGCTTCAGTAAGGCCAAAGATTGTTGTCTGTCATGTGAAACATTTGAAAGACACACGCAGTCATTGAATAAGTTGGTGAGTTCTAGGGTAACTGATGTGTAAACTTTGTCCGTTTACATTTCAGTCCCAACAAATGTGATCAGATTCGTGTAGGTTTCTTTATTTCTAAATAATAAACAGAAGTCACGGGGTGACTGATCCAGTAACACACATTGCTGATTGACTGTTAAAACTGCCATCATATATAGCCTATAGTACCTAGCGGTGTAGGGTGGGGGTGGATGTCTTGAGTCTAAGGAATTAAGGCCGCCTGGATAGAGCAGTCGCCGCGAACTGCGCATTAGGTTTTTTTGTTTGTTTGCGTTGACTGGTTGATTCATCATAATCGTGTGCCTTGCCAACTGGCGTATGCATCCATGTCTCTTCTCGGATCTCTGCCCGCGGTGTTGTGCCTCAACACTGTGTGATTGACTTGTTGAATGATGGGGCTAGAACATTTTTGACTGATGTATTAGCTACACTGATTATTGGTCGAATGAATTATCGAGTAATACAATTGTTTGACTGATTGATTTGAAATAATGAGCGAATTATTGATGGTTTCATTGAATTATCGAAAAAATACAATGAATAGCTGATTTATATGCAAAAACGAAAGGTTGAGAATTTAACTAAAATCTATGTGACAGCACGATGGGAATGCATACGTGTGCACTACTCCAGCAGCTGGAGCAGTTTAGAAATGATTGTACCTGCAGCGCGTTGATTGTACACGCGTGTACGTTGTCCCTGTCTGCAGGTAAACGTGCCATTATCAAACATAATGCTCAATATCGACAGTCATGTTGATCCACCCACTTCTGTGTCCGACTGCAACAATCTGTTATATGTAACAACGCTTAATGTCCATGCGCAGTGTCCTCAAAACTTACGGCCTTGGGGGTATTCATAGAGAAGCTCTCATTACACGTGACCGTGTCCTAACGAATTTCTTCAATTTTCCGCCTTCACCAAACCGGTTATGACTTTCAGTTGAGGTTCAAAAGCCAGTAGTGCTAGTTTTTTTTTATTTTTTATTTTCTCGACATGATAGAAAGTTAATATAACTACCGATATGCGGTTATTGCACTCAGTGAACAACTAGGGTTAGAATTAAATTGTAAAATGTAAGAAGACGCAGATTATGGTTGTCACTAGGAAGAAAGAAATACCACACTGTAATATACAGGTAAATGTGAATATATTTAAACAAGTGAATGGACGAGTCAGGAACACTGAGCTGATCCACGACGCTGGTGATCGAGTGAAACGCCGAGTCATGACTGCCCACGCTTTCCAACATGGCACATGATTGATTGAATTGGTACAATTATCTCGGAACAGTCATAACATCAGATGGGAGGTGCATTTAAGAGATTAGAACAAAAATCGCCGTGGCGAAGGTAGCCTTTTGCAAGATGGAAAACATACTGACCAATAAGAAGATGTCATTTGGAGCCACAGAAAGAGTGTTGAGGTGCTACACAGAACCTATACTTTTGTATGGATGTGAAGCGTGGACAATGAGCAGACAAGCTGAAAAACATCTGATGGCTGTGGAAAATTCGTTTCTGAGGAAAATGCAATGATTAACAGAGAGACAGAACAACCAATGACCAAGTCCGAAGAGAAACAATTGAAAACTGTAAACTGATTAGATAAATTAGGAAATTAGAGGTAGACAGTCAAAATTTTTTGGGTCACGTTATGAGAAGAAATAAACGGGAGAACTTGGTGACAACTGGCAAGATCGAGGGAAAGAAGTCAAGGGGAAGGCAGAGAAATAAATACCTGGATGGCTTGACCACGTGGTATGGTCGAGACAAGAACACAGAGCTTATCCTTGACGCTAGTGATCGCATGTGATGGCGACATATGACCGCCTACGCTTATCGGCATGGTACGTGATGATGATGATGATGATGATGATGATGATGATGATGATGATGATGTTGATGATGATGTATGGGACAATAAAGTAACCCCAAAACGGTCATAGATTAAAGTCACTCCAATCTTGTAGTCGTGAACACTGGAAACTAATGACACTGGTTTTCATGTTAACAAAGTTAGATGAAATCAGTGCAGAACGAGCAGACTTTAGGGCTGTAATACAAGCGGTACGCCAGAAATCTAAAACGGTTATAATGTAATGGATTCTTTCACACTGCAACATAGCTGAAAATGAAGAAACCAACAGATTGGCAATGGGAAGTGGAAGACTACCTCAGCCTCATACAGACATAAATGGTGGGCCCAGGAGGTTTATCAGAAGCAGTGATAGAACCAAGAAGACGGTGGAGAGATAATACATGTACAGACCTACAAGCACTTGGAATCAACGACTGGCAAGAGAAGGTCCACCAGAGAGACGAATGGAGACGGATTGTATTTGCAGCAAAGAACCTCAATGGCTCGGAAAGCTGAAGAAGAAGAAGAAGTGATAGAACCAAGTGGAAATCAAAGGATCATGGCCACCAGAAAGAACAAGTAATAATCTCTAGACTCCGCACAGAGCACAACAGGCGACTACCACATGTTTTGATAAACTAAAGATAGGAGGTTGTAACTGTAGAACTGGTAAAATAACAGTAAACATTTGTTGCAGGAAGTGTCTAATATATGCATAACAGAGAAATTCATTGTGGCTTATACTCACTACAGTCCAATCCAATCCAATTTTGGTACGAATACCTCTTTTCAGCCTTCGAGTTTTCGGCTTGGCATAATTGGAGTATTTATGGCGTAGCTTATAGTTTGTCTTTCGTACATTGGGCTGCTTGCTGTCAGCTTCCCGGCTTCTGATGGGTTGATTGTGTTTTTCATGTCTGGCCAGAGTCGCGCACTTGTTGAGGCCTGGAGTAATTGTGTACCCACCCCGTCATAAGGTGCTCTTTCCTTCAGGGAACTTTACCAGTTGTCGTCTCTTCTGGTATTCATCCTACTTCCCCGTCTTGGGTTGCCTTCGAATCTTCTCGGTGTTCGCCAGTTCGATCTTGGTGGGGAGCGATATCGTTCCATGGCCTCCTCATCCTCTCGGTCTTGATCTGGGTAGCCTTCTTCATCTGTTGCTTCTTCTTCTGTCTGTGCCCTTGCATCTTCTGGTTCGGGTGCTACTGGCTCGATATTGAGCAGGTCTATTATCGTTTGCAGAGTTCCTTATGCCTTGTCTCTCGCTTGGTGTATTGTTGATAGCTTTTCTTCAGTCTCAGCCTTTATAGCAGCCATTCGAGCGACATACTGCTCAGTCTTCTGCTGAACTTGCTTCAGTTCGTCCAGGATGCCCTGAACGGCCGTTATCTGTGTTTCTTGTCTTTTTCTTTCTCTATTCTGTTGAACTTTGATTACAGGTCCTTCAGTTGGCCTTCCAGTTGCGCCTTGTCACTTTTTGTGAAACGATTGGTCGCCTCGTACTGCCTCTTAGCCTCTTTATAGGACAGGTTAGTTTTTATGGCGATCTTCATGGCTTCCTTGCTGTCTTGGTGGCAGAAGCAGTCGAGGTACCTGGCGCCGTGGTTGCCGAGGCAGTTGGCGCACTTTCTGTTAGTGTTAGGCCTCCTGAAGTCCTTGTCGATCTTTGAATGCTGGCACTGACTGTATGGATGGGGTTCAGAGCAGTATCTGCAAACCTCAACCTCACTCTTGCAGATGGCACCGGTGTGCCAAAACTTCTGGCACTTAGAGCACTGCAGCACTCTCGGTATATAGTGCTCTGGAGCTTGGTCTCTCTTGTCCCATCTGATGAATTGAGGGATCACTCAGTCCTCCGATGTTACGGTGACAGTTGTGGTGGGGATGTTATACTTGCCGATGATCCTCTCAGCACTGGTGATCTTGAGTTTCTTGTTCTCCATCGTCAGCATCTCCCTGATCTGGTCGTTGGTGAGATGGGTCTTGGCTCGTTTAATGACCCATCGTTTACTTGTGCGGTTCCTGGTGGCTTCCAATAAGAAGCCGTGGTGAAGCTTGATGTCGGCCTTCTCTCCTTGTGCAATCTTCTGCATAAGTGTTGTGGTCTTTGGGTTTTTGTCGGTGGAGACCACTACTCCATCAAGTGTCTTGCGCAGCTGGCAGATGCTGTTTCTTCCCAGCTGGTTTTCCAACAGACTGATTATCTTGTCTGTTGGTAGCGCCAACAGCTTGGCTTCTCCCACGCTTGTTTGTTTTAGCAGTAATATGCCGGTGAAAGCCTCAGTTGTTGTGGTTTGCTCCTATGTGGAGGTCTTTGGTAAACTGAGTTGCTTCGTCTTGGTGCTGTAGAAAACTTCATGGCTGTTGCTGGCTTCAGTTAAAGTTGTAGTCTCTGGCGTCGGTTGAGCGACGGGAGCGGCTTCATCTGGTGTAGAAGTGGTAGCTTCCTTTAATGTTTCTTCAGGTTCTGGAGTTGTGCTGCGGCTCGCAGGCAGATTTTCTTCTTCCATCTTCTTGATAGTCTTGGCGTTTTCCACGCTGCTGATTTTGAACGTCGAGTGTCTTGTCGAGTTTTTCCACGTGCCGTATTCTAGCATGTTTCTGGCTCCGTCCGATTAGGCGACTTGTTCTCGATAGCGCGACGAGTCGACTGAGAAAAGGAACTGCATTTGAAGTCACGCTTTATGAAGGTGTCAACGAGCTTATGTTGACTGCTGCTTTCTTTGCATCCATTCATACTGACATCTGAAGATGAACGAAGAGCAAGAAATCGTCCTCAAGCTGCGATAGACCTGACTAGCCGACAACGAATACAATACATAATAGCTGTATGATTATATCGTGAAATACAATGGTTGGTATTTCAGAATTGACGTTGATGGCTTCGGGGTTTGTGGCAATCTTGCTTGTGGCCAGGGGGAGAAGATTCCCGGAGTTGTTCGCATGAGAAATGAAGCCGATAGGGATAGTTGCTTCCCCTTGCTGTCCGGAACGTACAAGTGAGTGACGTCAGCACATCTTGCAAGCGATAGTCTCTCTCGCCTTTCTGCTTGCTGCACTGCCACACTAGGCTGTGGAAGAGAACATGCATTTTTGGTTGTGTGTGTTTGACCGTTCTCTCCCCCTCTCTTTCTCTCTCTCTCTCTCCCTCTCTCTCTCACTCTCTCTCTCTCAACCCCACTCTCTCTCACCCACTCACTCTTTTTCACCCTCACTTTCTCACCCTCACTCTCTCTCACTCTCTCTCAACGTTACTCTCTCTCACTCACTCACTCTCTCTCACCCTCACTTTCTCACCCTCACTCTCTCCCACACTCTCACACACAAGAGTTGTGAATAGTGTGCAGGGCTAGTGTGCTAACTTATGACCACTGCCGTTCAGGGTTCAGAGGTCATCGTGTGTACATGAACATCTAATAATTCAAAGCCATACTAAATTATTATCTGCCTTGGGATTATTCTCTTTCTCTCTCGTGAGAACGAAACAGAGAGCGATATATATATATATATATATATATATATATATATATATATATATAGAGAGAGAGAGAGAGAGAGAAGGAGAGGGGGTGAGAGCGAGAAAGAGAGAGAGAGATAGTGAGAGAGAGAGAGAGAGAAGGAGAGGGGGTGAGAGCGAGAAAGAGAGAGAGAGATAGTGAGAGAGAGAGAGAGAGGGAGAAGGAGAGGGGGTGAGAGCGAGAAAGAGAGAGAGAGATAGTGAGAGAGAGAGAGAGAGAGAGAGAGAGAAGGAGAGGGGGTGAGAGCGAGAGAGAGAGAGAGAGAGAGAGATAGTGAGAGAGAGAGAGAGAGAGAGAAGGAGAGGGGGTGAGAGCGAGATAGAGAGTGAGAGAGAGAGTGAGAGAGAATGAGAGCGAGTGAGAGCGAGGGAGAGAGAGTGAGAACGAGAGCGAGAGAGAGAGTGAGAGCGAGAGAGAGAGAGAGAGAGAGACAGAGAGAGAGAGAGAGAGAGAGAGAGAGACAGAGAGAGAGAGAGAGAGAGAGAGAGAGAGAGAGAGAGAGAGAGAGAGCAGAAAAGTTCTGCAAATAGAAATTGTGAATTAAGTTAAATAAACACCAGACTTTGCAAGTTCCTACGTTCAGGCAGCCCACGGTATAAATGAATGACAGCGAGAAAGAGTGGATATTGACATGGGCCTCCTACATTCAGGCAGCCCACGGTATAAATGAATGACAGCGGGAAAGAGTGGATATTGACATGGACCTCCTACGTTCAGGCAGCCCACGGTATAAATGAATGACAGCGGGAAAGAGTGGATATTGACATGGACCTCCTACATTCAGGCAACCCACAGTATAAATGAATGACAGCGGGAAAGAGTGGATATTGACATGGACCTCCTACGTTCAGGCAGCCCACGGTATAAATGAACGACAGCGGGAAAGAGTGGATATTGACATGGACCTCCTACATTCAGGCAGCCCACAGTATAAATGAATGACAGCGGGAAAGAGTGGTTACTGACATGGGCCTCTGCGACATTTTCTATGGTCCATCCCCAGGTTTTACCTGGCCTTCGAGAACTCTCTGTGTCAAGAGTACGTCACCGAGAAGTTCTTCAAGCTCTTCAACAACGTGGACATTATACCAGTGGTCAAAGGAGGTAATCACACTGGTCGTACACCAAATATCCGTTATTGTTTAATTATTGGATAGTTCATAAACTACCTCCTATCATGGGAGGTAATCCAGTGGTTCTCAACCTGTTTTTGGCCCATGCACCTCTTCACCATATGTTCAGAATGCCATAACCCCCTTTCGTATTTCCTCCCTATAACCCCCCCCCCCTCCCTACATAATAAACGTAAACATGGAAGCTAAATTTAATAACACATACTAGAACAAGTCTAGACGTCTACATAAAACGTGATTTGCGGGTCTGGTTACGTTATAAAATGAATTTCAGAAGGGCGAGAAGTACAGAATCGTAAAGTATGGACGAAAACAAAACAATATCAAGTAACCAGTTCTGGTATTATCTTGATTTGAAATAATCTTCACCCCCCCCCCCCCGGGAAACCCTAAAATTCACTCCTGGTGGGGGGGGGGGGAGGAGAATTCCCCACCGGTTGAGAACCACCGAGGTAATCACTTGTCTTAGATTAACTACATGTTGTGATGGGAGTAAATCACTTGTCTTAGATAACCACCTGTTGTGATGGGAGCTAATCACTTGACTTAGATTACCAGTTGTAATGGGATGCAATTATCGGTCGTTTATTGGATCCTTGATAAACTACCTCCTATCATGGGAGGTAATAACTTGTCTTAGATTAACTACGTGTTGTGATGGGAGTACATCACTCATCTTAGATTAACTACCTGTTGTTATGGGAGGTAATCACTTTTCTTAGATTACCAGATGTAATGGGATGCAATTACCGGTTACACACCCCCCCCCCCGTTATTGTTTAATCATGTGATCGTAGCTAAACTACCTGTTATCACGCGAGTTACTCACTTGTCTTAAATTAACTATCTATGCTAATTAGAGGTAATCACGAGATACTGGGTTAAATAACAGTTTTCAGTGGAAATAATTACTGTGTAGTTGGTAACCTGGGAGCCACAGCAGACTTGCCTGGCCACCCGATGTCATCTGTTCGAATCCATATTAAGGATGAGATTTAACAAAATATACCTGGTGTGTCCTGGGTTGACCCAGACTAAAATGGATGCCCGGACATACACTGGGAAGTAAATTAGACGGTGTTGAGGGCAGCATCATCCGAGTGTCAGATGGTCTGTGCAGCACGAGCCTAGCATCATATACCCAATAGTATGAAAGTGTGGAGAAGTGTCCTTCCGTTTCTGCTCTACTCAGTCGATAAAGTGCCTGTTCTCTAGTCCTTCAGTTTCTACTCTACTTAGTCGATAAAGTGCCTATTCTCTAGTCTAGTGGTTCTCAACCTTTTTTTGGTCCGTTCCCCCCTTCACCATATTTTTAGGACGTCATTCCCCCATTCACCATATTTTTAGGACGTCATTCCCCCCCTTTACCATATTTTTAGAACGTCATTCCCCCCTCCCCCTTTCGTATTTCCTCCCTAAAAATTTCCCCCTGCCCCTACACAGTAAATGTAATAATTGAAGCTAAATTTAATAGCACATACTAAAACAAGTCTAGACATCTACATAAAATGTGATTTGCAGGTCTACTTACATTATACAATGAATTTCAGAAGGGTGATACGTACAGAAGCGTAAAGTATGAAGGGAAAAACAAGATCAAGTAATCGGTTTGTCAGGGTCTTAAACCT
The DNA here is from genome assembly GCA_963921405.1 of Cepaea hortensis. NCBI lineage: Eukaryota > Metazoa > Mollusca > Gastropoda > Stylommatophora > Helicidae > Cepaea > Cepaea hortensis. The sequence continues at coordinate 213,604,310 of OY992877.1, read as the reverse complement.
GGCTCGTTAACCTAACACATGTGAGACAGTACAAATACAACGTGATTTGACTTGAGACTCAACGACACGAAGTTTCGATGGATTTATTTACAGAACACGATCTAGAGATGATCATCACAATACATAAGTTATAACAATACACTTACAAGCAACCCACAGCTTACAATCAGTCTCACAAGATGTACAAGCACTCGACTTTCGGGCCACAGAACTACACAAGCCTCTCTCCCATCATACGTCCAGTCGAGTCCGAGTCCCAGAGCTGTCTGGCTATTTCTCGCAACGCGCCTGCCCACCTGAAGTGGCTTCACGAGGCCTGCGTGCGTCCTGCTTTGTCCTTGCCTGACCGCTGGCTGTCTCGTCAGCCGGCAACCTCGCAGGCAGGTAACTAATACTCGCCTGGCGGGCGTAACGATGTTACAGCATCCCCGCTAGGGACTATTCGCCTGGCGGGCGTAACGATGTCCCTGCATATCTGCTGGCACTACATTAGACTCTGACACGCTCCCCCGCGGCTTCTTCATGAAAGATGTCATCTTTCATGTACACTCTATATACAATACTGGGTTAATATTTTTAACCTGTCAGAGTCAACCTTTCTGTTATATACATTGGTGTAGAAATACAAAAACATCTTGGCATAGAAACACATAAGAAATGGACATTGTATCTAAAAACATGTGGTGTTCAACCATTAACACTCGTCAAGCTTCATCCTCTCGATGGCTGATTACCTTAATTGCATTATTTGACCCAGTCAGATCGGTAGTAACAGCTTCCCAAGCAACTACCTCGCAGCCTTTCAAAAAAAAGTAATAATATGCTTTTTGAGACAAAAAAACATCTGGCAAGACCGTAATACGGCTTTATATAAGCCGCATTCAACGCTCAAACTCTGACCTCATTTGGCCAGGAGTTCTTGTGTCGGTCTGCAATGTCGGTAACACTCTACCGTGCCCAGTAGATGGCTTCTTGGCGTGTTAACAATCTGGCAACAACATGGTTATTTATATACAACCCATCATCGTATACATTTCAACTAACGCCCTTGGTGTAATAATGTAATAACAATTAAATGAAAGGGACATAACTTCAAAATTTCAGAAATATAATATTTTACAATAATTCTTCTATTTCTCAGCGTCATAGCTTGATGTTTCTCCATACTAGCGAAATCATGTCGGTAGTATGAATAAATTAATCAAGATATGATTCTAAGATTACACTAAATGAAAAATATTAATACACAGTTCGTGTATTCGAAATTATTAAATCGTAAATAGTTTAGAAGTGTTATAACTTTTTAAGCTTTTGTTTGTCGTCTGCTAATTTTGAACTAAATTTCTAAATCATCCGGAAGTACACACGCAACAGCTGATGTTGAAATTGGTAGAACACGCTTGTTCCGGTCTGATGTAGTAAAACGGAATGTGCAATGTTCTGATCGTTCATGTGTTGGTGGTTTCAGTGGAAAAACTTCTGGATTTCGATTTACTGAAGTGGTGTAGATGTCAATGTTCAGGTCACACTTTCACACACGGAGTTAAAATATCACTGGATAAGTTCCAAATGCAGCTACCACGGATAAATTGGATAGGTCGCTTGCGGTAAGTTCAGAGCGAATGTGGCACTGTTCTTGTTTCGTAATATATACAATTAAAGTTCTCTTTCTACCACACACTACACAATTATTCACGACAATCACTACATTAATAATAAAATAAGAAAAACTATATATATATTGGGAATACACCCTATCACATCATATAGACATACACAGCTTTCGTGAAAAAATACTTCACTGATGCATGGCTGTGTTGGTCTGAGTGTATTTTACACACTGCACTCAGACATTGGAGCTTACTGGGTCGGTCGGACAACGGGACAAAAGATCGGCAATCGTGTTGGTTCTGCCCGCGATGTGTCGAACTTCAAAGCTGTAATCTTGAAGTTTAAGAGACCAGCGAGCTATCATTTGGTTGGAAGGTACACCTGAATTGATAAATCTCAACGGACTACTGTCAGACTCGACAATAAAATGACGTCCCAGAAGGAATCTGGAAAATTTAGTTATACCCTCAACCAGAGCAAGGGCTTCCAACTGAGGTGTCGACCAAGAGCGTTCTCTATGTTTTAATTTTCTCGAGAAGTAATATACAGGATGTAGGATGTTATCATGTTCCTGTAACAGAACTGCTCCAATCGCTACGGAGCTCGCGTCTGTACGTAATCTGAAAGAAATAAGAAAATTTGGCAATTTGAGAATGGGATTCTTTAAACTATTCTCAGAGAAATAAGATAATACTTTATGGAATGCAAATTTTAGGCATTCATTGCTTACAATTTTCTCCGGTTGATCTTTTGTTAGTAAGTTAGTAAATACTTCGGTCAGTTCAGCAAAATCAGGTATGAACTGCCTATAATAATTTATAAGTCCCAACAAACTTCTGACTTGCTTTTTCGTAGTCGGAAGTGAGAGTTTTAGTATTTTGGACACAATGTTATCGTCTGTCGTGACAAAGCCATTAGATATTTTGTACCCCAAGAAGGATATTTCCTGATAGGCTATGTCTACTTTTGCAGGCTTCACCGTCAGTCCGTGCTGTCTAATGCGTTCAAATGTCTGTTCTAATGTCTTTAGGTGGTCTGTCATCGTCTTTGTGTGAACACAAATGTCGTCTATTTTTTTTTTTTTTTTTTTTTATTTTTTTTTCCGCGTTTCCATCCTGTTTCGGGATATTGCGGTCAACACCAGCATCTTTCAGCTGTATGTTGATTCCTAGGCTAGATTACGCTCATCAGCACGCCACGACTTTCTGAGCGACCGGCTCCATACTCTCATAAGTCACTTTTGCGATTCGAACCACTGCTAATTCTCGTCGCGTCACGTGACGAGAGTATTCGGGGTTAGCGGAGAAAGCTGCTAACCCCTCGGCCACGGAGCCGGCTAAATGTCGTCTATGTAACAAATAATATTCGGTATGTCTACTAGTAGAAGTCGTGTCATACGTACGAATGTTGCTGGGGCATTGACAAGCCCAAATGGAAGTTTGCACCATTCGTACAGTCCCCAAGGTGTGGCAAAAGCTGTCAGATGTCTGCTCTGTTCGTCTACTGCTATTTGCCAGTAACCTTTCGTCATGTCTACCTTCGTAAAGAACCTAGCGTCTGTCAGTTCTGTAAATAGGTCTTCAGAATTTGCAATTGGCTCTAAATCTAAAAGAGTTATCTTTTCTAATTTTCTATAGTCGACACAGAGTCTTATTGTGTTGTCATTTTTGCGTACTATGACCATTGGAGATGAGAAATTTGATTGGGATCGTCTAATGATGTTGTTTTTCTCTAAGCTGATGATCTCTTGATGTAAGTGTTCTTTGTAATGCAATGGAATGGTGTATGGTCTGCATTTTATGGGTGTATTTGACGTGAGTGTGATGTGATGTTGTACTAATTCTGTTTGTCCTGGGTTGTTGGAGAAAATGGTGTTGTACTGTTGTATGAGATGTTTGCAACTGTCTGTTTCTGCTTGAGTTAACTTTGGGTTGATCTTAATTTCCTTCAAGCAGTTTGTCGTGTCTAATGCAGGTGTTGGAATTTCGTCACTAGCCTGGTCATCTTCATGGTCTATTATCACTGTACATGCTGTTGTATCGTCTTGTTCGTTGTTTCTGTTGTAATATGGTCTTAGCATATTGACGTGGAATATTTTGTGTTTGTCTTTTATTTGGATCTCATAGTCTACAGGTGAAATCTGTCTCGTCACTTTAAATGGTCCTTGCCAAGAATCAGTCAATAAGTGTCTGTCACTAGGTAGGAGAAGAAGAACGTCCTGTCCAGGTGTCAACATTATTGTCCTGTTACCTTTGTCAGCATATTGTCTATATGTAGCACCAGATAATTTTAGTGCATCCTTTGCAATTATACAAGATTTGATGATTCTTTCACGCAATGATGTAACATATACGTATGATGATATGGGTTTGAGTAAAGGAGTGGATTCAGTTAACATTTGATGATAGATGCTTAATGGGCCACGTGGTTTGGCACCATAGATAAGTTCAAAAGGAGAGAAACCTGTACTAGCATGTGGCACCTCGCGATAAGCAAAGAGAATAGCAGGTAAATATACGTCCCAGTTATTGAGGTGCTCTTGCGTGACTTTAGCAAGCATATGCTTTAAATCACCGTTAAATTTTTCTATAATTCCACTCGAGTGAGGATGGTACGGGGAATTGAAACATTGCTTCACTCCTAGCATTTTGGTGAAAGCTTGAGTAGATGCGGCGATAAATTGAGTTCCCCTATCTGATTGGATAGTGTCTGGAAATCCTATCCGTGAAAATATATGGAAGAAAACTTCCATTATGTCATTGGCAGTTATGTTCTTTAGCGGAATCGCTTCAGGTCAGCGGCTACATTGATCAATAACAGTTAATATATATTTATTCCCTCTGGTTGTTATCTGATTAAGAGGGCCCACTATGTCGACAGATATTTTCTCAAAAGGTCGACTGGCTAAGTCAGTAATTTGTAACTTTGCCTGTGGTTTTTTTTTCTTTCTTTACAAGTTTTTGGCAGCTGTCACAACTCCTGCAATATTGTTTAATGTCATTGCAGAATTTGGGCCAATAAAACTGTAATAATAATCTCGATCTGGTCTTAGCGTATGCCATATGCCCTGCAAGAGGTATATCATGGGCAAGATGTAAGGCTTGCTTACGATACTCAATTGGCAAAACAGTTTGCTCTGTTGTGGTGTCACCTCTGGTATAATACCTGGTGAGGATACAATTTTTCAAAGCAAAATGCCATCTTGCATTTTTGGTTAACTTTGGCTTTTTGCCGATCAGATTAAAATATTTTGATAATGAAGGATCCGCCTTTTGGGCTGTTACAAAAGTCTCCTTCATGGTTTTAGGAGGTAGTAATACTGGGCTAAGCATTTCTATAGCCTCAGTTTGATTAATTTCATCTTGCATTCTAGCAGTAGATCTAGTTACTGCGTTCACACATTCAATGATATCAGATGTTAGTTAGTTAGTTAGTTAGTCGACAGATCATCCTCGCTGCACATCGAACCATTCAGTCCATAAGTGCTCGGATCCCCTCCTCAGCAAATCCCGCAGCGTGTAGCGGCTAACGACGCCAGTTCTGTGTTGGTTTATCAATCTTCTTTGGCTTCCTGCGTAGTGTTCTTGTTTGGCCACACCTCTTTTAATTTGATGCTCTAGCAGTCTGGCCATTGTTGTAGATTCACAGTCATCACTTGGTTCTCGCAAAAGTCTCACATCACGTAGAGCATTCAGAATGTCAGCCTGGTCCATGGCGCGTCCGCCCTCCACAGTAGCCTCACCTGCGAGCTTGTCAGCCCGCTCATTTCCTTGTACTCCCGCATGCCCTGGCACGAAGATGAAACTAATCTTTGCCAGCCGAGACCGCTTCAGAGGCAGCAACCATTCTCTTCGGATCGACCCCTCCTCTATCCTCTTGATCATGTTCATTGAGTCGCTAAGGAAACAAGCCCTGGTGAATGTCTGTGTCTCGAGCCATGTTATTGCTTTACTTACTGCCATGACTTCCATGGTCAGGCTACTTGTGGTTTCAGTGAAAGCACCAGAGTCCTCCTTCACAATTCTCCCTCCGGCCCGAGCTGTAAAGGCCCATGAGCTTCTCACATGTCGGACGACCGACCCATCTGTGTAGATGACCGCGTCACCGTCTAGCGAATTCTCGAAAATCAACGCTTGTACTTCAGCCTCAACAGCAGCCGGATTTTCTTGTCTGCATTTTCTATCTAATTGGATGCAAACTGAAAAGGATGTGCAGAAGTCTGTTGGCACTTGCACCCACTCCTCGCCAGGTTCTAAGTCCTCAAGTGAACACACCTGTTGAAGAATGTCTTCGGCTTGACCCATCCACGACCGTCCCCTTTTTAACCTTGTTTTGTGTTCGTTAACTTTTTCGCGTAGGGGATGGATTTATTCATCTCTTGCGTGTAATTGGTGTGCCAGGATGTAAAACCAGGAGTTTATACTCAAGATTTGCGCGGGTGCTACGGAGTTCGTGCATCGAGCGAAGCCTTCCTTGATATCAGATGGTGATGAAACAGTGTTATCAATGATGTCATGAGATCTTAGTGCTACATTAGCTACCATACATTCATTAGGTGGTACAACAGTATCAATGATGACATTTGATGGTGATGTTGTGATCTCATTAATGCAAAGAGATGTTATGTCATGAGGCATATCATTTACTTCTGGTAAATTTCCAATTATAATATCACACACCGGGTTTGTTAATGCTGCGGATTTTACTTTCCCAGTGAGGAAAGGTGTTTGAATATATGCCCATGCTAGTGGGTACTTCTCAATATTGCCAGAGAATGTTCTGCATGTTACGTGCCTGCCTGTATAGTCTGTAGGCATTATGAACGTTCTCTTCAGTCCAATCAGTGAACTTCCCGTGTCCCGAAGGACTGTAGCAGGCTTGCCATTCACATATCCTTAATGGATGTTTATTCTGCCTTTTGAATCTACTACCAAATTAGCTTCTTCATTGGCAATAGGGATGGAGTGGCCGCATGTTAAAATACCATCTTCATAAAAGGTATTACAAACAGTACATTTATTTGCGTTAAACATATCAAAAGCCTGTGCTGAGTTCACAGGGTGTTTCTCTGATTGTTCTTCATCTGATGATGAACTATCAAATAAGGCGGCATTGGCTTTCTTGGTCATTTGCCTACCTTTACAATCATGGCGATAATGTTCATACGCCTTACAGAGAAAACATTTACGCAAATTTCTAAAGGATTTACGCTCCTTATCTTGTCTTTTTACGATGTTTTGTAAATATGTAAGATATGCGGGGTTCTTGTCGCACATCTCACCTTGATGATGTGAAATTTTACAATATTTACAATGGTTGTACTTCTCAGATGTAGGCTTATAAGGTTTTTGCCTACTATAGGGTTTGTCATAGTTAGCCGATGCTACAAAATTGGTTTCAGTAGCTTCACTGGCAAAACAATGTTTGTTGGCTGTGTAATAAGCCGAACCACGTCTCTCAATCTCATCCACACTTGTGCATTCATTCTCTTGCAAAAATTTTGAAAATGCTGATGGAATGGATGAAATGACTTTATCTCTGATGATAAGATCTTCTAACTTTTGATAGTTCTTATCAATTTTAGCTGCTGAAGTCCATTTGGAAAATATATCTCGGACTAAGCAGAGGTAGTCAGAGAACGTTTGAGTCGGTTTGGGGCTCAACTTGCTGAATTGTTCTCTGTAACCTGCCTCATCTAACATAAAATGTGCCATAATCTTTGATTTTAGATAATGGTAATCTTTCCTGAGGTCTTTGGGGATAGTCTCTATGACTTTCAGAGGCTCCCCTGATAAACTTCTCATATAAATTATATTCCATTCAGACAATGGGACCTGGTAATGGTCCATTAAAGTCTCAAAATTTTGGGTGAAGGCTGCAATGCAGTCACCCGAGGTATAATTTCTTACGATACCTTGATATTTCTTGTACTGGTTTTCTTTCTCCAGTCTTTCAGATTTCTTGGACTCCTTGTTTATGGCCGTCTCAGTATCAAGTTGTTTGATTTTTAATTGCACTTCCAGCTCTTCCCGTTTACTCTGAGCTGCTATCTCTGCCTTCTTTAATTCTGTCTCTCTTTCAATCTCTGCTTGCTTTGTTTTTGCAGATAGCTCTGCTTCTGCTTGCTTGGCAGCTCTTTCAGCTGCTCTTTCTTCACGCTCGTGGTATTCAGAGTATTTCTTCTCACTCCACTTCGTTAACTCATCACCTGTTAACTTTAACTTCAGCCCCATATCGATGAAATCATTTAATGACGACATGATGGAAAATGCAAATGAAAAATCAGACACACAATTTGTTACAAGTTGTTAGTAACGTGAACAATTTACAATTGTGTTCTATTTGCAATATGTGCCTAAATTTGCATCCGAAAGTATATAGAAAGAAAAATATACTCAAGTGTCTTGGATGCGGTGAAGAACGGTTGAAATTTGGGCTAGGAACTGTAGGGTCGTTACTTCAAAACACAAATGACCTCTACGGGCAAGGGTTTCAGATGGCACAGAAAACCTGCTTTGTTTTTGGAGGAAATAAATTAGCGTCTATTTGATGTGGTGTGTATGTTTGTCACTAAGTTTTGATTAGGTTTGTATGGCGTTGAGTGTAATTGTAGGTCGTAATGTTGTCAGTCAACAATTTTTTTTTCTTTCAAAATTACAAGTCACTTTCTTTCCGAAACTTTCTGCTTTCCACAATTCACTTTACAAAGACAATCTAACTATATCTCAACACTCTACAACATTGATGACACATCACTTACATCAAGATGACATTCAGTAAGGACATAGACATAAAGTTTACAAGATGGCGACAAGGTCACAATGTCGACAACTTCACAATGTCGACAAGGTCAAAACGGTGACAAGTTCCACAATCACAAATGTTTTACACGTTTACAAGATCAAACAATATGTATGCACTGTACGTTCACATTTAGTCTCCATGTTTAAACAATATAATAATATATATCAAAATGAGCCTTAACAATCACCTGTAAATGCACTCTAAAGTTGGACAAAAATTTCTAAGTTCACAAATCTAGGTTTTAAATGTTAATTACTTAAACCACGTTCATTTTAAAGCCGGACGAATGCCACCACGTCCACACATGTCAGGGTCTTAAACCTGGCTCGTTAACCTAACACATGTGAGACAGTACAAATACAACGTGATTTGACTTGAGACTCAACGACACGAAGTTTCGATGGATTTATTTACAGAACACGATCTAGAGATGATCATCACAATACATAAGTTATAACAATACACTTACAAGCAACCCACAGCTTACAATCAGTCTCACAAGATGTACAAGCACTCGACTTTCGGGCCACAGAACTACACAAGCCTCTCTCCCATCATACGTCCAGTCGAGTCCGAGTCCCAGAGCTGTCTGGCTATTTCTCGCAACGCGCCTGCCCACCTGAAGTGGCTTCACGAGGCCTGCGTGCGTCCTGCTTTGTCCTTGCCTGACCGCTGGCTGTCTCGTCAGCCGGCAACCTCGCAGGCAGGTAACTAATACTCGCCTGGCGGGCGTAACGATGTTACAGCATCCCCGCTAGGGACTATTCGCCTGGCGGGCGTAACGATGTCCCTGCATCTCTGCTGGCACTACATTAGACTCTGACACGGTTCTTGTATTAACGCGATCTTGAAATAATCTTCATTACCCCCCTGGAAACCCCAAAATTCCCTCCTGGGGGGGGGGGGAGGGGGGAATTCCCCACCGGTTGAGAACCACTGCTCTAGTCCTTCAGTTTCTACTCTGCATAGTCGACAAAGTGCCCATTCTCTAGTGAGCTAAAAAAAAATGTGGCATTTCCTTTACATGAAGTCGGAGTGGGTGTGCATGATGGTGAAAGGCACGGGTAATAGGGAAAGCTAATCCATACGCTAAAACACCAGCCCAGTGCGCTAGAAGTAGTAGCGCATGTATCGACTACGTTTGAGTTGCAAGCTACCGGACGAAAAAAAAGGACTACACAAAGTCTGCTTTCCATAGAGTAAGACACACCGACATGATACAGATACTTGCAGATCTATAATCTAATGGAAAGACATGATACACATGCTTGCAGATCTACAATCTAATGGGAAGACTGGTAAAGAACATTTATTGGAAACAACAAGCTGTTACAGAAATTGATAATGAAGCAGGTCAATATCACCCTATCAAAAGAGGTGTGCGACAGGCATGTGCACTTTCTCCAGACATACTTTCTTTTAGTTTCACTCCAGTATAAATTTCACAAGGGCGTCATGTCTTTTACTGCTAAAAGTTTGCTGCATGTGCTTTACAGGGTCTTGCAGTCAACCCCAGCATTTTTTGATATGAAATAAAACAGTTAGGTATGAGCAACTCCTGTGACAAGTGATGATACTTGTCAAAGACTAGAATAGACAGGAGGGAAGACCACCCTGAATGAGTGGTCTACCTCAAGTAGATTAGAGGTAACCCAGTGCCCCAACATGAGGGCAGGGTAGGTGTAGGGAGGGGAACTGTCAAACAGTTCTCTCATGAGACACGGGAGTGTCAACCAGAGAGTAAGCACTCTGGTCACGGTATAATCACACCAACGTGATAGACACCAAGAACTAGAATACAATTCAAGAGTAGGCCACTACTCTAAGCGTGTTGAATGATGTAGCACGCAAAAGCCGAAGTGCGCACGAGGTCCCTCCCGCGTACTGTGTAATCAGCACGCGGAGAATTGTCAGACGGGAGACAGACTTCGTAGGGAACACATCGCTTAGAGTCGATGCGTATTGCTTTAGATGAGTAGATAGATTTAGCAGTAGGGCTAGGGACGACTAGTGATAGGAAGTTCTGTGTATTCATGTGTGGTTCGTTAGAGACAGTTTTGTGCATTGATGTATTGTAAGAGCCAGTGGCAATAAAAATGTGTAATCAATTCCTCTCGTACGACTGACAAGTCTTTTTGTGTGGTGCGAGAGAAGTTTATCCCATAACGCCTGTAGCATCGCTTGATGACAATACTAAATATGGACACCGTGTAATCCCTTACAATGAACTGAACAATGTTGAATGTTGTGTTTGTCCATCAAGAATGATGACGACCATTCATTTCATCCAGTGGGGTTAAAAGTTTGCAGCCGTGAGTTCTAAGATGGCTGGTAAGGCCTATCATGCCTCGAAATGTTCTTTGACAACGAAGACAAAGAATGCTTGGCGTTCCGGGAAGAGGATCTCCTACAGTGCTCTTTCTGTCCACTCCCCCCCCCCCCACAGCTCTCGTAGTCTTGTTTGCTTCTTACGTTGAATATAAATAACAGGGGAACCCCCCCCCCCCCCCCCCCCAAAAAAAAAAAAAAAAAAAATTGTATATTGAAACGCAAACCCTTCGTTGTTAGGAACGCGGAGCAGAAGTTCAATTCAGTCCAGTTGTGAAAGGTGCCAAATAAGAACATGTGGGGCCGAAGCTGTGCAAACACTTACATATGGATATACAGAGGGGAGTCAGCACAGTTGTTGGCTGTGTGTGATTCACATGGCAGTTTTATGTTCAACAGCTTGTCATTGTTTTCTGAGCGGCCGACGGCAACAACATCGAGATCAACGCAAAGCAATCTGCTCACAAATTGCCTGCGGCTCATGTCGAACCCCTCACTCGTCCTGGTCGAACATTTGTGAAACTTTTCACAAACATCGAGCCACAGACGCGGAAATAAGTCAACATATTTAAACAGCTCGTGTATCATTCGCGGCTTCTTTAAGGTTTCGCTATCCTACCCACAGGTGCAGACTACAGAAGCTACTTCCCACCTGGTACGTTTGTGGACGCCGCCGACTTCAGCTCACCTGAAGCCTTGGCCGACTTTCTTGACGACCTTGGCAACGACAAGTCGCGATACATCGCCTATCTCCGGATAAAGAACAGGTAAATGGGAGACAAATGCATCACATGTTACCGTGGTCCCTTAGAGGAGAGCAAGGAACAGGAACACAATAACCTACCATGCTTGTCGTAAGAGGCGAATTAGAAAGGTTGGCGCGATACTGGTGAACTCACCTCGTAGAACACTTTAGCTGTACAATCCATGTGCATCCTTGAAGGCTTGGCTTGAATTGCTTGAGAGCATGTGCTGCAATGGGAGATGGAAGCAGCAGCAGCAGAAGACGACGACGAGAAAGAAGAAGAAGAAGAAGAAGAAGAAGAAGAAGAAGAAGAAGAAGAAGAAGAAGAAGAAGAAGAAGAAGAAGAAGACTGTCATAACTACTATCAAGCCTTGCAATGGCTGATACATAGTATCAATCACAAGGCATGATGGGAAGGACACGAGGTTCCGGGATTGGCAAGGCCTTGTTCGTACTAGAACATTCGTGGCAGATTGGTGTCGATCTGCTGGAATACTGTGGGTTTAAACATAAAGGTTCATGGACACAGGTTCTCACACACACACACACACACACACACACACACACGCACGCACGCACGCACGCACACACACACACACGCACAGAGAGAGAGAGAGAGAGAGAGAGAGAGAGAGAGAGAGATTGATTGATTGATTGATCTAGGAACTGACATCACAGCATTCGGGACATTCCCATAATCGCTCCGTCCCCATCCTCAGCAACCAGCGAAGAGTTCCAACACTAATAGTTCCAGTAGCAATCTGATTATATGTCCGAGAGAGAGAGAGAGAGAGAGAGAGAGAGAGAGAGAGAGAGAGAGAGAGAGAGAGAGAGAGAGAGAGAGAGAACGATTAACGAACGAACGAACGAACGGACTTTATTTTCAAAGGGTGACAAATTGGGTATGCAGTCCCGTTTAACATTCGGACCTTCCAATCACTCATCTTTCATTTATCAATAATGCATAATACATTCACATAGGAAAAAATCATTGTCAAATGAATGTTGTAAACATAAACAATGCACATTGCCATGTTATGAGACATATACCCCAACCCCCACCCATCCCCCACCCAACCACACACACACTCACAGGCACACATGCATACCCCAAGCCATCCACCCACCCATCCCACACTCACACCCCCCCCCCCCCCCCACCTACACACATCTCTCCAAACACACACACACACACACACACACACATCTCCCACCCACCACAGAGAGAGGAAGAGAGATCCACTGTGAGATGAAACACAGGAGAAGAAGAACAAAACTAGCCATGTGTCTAAGTATGCTGTCGTCATTCATCTGTGACGGGTTTATACTTCAGTAGCCAGACTATAGCTATAATTATTTCATATTGCATTGTGGGTTTCTTATTTATGTTCATTATGTTCGCTTGTCTTGAACTCAAGCGTAGTCCATACACGTGCTATTACATCAAGTGTAAACAATATAAAATGACATAAACTTGTGCAGCTTTACATAACAGAATTAAGACACATACAGGACGTTGCGGCGATTAGCCTTCATCCAGCAAACAAACACATTCACCAACACAACATACAGTCAAGGAGATCTCCACAACTTTATGTCATTTTATATTGTTTACACTTTCACAGCTTTACCGCAGTTCCACCTAATGTTATTCATATTACATCAAGTGCACTTGAGTGATGTTTGCGCGTGCAATAGCTTTCCCTATTACCAGTGTCCCTCGGCAGCAGGTGAACTCACTTCTGAGGTATTTATAATTTACGTCCCCAAATCCGGGACGAGAAGTCAACATTGTATTCCAACTGACCGGTGTAGGGGTTGAACCCGCTACCTCAGCATCAGCACACCGGATGTTTAAGAATGTTTATCCATTCTGCCATGCTAACCTCCAGTGTATTTCTTACTCTGCATCTGTCTTCTACTACTTCTATGAGTGCCAATAAATACGTATGGATGTATTTCTCAGTACAGAAACCATCTGAGCCATGTTGCTGTTGTTTCCAGGTACCAAGTGGTGTGGGATTTCCCCAGCTGGCAGTGCAAGCTTTGTGAGAAGCTTCATGTTGATCGTCAGAAGCGGACCTACAAGAACATTCACCAATGGTTTACCACCAACTCTTGCGTGGATCCCAAGGACTTCGTCTGATGTGCTTCTTCGTAGCCAGCGTTCCTCTTTCTCGGAGCGCCCGACACAGAAATCACGTGGTAGTAGCTGGAACTTTCATAAACATTCAGACAGAACTAAAACAATTGGACAAAACTAAAATAATCCGAAACAACTAACACAATCGGACATAACTAAAACAATCGGACATAACTAAAACAATTGGACAAAACTAAAACAATTGGACAAAACTAAAATAATCGGACAAAACTAACATAATCGGACAGAACTAAAGCAATCGGACATAACTAAACCAATTGGACAAAACTAAAATAATCGGAAACAACTAACACAATCGGACATAACTAAAACAATCGGACAAAACTAAACAAATTGGACAAAACTAAAGTAATCGGACAAAACTAAAACATTCGAACAAAACTTATACAATCAGACAAATATTAAACAATCTGACAAAATTTATACAATCAGACAAATATTAAACAATCTGACAAAATTTAAACAAACAGACAAAACCAAAACAGTCAGACAAATCTAAAACAATCGGACAAATATATAACAATCGGGCAGGTGAAAATGTTACTGTCAGTGCCAGTTAACTGCCCACCATAATACGTTACTGAATGCGGTATTTTTATTTGACTAAACCTTGTGTCTAGTATTCACTTCCGTGCAGATCCACCATATTCTAGGAATTATTCTATAACATTTAAGTTCAAAGTTATTCATTGTTCATCTGTGTGGTCCCGAGATAGTATGTAATTGACATCCGTACGGTGGCAGGGAAAGATACGTGCTCCTATGACATGAAGTCTCCTGGCAACACCTGGTCTCTAAAACTCAGCCCAGGCTGTGTGCTATAGAGAGGTTATTATTGACCTTTTTTTCCCAGCACAATGTAACAAACTATCGTCTGTCTAGACGGAAAGGTGCCTGTAACAGTAAGAACATGAGTTACATAGATTTTACCAGAAAAAAAGGAGAAAGAACCATAACTGAACTGAGTTACGCAAATTTTTACCTAAAATATGAAGGAAGAACCATAACTAAATTGAGTTACGTAAATGTCTATCTAAAAAATGAAGGAAGAACCATAACTGAACTCAGTTAAGTAAATTTTATCTAAAAAAACTAAAGGAAGAACCATAATTGAACCGAGTTACGTAAAATGTATGACAAAAACTGAGGAAAGAACCACGAATGAATTGAGTTAAGTAAAGTTTATCTCAGAAACAGGAGGAAGGACCATTCTTGATGTCAGTGTCCTCCTATGCTGTAGGTTTACTTGTGAAGACCTCTAATGTAGTCTGGTATCTTTGTGTAACAAACATGGAATGTTGAGATGCTGCAGTGCTACAACAAAAGCACATACTGTAACTAACCGAACCAGTCTCTCCATGTTCATTGACATGTTTTCATAACTCCTGTAGGAATTCAGTGTAAGTAATAACACATACTACAAACCATATATTGAAATAACAAGGGATGGGGTGATATACACGTGAAAACAATATAATCAATCGTTTCGGTAAATTAAATATACTTTCATCAATCATAAAACAGACACGTTAAATCAAGAATAAGAAGACTGTATATATAGTATGTATAGTAATAAAAACTTTTGTCAGTGATAAAACAACTCTTGAAACAAGAAAGATAGGGGTAGATCATGTAATAATTTATGACTCTGATTAGCTGTAAGCGGTATCATCGCATAACGTTATTATTACCGTTAAAAACATCGAGAATTAACTATTAATAAAAATGGGTGAATTGAACGACGCGCGAGCTTCCACCAAGTTTAAAAACCGAGTTCTAACTTCATTCAAGTAGAACAATAGAGTT
Source organism: Cepaea hortensis (assembly GCA_963921405.1). Taxonomy (NCBI): domain Eukaryota; kingdom Metazoa; phylum Mollusca; class Gastropoda; order Stylommatophora; family Helicidae; genus Cepaea; species Cepaea hortensis. The sequence goes on along the minus strand of OY992877.1, from coordinate 213,588,852 downwards.
TTAGCATCACCCAAGTTGAACAATAGACTTCTAGCATTGCCCAAGTTGAACAATAGTGTTTTAGCATCACCCAAGTTGAACAATAGACTGCTATCATTGCCCAAGTTGGACAACAAAGTTCCAGCTTCCCTCAAGTCGAACAATAGAGTTCCAGCTTCCCTCAAGTTACACAATTGCATTCTAGCTGGCCTGCAGTTGAACAACAGCGTTCCTGCTTGCCTTAAGCTTACAACGGCGTTTCATGTTGCTCTGAATGTACCAACATGACCAGGTCTCTGCTCTCATCATTCATACGTACTGTCGGCTCCATTAACACGTGACCAAATCAAAACACTTTGTAGATAGTTGTAAATTTGGCTGATATTTGATTCTTGTAGTTGTCTTAACTCCAATAAGAGTTGCACCAAGCACGCATGCACTCGCGAACTCACTCACGCACATACGTACGCACGCACGCACTCACGCACACACAACACACACATATTTATAAGTGACATCTAAACACTCTGCCAATGTGAAACGTCTGCTGCCCGGCTCACAACATGCTCGATGTCATCTAGACTGTGTCGGGTGGAAACTTGAGTGGAATGTTCTCGCGGTTGCTGGCAACATCAAGACTCTTCTTCTTTACGATCCTCTTGTTGACCAGGACGATGACCATCATCAGGGCAGCGATGTAGTACATGATGCCGAAGAAATGGAAGGTCACCGAATAGCTGCCGGACACGTCGCGGAGGAATCCTGCCATGGAAGAGATAAACTTTGACATGTAACTGAGCAAATATGAAGTGGACAAGTTGGGGTAAACAATATATCTAGAATAATTTGCTGCAGAAATTGATTTAAAATAAAGGTAATACATTCAAAGATAATTGTCTGGTTTATCATGATCAAGTGCCTTGTCAATTGACGTGGGCTATCGTTTTTCTCAAAATCTTGCAATCTCCAACGGCAAGGATCAATTCGTGTCCTACACCTTGTCATGTCTTGAAACAAGACTGTTAGTAATATTCTCTCGCTGTCTTTTTCTATCTCTCCACAAATCTTCCCATTTGGGACAATATATTCTAGTTTTTTTTTTTTGTATTCTCGTCATGTGATCACAAGTGTAAAATCTTTCTGATGTTTGTGACAAGTTGGTCTTGTGTCTTAGTTAGTTAGTTAGTTAGTCGACAGATCATCCTCGTTGCACATCGGACCATTCAGTCCATAAGTGCTCGGATCCCCTCCTCAGCAAATCCCGCAGCGTGTAGCGGCTAACGACGCCAGTTCTGTGTTGGTTTATCAATCTTCTTTGGCTTCCTGCGTAGTGTTCTTGTTTGGCCACCCCTCTTTTAATTTGCTGCTCTCGCAGTCTGGCCATTGTTGTAGATTCACAGTCATCACTTGGTTCTTGCAAAAGTCTCACTTCTCGTAGAGCATTCAGAATGTCAGCCTGGTCCATGGCGCGTCCGCCCTCCACAGTAGCCTCACCTGCGAGCTTGTCAGCCCGCTCATTTCCTTGTACTCCCGCATGCCCTGGCACGAAGATGAAACTAATCTTTGCCAGCCGAGACCGCTCCAGAGGCAGCAACCATTCTCTTCGGATCGACCCCTCCTCTATCCTCTTGATCATGTTCATTGAGTCGCTAAGGAAACAAGCCCTAGTGAATGTCTGTGTCTCGAGCCATGTTATTGCTTTACTTACTGCCATGACTTCCATGGTCAGGCTACTTGTGGTTTCAGTGAAAGCACCAGAGTCCTCCTTCACAATTCTCCCTCCGGCCCGAGCTGTAAAGGCCCATGAGCTTCTCACATGTCGGACGACCGACCCATCTGTGTAGATGACCGCGTCACTGTCTAGCGAATTCTCGAAAATCAACGCTTGTACTTCAGCCTCCACAGCAGCCGGATTTTCTTGTCTGCATTTTCTATCTAGTTGGATGCAAACTGAAAAGGATGTGCAGAAGTCTGTTGGCACTTGCACCCACTCCTCGCCAGGTTCTAAGTCCTCAAGTGAACACACCTGTTGAAGAATGTCTTCGGCTTGACCCATCCACGACCGTCCTCTTTTTAACCTGCTGCCCTTCACCTTCCTAATTTCACTATGCAGTGGATGCTGTGTGTTTGCGTTAATTCTGAGGTAGGCGCGTGCCCTGCAAACTTGCATTCTCTCTTCAATGGTTGGAAAATCAAGAAGGTAGCGCATCGCCCTGCATGCTGTATCTCTTGTACATTCAAGAATAATGCGCATAGCTTCATTCTGTATCCTTTCCATCCTTTCTATCTGCTTATGGCTGACAGTCAGGATTGCCATTGCATACTCCAAAACAGACATGACCAGCCCCTCGTACAGAAGACATAGATGGCGCTGCTCACAATTTGCTGCCGCCATCACCCGCATCGCTGCCAAACCCCGCTTGGCCTTTGCTATCACCCGGTCTATGTGCACATTATAAGCAAGGCTTCGATCAAACCGTATCCCCAGGTAATTCATTGCCTGCGTTCTTTCCACCGTCTCTGAACACAGCATTACAGTTGGTGTTGGATTGTTGACAATATGGTTATTCAACGAGAACCAAGTCACTGTTGCCTTTGTTGGGTTGACCATTGCCCCAGCTTCATCACACCAAGTACTTATGCGATTGAGTTCGGTTTGTAGTTCCACAGCAACCTCCTCTCTATCCTTACCCTGACGATACACTAAAACATCATCGGCATATGACAATGTCCTGCCAGGTCCAGTGATCTGCTCACTGGTGATTCTCACTGGTGATTCTCACTGTGTAGGCGTTGAACAGTACCGGAGATAATGGTGATCCCTGTGGTAGGCCAGGATATATTGTTGTTGGTTCCGAAGTCCAACTGCCACATCTAAAAACTACTTTCCGTTGGAAGAGGGCTGCAGCGATCCAACTAAGGAGGAATGGACTTACGTTTAGTTCAAGAAGCTGAAACATTAAAAAATCCAGTGGTACTCTGTTGTATGCGTCCTCAAGATCAATCGCTGCAGCAACGGTTTCAGTGCCTGAGTGGAAACCTTCATAGACATCGTGGGCAAAGACTGCTGCATTGGTCCAGGTTTCTCTTTTTGGACGGTACCCACCCAGGGTAGGTGGGAAAACACCTTGCCTCTCTAGTTGGCTTGATATTTTCCTGGCAATTACTTTCTCCAGCAGCTTGCCTATTGTATTCTGCATGGTTATAATTCGATATCCCTGAATTTTTTTGTGGTCTTTGTCAGGCTTCGGCAAGGGAATCAGATAGCTGTGTAACCATTCCTCCTTGATGCTAGCACTCCCTATACTGTTGTTGTACATGTCTGCTAGTTTCTCTAGCTCATTGTCGGTACACCTATTTATGTCGTCGTATCTTATGCCATCAGGACCTGGAGCACTGTTTTTTGATCGTCGAAGCACAGCCTTGATTTCTTTCACTGTCACTGTGTCTTCATCCGAAGTGTTCTGGGCCTTGCATCTGTCTGAGGTGACCTCCTTGGCCAGATTCCGGCCTCCCATGTCTGTCTGGTTGCTCTGCTCAAGGTAGCGTTCAAAGAGGGCTTTGCCCTTGTCCTCGTCAGTCCTCTGCCAGATGAGGTCAGCACCTTGGAAGTCAGAAATGCTCTTATTCTTGACTACACCACTCATGCTTTTATGTAGTCGCCAGAACAATTTCAGTGACTTGTCTGTGCTTACTCTTTGACACACCTCTGCCCATTTTTCGCTTTTAACCACCTTGACCAGTTTTTTGAAATAGCTTACTTTTGTGTGCATCTCTCTTACTAAGTGCAAGCAGGGACTAGGATGACCAGCTCTGTTCCTCCTGGCATTTTGCCATCTCCTTACAGCACTACGCTTATCCACCCAAGCCTTCTCCACCTCGAAACTCCACCACGGTGGCTGCTCCCACCTTTTTTTCCTGCCCTGAAACGTTCTGCGCTTGTCACGTCTTATTTTACTCACCACATCTTGCCCTTTACTGTCATACTGGAACGTCTTTACCTTTAGCTTGTGCTGCCTGGTTCTGCCTTTCTCCACCAATATGCTGCATGGGTGGTGGTCGCTGCCATGGTGTCCTAGGACACCCCATCTACACACTGTAGTGAGTGAAGGTGAAACTAGCGCCAGATCAATAGCACTGTCCTCATCGCCTGGGCGGCTTGCTGTCCTGGTGACACAGCCGCTGTTGATACAAACCAGGTCGATGGTTTCCAGTGCAGTCTCGAGCTCCTCCCCTTGTGTATTGGAGGAAGTGTTTCCCCATGATATGCCTTTAGCGTTGAAGTCACCACAGAAAATAACATTTCTCTCGTGGCCTAATATGCCACTTAAGCACTGCCACTTCTGGGCGTCCACACTGGCATTGCGGGCATAAACATTAACCAACACGAATGGTGTACTGGAATGAACTCTCAACGCCTGTATTTGTATATCGTCACTGTTCCAACTGGACATGTCTAGCTCTGACGCCACCATGCTGTCGCGAACGAGAAACGCCGTTCCCAGATGTCGTCTGTTGTAGAAACATTTGAAGCCGGCAATTCGGAGTAGCTGATCGCCCAGTCTCGTCTCCTGGAGTGCTACAATGTCGTTCCTGTAAACTAGGGTTTCTAAAATAGAGCCCCGTTGTTTTACACTGGCACAGTTCCAATATAGAATACGGATGTTCCTGAGTCCTAGACGGTGACACTTGAGTCTAAAACGTCTCAAGCCACCGCGTTTACCTGGCTTCTTTTTCCCTGCGCGGCTACCACGCCGCTTCGGTATGTTGACTGCTGATCGCTCGGAAAACACACGTTGTTCCGCCATGTTGAAAAAACGTAAACACAGACTTTTGAGAACCACACACGCTGCTGAAAATTCACTCAAGGATGGCTTCGCTCGATGCACGAACTCCGTAGCACCCGCGCAGATCTTGAGTAGAAACTCCTGGTTTTACATCCTGGCACACCAATTACACGCAAGAAATGAATAAATCCATCCCCTACGCGAAAAAGTTAACGAACACAAAACAACACGACCGTCCGTCGCCATCTTGAAACCGGAAGTCCGATCTTGTGTCTTAGCTTCTCAAACACCATGTCAATGACCAACTTTGGCTGTAAATGAAAGCCAGCATTCTTCTGTGAAACCACATTTCTGAAGTTTCTTGGGATTAACAAATGTTTACTAATTGTCCATGATTCACAGTCATATATTAAAACTGGTTCTATGTAACATGCAAGAATAGTGTTTCCGACCTTCAGTGACAAGGATAATGTTCTTTATTTGATAAAATACAGGATTGTGCTTGCCGTTTCTGTTCTTTATCTTCATGATGCATTTTACATATTTTGTGTGTAGTAATAATACACACGGTTTAGATCAGATACTCACTCGGAAATGCACATATAGAAACAAGAGAAAGAGGTAGAGATCTAAAGACTGACTAGATGAAAATATTATGTGAGCCATATCGGGGTTTGAACCTGCAGCCCCAAATGAGGACATAACCTCGCTGAGTACAAGTGCACTTCGACGCATTGCCACATAGAAAAAGGTGTCTTCATTAGCCAGGCCTCTCACCCCCATGACCCCACACAAATGTCTTCATTAAGCAGGCCTCTCACCCACATGACCCCACACAAATATCTTCATTAACCAGGCCTCTCACCCACATGACCTCATACAAATGTCTTCATTAGCCAGGCCTCTCACCCACATGACCCCACACAAATGTCTTCATTAACCAGGCCTCTCACCCACATGACCCCACACAAATATCTTCATTAACCAGGTCTCTCACCCACATGACCCCACACAAATGTCTTCATTAACCAGGCCTCTCACCCACATGACCCCACACAAATGTCTTCATTAACCAGGCCTCTCACCCACATGACCCCACACAAATGTCTTCATTAACCAGGCCTCTCACCCACATGACCCCACACAAATGTCTCCATTAACCAGGTCTCTCACCCACATGATCCCACACAAATGTCTTTGAAATAAAGGCATCAGATGTGATATTGACCTTATCGCTCACCGAGCTGCGTTTGGTCTTTAAATTATGCGCCTAACACCACATTCCTAACGCGCTTTATGGCATGCAGTAGGATCCCTGGCTTACCGACTGACTAACTGGACGAGGGTCGACGTAAACTTGCTGTCTTCAGCGAGAGGGCTATCGTCAGTCTGAGCGACATGTTCCAATCTCGATGCGAGTAGACTACAACTTACAATGTTTATTTTGTCTACTGTCTCCTCTGATCCCCCTTTCTCTTACTTATATAAGTGTTGATCAATACCTGTGCATGTATTTGTCAGACAGTTCAATGACTTGAAAGATGTTGCTGTCTATGATAAGCTTCATGAGTGGTGTATGAATTAAATAAGGTATGAGAGCAGAGAGATAAGAAGGACGTAATGTCAGATGGGCCTGCGTGCCCAATTTTTAACCCTATGAAAATAAAGTTTGTTCTTTGTTCGTACCAGCTATTGCTATTTTTGTGCACCCACATAGAGCGATGGAATTAAGACGTGCGTTTAACATCTTTTGGTTAAGATTTTAGTTAACTCAGTCAAAATGTAATTATATATGTGTGTGTGTGTGTGTATGTGTGTATATATGTATGTGAACATGTATGTATATGTGTGTGTGTGTGTGTGGGGGGGGGGGGGCGAGCGCACACTGGCGAAAATATTTAGTAGGTTCCCTAATATTACCATGTCACAACCTTGTTTTACATGAGTTAGTTCTAACTTTCTCTTGATATTATCGATCCAGAGACAGATAGTAGCCCACATTTAGGCGGAATGTCAATCATTGATGAATACATTTGTTCACCGGGCGTTGTCTAATGAAAGAAGGTATACATACAAAACGTGGGCTTCGCGTTTGTTCAAAAAATTATGTTCTGAAAGAAGAAGAATTGTTTGGGTAAACAATGCATTGAGAATGCGTTGTATGAGTGATTATAATTTGTTATCTATGGCCGACGTCACTGCACTCCGGACATGTTGATCTGAGCGTAGTTCCATCAGAAGATGTGGAAGATAATAAATAATAGTTCCATTGGCTAGTTGGTTGCACACGCCTCTGCTTCATGTCCACGGAGATTTGTTAGATATTTTACCCAAGACATGCTGGTGTGCTGGGAAAAGACAGGCCGATAGACTGGCTGGGTTTTCACAATAGGATGGGGTGTTAGTGCAGGACAGGGCAGACGTGGTCAAACCCCTTTGGGATCACGTGTATAGTGTGGACGAACAGATCAATCTTCATGGCCTAGAGAGAATGACGCTGCAGGGACTGACCAGACGCTCTGACCACAATGATAGGTCATCAGAATACAGATGGTACCATTATTATTATGACTCTTCGCTGGCTGTTGAAGATGTGAACGGAGCACTTATGGAAATGTCCCGAGTGATGTCATGTCGCTTTTTGACTCAACGCATCTCAACTCTTGCTTTATCCCCAGCCACGATCCTTCTTGCAAGTGCCGAGATGGATTCCTGATTCCATTAGCAGTAGCCGTGTCTAGTCATTGATTCATGTTTCCTTGAGCAGCCTACCATCATATATAGCCAATATCATGTCTCCCTTGCTGAACCTCATGTTCCCCCAAAAGATGCCTTGGAAGTTATTCCATTTATACACACATCGGCATGGCGTGGACAGGAAAGCCACTTCAGCTCTTGTATGTCCCATACCTGGCTTGAACATCCCGCAGGCTTTTGAAAGAAAGGAGAAGGATATCTCTGTAGCACAATGATACCAGGTCAGGAGAGCTGTACACCAACTTTACCCGGATATATGCACGACCTTGTCAGCGCCCAAACGACCTGCACCAATGCGTCGGACTTAAAGAGTTGCAAGTCAGTCTTCCGCACCATTAACCAACCAAGCAACAGATAGAAAGGTTAGAAGACCGTACAATAATTTTATGTATATATTAACGAAAAATTAGTTAGTGCAGCATATAAAGTTTATACATTTCTATAAGTACCTTGCTAGTGGAGATAAACAACTAATACAGTGGTTCTCAACCTTTTTTGGTCCGTTCCCCCCGTCACCATATTTTTAGGACGTCATTCCCCCCCCCCCTCACCATATTTTTAGGACATCATTCCCCCCTTACCATATTTTTAGAACGTCATTCCCCCCCCCCCCCTTTATATTACCTCCCTAAAAATTCCCCCTGCCCCTACACAGTATACGTAATAATTGAAGCTAAATTTAATAGCACATACTAAAACAAGTCTAGACATGTACATAAAATGTGATTTGCGGATCTACTTACGTTATAAAATGAATTTCAAAAGGGTGACGCGTACAGAAGCGTAAAGTATGAAAAGAAAAACAAGATCAAGTAATCGGTTCTTGTATTAACGCGATCTTGAAATAATCTTCATTCCCCCCCCCCCCTGGAAACCCCAAATTCCCCCCTGGGGGGGGGGGGAATTCCCCACCGGTTGAGAACCACTGAACTAATACAATACATGGGCTACAGTCTGATAGTGAGTATTGTCGACTACAACAGACTGAGATATCTCTGTGGTGCCACAGGTAGGACTGTCGACTACAATATGGCTAGGATATCTCTGTGATGCCACAGGTAGGCGTCTCCCTAGCAGACCATAAGCTATCACTCACCACTGAAGGGGTTGGAGGCTCCCAAACTGAGACCCACAATCAGCACGTAGAACCCCAGCAATGGACCCAGCCTCTCCATGCCATAGATGTCAATCACCACAAGGCTCTGAAACAGAACGAGGAACAGTCAGTTCGCACGCCATTAATCATGGCTTCTTGTTGACATGGAATGAGTTACAATCAGTTAGCACGCCATTAATCATGGCTTCTTGTTGACATGGAATGAGTTACAATCAGTTAGCACGCCATTAATCATGACTTCTTCATACCAAGAGTGTATTCTACTGCAATTGTTATCTTTGTACTACTATTGGGATTGTTACTATGTTGTTTTGGAGTGGATGTTCGTGTATTTCTCCAGACAGCCCGTAGACTTCACTAGACTGTCATGGGATCCCTAAGACTACATTAAACTGTCATTATGTCCCTGGATTTCACTCAACTATCTCGAAATCAGTAGATTTCCCAAAACTATCATAGGGTCCCTATATTTAACAAAACTGTCATGAGGTCCCTAGACTTCACAAAACTGTCAGGGAGTCAGTAGACTTCCACAGAACTCTCATGCGGTCCATAGACTTCACAAAACTGCCATGGGGTCAGTAGATTTCACAAAACTGTCATTGGGTAACTAGACTTAACAACACTGTCATGGGGTCACTAGATTTCACAAAACTGTCAGTCGGTCCGTAACTTCAGAAAACTGTCATTGGGTCCGTAACTTCACTAGGCTGTCATGCGGTCCCTAGACTTCAACAGACGTATCATGGGTTAGACTTGACTTAGCTATTACACAAATCTTAAGTCTTCAGTAGACTACGAGTGGTGGTTCCTGACCTGACCAGGTCACCAAACAGGTCAGTGGCACACTCATGTTTATAACCACCTGTCTGGTAGATCAAATAAGACGTGCATCGTCTCAGTAGTCCAGGACGCTAACAACCATATCCCTAGCAATCGATGTCTATAAAATGCCACGATTAGTTGAAAACACCGCAGGAAATCACCACAATCATTGTAAACACCTGCATGATCAGATTGGCTGTATATTTGACACCAGGGGACAGTTAAGTCCAATGTTTAAATAATGATCCGATGTTCTGAATGGGCTGGTTTACTGTGTGTTTAAAATGATCTCATTAAAAGCTATCTAGACTTTAGCTAAAGCTCTGGCTTATTAGTTGGCTTGTGCTCATTTTTCCGTGTTGGCCTGCAGGACGAATGCTTCCTCAATCTATCACATAACATCTGCGAAATGTCACTAACTGCATGCTCTGTCTTTAGCTGCAACTGCTCAAATCTGCGGATGTGTGTGATTAAAATGTTTTTGCATATCCTTTACAGGACATCGCTGTCAACATCAGCATTTTTCAGCTGATTGTTGATCTCTTGGCAAGATTACGCTCAGTAGTTTGCCATTGCTTTCTGAGCGGCCGGCTCATTATCCCGCAAGTCATGAGCACGGGCAGAACCGCAACCAATTCTCGCGCGCTGCGAGAGCCTGCGTGGATAAACGGGATTACGGACAAAGTCGTATAACCCCTCGGCCAGAGAGAGACCGACTGTGTTTGAGTACGGGGCAGAAATGTCTCTAACTGTATATTTTGTATGTAGATGCAATTACCAAACTTCCTAGGTCGAACTGTCAGACATTTCTGTTAACTATTGATGTGTATAAGGAGTTACGGACGCAGCTCGTAATCCCGTATACCCACGTTCGAAACACCGCTGCTTGCGATTTGGCAGCAGACTGCCTTGTGTTCGTGTTTTTTTAACGAAACGGTAAGGGTGCCGTCAGAAAGCAATGGCAAACTACTGAACGTAAACTTGCCAAGAGATAACAACAGCTAACAATGCTGGTGTTGACTGCGACGTCCAGTAAAGGCTATACAGCTAACTTTTAAACTGATGTATAATGTCTGTATTTTCTGTGGGGAATATACCACACTTGTCTTTTTAGTCAAAATTCTAACCGTCCTAAGTGAAGCGAGCAGGTCTGCAAACCCCATGGTTTGAAGTTTTGAAAAGCCTAACATTTGCACGCGGTACACCATTGGCAGTAGAGATGCATATATTTACAATGTCTTAACGAGGGCTGGTCGCTTGTGGGCGCCAGGTGTGGGATATGTATATATATTATATATTATATATATGCAACGGACTTAGGAGTTGCAAGTCAGACTTCCACAGCATTAACCAAATAAGCAACAGGTAGAAAGGTTAGAAGACCGTACAGTAATTGTATGTATATATTAACATGTATATTATTTCACGGGCTAACTGCAACTCAAGTTCAGACATTGTAACGTGTAAGCTGATTCTTAGGAGCAACTGTATACACACCTGCATTAGAAAACTGTGGGCAGAGAAGCCTGGCGTCGTCAACACGCATACACCATACCTGGGGCTGGTAGGGGGTGTGACTGGGGTCCGAGCAAACACTTAAACCCAAGGCAAAAATGATAAGTGGTAATTTACTAGCGCATGAAAGAGGCCTGGCTGAGAGGTTATGGTGCCGGCCTCAGAAGTTAACTGGTTCGAATCCTAGCTTAGGGCTGGGGCAGTTTTACAAGAATCTTTGGATTTCAACTGATATCACATTTATGCTTATTATCTTGGGAAGTGAGATCGAATACCTAGTTTTATCTGATAATTGCGAAAATAAGGAGGGTCAGTGTGTCATGTCTACAAGTGTTTCATAAAAGTATTTAGAAAGAACGTAAACCTAAACACAGAAGAACGAACCAGGAGGACTAATGAGCATGCGCACACGGTAAAACATTCTTTTTCAATTGTTAGGGAAAAAAAAATCACGCTGTCCGCCGCCCTGGCACATTGTGAAACTGTGATTAAACTGTGATCAAACTGGGCATCAGAGAATATTTCTGACATCTGTAGATCTGCTATACACCAACATCTTTATGTCCTTGGCAGAACGTTGCCATCGACCCCAGTTCGGCTTTCTAGAGAGTTTTAAGCTCAGTAGTTTGCCGTTGTGTTCTGTACGAGAGGCCGACGTTTAAGTCCAACTTAATGCCGAATATTGGTTGGATCTAGTCCTCTATAGACACACTGGAGATCTTAGAGCGGGCGCTGTGATCATGTCAGCTTCACCGATGTCTCCGTGTATAATCACATCTTTTACCATGTCAGCCTCACCGATGTCTCCTGGTATAATCACATCTTTTACCATGTCAGCCTCACCGACGTCTCCTGGTATAATCACATCTTTTACCATGTCAGCCTCACCGATGTCTCCTGGTATAATCACATCTTTTACCATGTCAGCCTCACCGACGTCTCCTGGTATAATCACATCTTTTACCATGTCAGCCTCACCGACGTCTCCTGGTATAATCACATCTTTTACCATGTCAGCCTCACCGACGTCTCCTGGTATAATCACATCTTTTACCATGTCAGCCTCACCGATGTCTCCTGGTATAATCACACCTTTTATCATGTCAGCCTCACCGATGTCTCCTGGTATAATCACATCTTTTACCATGTCAGCCTCACCGATGTCTCCTGGTATAATCACATCTTTTACCATGTCAGATTCACCGACGTCTCCCGGTACAATCACATCTTTTACCATGTCAGATTCACCGACGTCTCCCGGTACAATCACATCTTTTACCATGTCAGCCTCACCGATGTCTCCTGGTATAATCACATTTTTTATCATGTCAGCCTCACCGATGTCGTCTGGTATAATCACATCTGGATCCTGGCTTATTCTACTGAGTTCGTGCACTACGTTGAGATTCTCCGTATGTGATCTATTGGAGGAGACTAGGACACTTAAAGAGATATCCAAGTGCAATAAAAGAGATCATTTACTAAATCCAAACCAAAAATTAAGCTGCAACTTGAGTTTACGACTCATTGTCTTGTACTGACATCTCATAAATAAACACTTTGGTATTGTTTGGAATTCAGAGAAGTAGAAGAAAGAAGTAGGTATTAGAGGACGCACTAAACAACATATCTTTGAAAGCTTTAGTTATCGACCGGGATTTGAAAATGTCACCTTCAAATGACGACAGCGCCTCGCTGCAGGAACAAGTGTACTTCGACGCATGACCGACTAAACACCCTTGAAATGTGTCTTCATTAGCCAGGTCTATCATACACATGAACCCACAACCATGGAATATGGACATAATTGTTATCTAACCACTGAAAAGCACAGCCCAAAATTTCCTGAATTCTATTACCATCCCACCCAGTACACTTATAGCTTATGTTATATTATTGAGTAATTCTCCATTTTTCAACTTTTACATTAATTTGTCCTATAGTATTGGTTAGTAATTCTCCCTTTTTCAACCTTTACATTAATTTATCCTATAGTATTGGTTAGTAATTCTCCCTTTTTCAATCTTTACATTAATTTATCCTATAGTATTGGTAGGTAATTCTCCCTTTTTCAACCTTTACATTAATTTATCCTATAGTATTGGTTAGTAATTCTCCCTTTTTCAACCTTTACATTAATTTATCCTATAGTATTGGTTAGTACTTCTCCCTTTTTCAACCTTTACATTAATTTATCCTATAGTATTGGTTAGTAATTCTCCCTTTTTCAACCTTTACATTAATTTATTCTATAGTATTGGTTAGTAATTCTCCCTTTTTCAACCTTTACATTAATTTATCCTATAGTATTGGTTAGTACTTCTCCCTTTTTCAACCTTTACATTAATTTATCCTATAGTATTGGTTAGTAATTCTCCCTTTTTCAACCTTTACATTAATTTATCCTATAGTATTGGTTAGTAATTCTCCCTTTTTCAACCTTTACATTAATTTATCCTATAGTATTGGTTAGTACTTCTCCCTTTTTCAACCTTTACATTAATTTATCCTATAGTATTGGTTAGTAATTCTCCCTTTTTCAACCTTTACATTAATTTATCCTATAGTATTGGTTAGTAATTCTCCCTTTTTCAACCTTTACATTAATTTATCCTATAGTATTGGTTAGTAATTCTCCCTTTTTCAACCTTTACATTAATTTATCCTATAGTATTGGTTAGTAATTCTCCCTTTTTCAATCTTTACATTAATTTATCCTATAGTATTGGTAGGTAATTCTCCCTTTTTCAACCTTTACATTAATTTATCCTATAGTATTGGTTAGTAATTCTCCCTTTTTCAACCTTTACATTAATTTATCCTATAGTATTGGTTAGTACTTCTCCCTTTTTCAACCTTTACATTAATTTATCCTATAGTATTGGTTAGTAATTCTCCCTTTTTCAACCTTTACATTAATTTATTCTATAGTATTGGTTAGTAATTCTCCCTTTTTCAACCTTTACATTAATTTATCCTATAGTATTGGTTAGTACTTCTCCCTTTTTCAACCTTTACATTAATTTATCCTATAGTATTGGTTAGTAATTCTCCCTTTTTCAACCTTTACATTAATTTATCCTATAGTATTGGTTAGTAATTCTCCCTTTTTCAACCTTTACATTAATTTATCCTATAGTATTGGTTAGTACTTCTCCCTTTTTCAACCTTTACATTAATTTATCCTATAGTATTGGTTAGTAATTCTCCCTTTTTCAACCTTTACATTAATTTATCCTATAGTATTGGTTAGTAATTCTCCACATTCAAAGCTGTACACTTATCTGCCCTATTGTATTGGTTAATAATTATCCACATTCAAAGCTGTACACTAATTTTTCATATTGTTATTAGTTAGTAACTCTCCCCATTCCAAGCTTATCCACTTATCTGCCTTGTGATATTAGTTAGTAATTAATTTGGAAAAGGTTTCTCCTATCTGTTATCTTGCGTTGCCACCTGACCCAACAAGGGCAGTTACTTGAAGCTGGTACACAAACCCGGGATCTTGGCATAAGTTGTGAGGCAGACGATGACTCACCTGCATGGTCCAGAAGGATCCCGTGAACAGACCAATAAGTAGAGACATGGCCAGGAGGCTGCCGAAGTCATTGTAGAGAGCGGTAAACTGGTACAATGTGCCACATGCTGCTAGTGGGGCGATCAAAATAGCGCACGGGCCCATGAACCCATAATGGAGGATGACACCTGGATCAAGGTGATAAAACGGTGCATTTACATTACATAGATAAGGAATACTGGAGGAAATCGAGGAGCAAATGTGAAGCATTTCATATTGTGGAGTAATGCAAGAGCATTGGGATTAAGAAGGCAACAAGTTATGTTTGTAGTAGAAGGATATGTCGACGAGAAGGAGGGGGAAGAGGAGGTGGTGGAGGAGGGTGACGAGAAGGAAGAAGAAGAAGAAGAAGAAGAAGAAGAAGAAGAAGAAGAAGAAGAAGAAGAAGAAGAAGAAGAAGAAGAAGAAGAAGAAGAAGAAGAAGAAGAAGAAGAAAAACAACAACAACAGCAACAACAAATTCTCCCTCAACAGTTTCTTTCGCAATCTGACAAAAATGACTGGTTCCTGTATAACGAAGAGATGCTTGGAAACGGTGGCGTCTCCGCGTTATGAACTCGCCATCATCATGGATCGCATTTCCTTGCCTCGTGTGGGCACCATGCCTCTTTACACCTCTATAAACATGATCTATTAATGCATACGGTGATATCTGCCCATTCCGCGGTGACAGTTTGTCAAGAATCTTCTCTCGCTGTATCAGATTCGTTTTAAAAGAATCGGTAGCCCGGAGAACAAAAAAAAAAAAAGCTACTAAAAGGACACTGACATGTTAAAAATATTGTCGGGAGTTCCGATGTCTCCTACGTCCTCGGTTCCAACAAATACTCCATTTCTTCCCCCTCCACATCTCCTTCAGTCCACCCCTCCCCCCACCCGCAGTATAGTCTATAACTGTTCCCTATGTTACCGTTCGCTTATCTGTGCGACCCCCTCCTCCCTCCCCCTCGTCCCCGCAAACGGTATTCTCCTCTCGTGTAGCTATGGCAATCCGGGGGATCGCGATGTTATTGACCTTTATCAACTTGACCCCTTTAACCACATTTCCGGTTCCGTCGCGTTTTTTGGGTTCTTACACGCAGAGTTAATAAAACACGTGTCCAGTCCACAACCTGGAATCAGATGAGTAACGTTTATATCTTTATTGTCAAGTAGTTTATGTCATGTAGTTGTATCAGTGTGTGTTGTTTGTTTCCGTGCTGACTAAAGCATTGGCCACAACGTTAATTTTGTTACTGTATTTGTGGTCGTGTTCTGGTAAAGTTATCCGTGTACTTCTTGTTTGTGTGTGTGGATTAACAACATATTGTCTCATGTTTAAATGGGCCCACTTCATCGAGGGCCCATAGGCCACAAGGCCAGTTGACAGACACCCTGGACAGTGGGCTACTGGGCAGTATGCTCTGTCTCTGTCTCCCATGAATTTGTCCACTTTAACAATATGTTCTATTTTGTATCCTTTCAACGTATGACCAGAAATGTTAACTACCTCTGTCTTATGTTAGTGGCTCGTTGCTTTTGTACCATGTGCCTCTTTAACTATATATAGATCACACAATTTGGCAATACATGGTATTTTAAAAATTAATTTTGTAAAACCATACTTTTGAAAAGCTATACTTTTGTAAAACTACACATTTTGTAAAACCACATTTTTATAAAACAACACTAATTGAATTCTACCCTTTTGTAAAACGACAGTTTTATAGCTTCAAAGGATTGTCTTTCTTCGCACAGAATTCACATCATATTCCATTGACAATTCTTTGTTGGTCAAGTAATCAGGTGTTCTCAATGATGGTTAGTTAGTCAAATTAATCAACAGATCATCCTCACTGTACACCGAACCATTAGTACACAGATATCCTTCCCAGTATCCCCCTCAGCGCGTAGCCACTGACGACACCAGTTCCTTGTTGGTTTATTATTATTCTTCGGCTCCTCACATGTGCTCTAGTCTAGCTTGTGGTGTTCTTGCAGTCTGGTCACAGTTATCGAATTACCCAAATCCCTTGAACCATTAAATCCTCTTGGCTCCCCGAAGACCTTCCAGATGTCAGCCTGGTCCATTGCTTGTCCGCTTCCCAAAGCATACATGCCCGCAAGTCTGTCGGTTCGTTCCTTTCCTCGCAGTGATTGTGAACACACATTAAACGAGACATCCGGGAAGGTTAACCTGGTCAAAAAATGCCCGCAGAAGTCGGATGTGTCGGCCTAACGGCGCAAGAACGCAGCTCTGCTGTAAACAGGCACAACGCAGTCATATCCGAAAAAAAAAAAAAAATCCGGATGAACGCAGAAGAAGAAGAAACAAGACATAAGGTCCATCTATATTCACGGCAACAGAACGAATACTAAGAGAACAAATGGAGACAGTTTTTTTTTAAATTTTGTCTAAGCTCGCTTTGAACTCAGCCGTAGTCTATACACCTGCCACTACTTCTAGTGCCCTGGGCTGCTTTTTGTTTGTTTGTTGTTGTTGCGTACGTATTAGCTTTCCTTGTTACTAGTAACGATAAAGACGACAGTGTTGGAGATCCATTGCAACCAACCTTCATTGTAGAGATGGTACCTGATTCATTGATTACCAGTGTATCTTCCCATCAGGGGAACCCACTCTGACTTTTGAGGTATTTATAATTTACGTCTCCAAATCAAGGACGAGAAGTCAACATTTTAATCCAACTGACTGGTGTAGGGGTTGAACCCGCCATCTCAGCATCAACACAGCTGGTGTTTAATAACAATCGCACTTACCAATTCGGCCATACTGACCTGCAGAGATAGTTTATTGTAAATAAATAAATCCTACCTGGCAACAAGCGCCCAACGACTTCCGTCACTGCTGACATCATCAAGAAGAAGGAAGCCAGGTCATTCATGCCCTTTTCTTTAGCCAGTGGAGGTAGAAATATAGGCGGCAGGCCTGAGCCAATACCGCCACACCCGAAGAACACCAGAAGCACCCAAAAGGACATGGTTTTGGTCACAGACGGCAGTCGACAACGCCATCTTTTCGTCAACTTACGTTCTCTGCCATCATGTACATGTGTGTTGATACAATCGTATCAGAAAACAAAAAACACATATCATCAATATATAACAGCATTGTATGACACATTATTACAAACAATAAACAAACAAACTCACAAACAAGTCCCGAAGCAGGAATGTGTTACATCTTCTGTGAACTACCCAAGACTGTCACATCTTCTGTAAACTACCCAAGATCGTCACATCTTCTGTGTCTGCATGCAAGGAGGAACAAGTGGGAAGTCTTTTTTTTTTGTCACTTAGCAAACGACGAACGCAGGTTTCGAAACCCCTTCCAACAGCGTACATGGCTTTATAAGCGTACCCCCTCCCCACCCGCACCACGACTACACCAACGCACCCGCTATTATATTATTAATGAGGTGTGAATGTGTGTTCCTTTCTGCCCCAGTTAAGACGTTAAATAGAATGTAAAGGCCAGGTCTTCCTGTATGGCAGTGAATCTTGAAACATACATGAACAACCGTTGCCAAGGGAGGTCGGCATGGCCGAATCGATAGAGTGCTCGTTCTTAAACATCCGGTGTGTTTATGCCGAGGTAGCGGATTCAACTCCTACACCGGTCAGTTAGACTAAAACGTTGACTTCTCGTGCTTGACTTTGGGACTAAATTACAAGTACCCCTGAAGTCAGAGTGGGTTCGTCTGATGGCCAAGAACACTGGTAATAGGGAAAGCTAATCCACTCTCAAAAATCAATTCCGTGCATTAGAAGTAGTAGCATGTGTGTCGACTACGCTTGAGTTAAAAGCGGGCGAACAAAAAAAATATTGCGAATTCCTTGGACTCAGAGTAACGAACAACGATTGTCTGGAAGAGATTAATGAAACAAGAACATTATATGAGTATAAATACAATAAGAAAGAGACAAACGACCTTCTTTGGTCATGTGATGATATGAGAGGCATTGGAGAACATCGTGACAACTTGGATGATCAAAAGAGGAAGAGGCAGACCAAGAAAAATTATGCTGGATGGTCTGAGACAGTGACACAGAGGAAGATCGTCAAAAGATGTCATCCAGTACACTAAAGATCAATATCTGTGGAGAGACATGGACGCCTATGCCAGCTGACAGGGTACATGATGATGGTACACTACCAGCAAAGACATTAACATAACAGTGTTGAGAACATTGCATTAAGAGCACTGTTCCCTATCAACTCAGCTAACGCGCCCCTTAAAACGCCAGTGAACCAGCACCGAACTAACATGCTACCCGACTTTCATGTCCACAAACCTCTTGTTGATTTTGACTTTCATGTCCACTTAACTCTTGTTGATTTTGACATTCATATCCACTTACCTCTTGTTGACTTTGTGCAGTTTTTATCAGTAGAGCATGTGGTTAGTATCTGGGGCAGCGACACGTGTGCAGCAGGAATATCAACAATAACTCACTGTATGGTTAGCCCGGACACAGCCAAGTGTCAGCTTGGACACGCCAAGTGTCAGCCCGGACATATCCAAGTGTCAGCCCGGACACGCCAAGTGTCAGCCCGGACATATCCAAGTGTCAGCCCGGACACGCCAAGTGTCAGCCCGGACACAGCCAGGTATCAGCCCGGACACAGCCAGGTATCAGAACGGACACAGCCAGGTTTCAGCCCGGACACAGCCAGGTATCAGCCCGGACACAGCCAGGTATCAGAACGGACACAGCCAGGTTTCAGCCCGGACACAGCCAGGTATCAACCCGGACACAGCCATGTATCAGAACGGACACAGCCAGGTTTCAGCCCGGACACAGCCAGGTATCAGCCCGGACACAGGTAAATGGACACCACAGTGTAACGGCTGCGACTGGCAATGGCTTGAGTGCGGTCGGACAAGGTTCGATTACAGCTCACGTCGTTCGCTGTAGCTCCGTGCAGTCAGGTCTGAAACATGTGACTATCCTAGCACTTCACACGCACCGACAGCAGGTCTTTGCCACACGACTTTCCTTTCCGGGTAGAATTGAGAAAGTACGCACGCACACACGCACGCACTCATGCACCCACCCACGCACCCACCCACACACACACAATCACTCACACACACAATCACTCACACACACACACACAGACTGTTCACAGATCGGCCAAACTAGGGCCCATAAATTTGAGTCTAGACGTGAAATTCCCTACATATAATTGAGTGGCGTAATTCACTCTCCCACCGGAGTCTGTGACTTAGAGGATAGTGACACTCGCAGTTTTAAAATTGCCCGACACACCGAGTCCAGCGTTCGAGTTCATTCATTCATTCATTCATTCATTCATTCATTCATTCATTCATTCATTCAGTAGTGTATCCTTTGCAGAACCTCGCTCCCATAACAACCTTCCGGAAAAGTCCGTTTCCGTTCGAAATTAGCCGCGGGATATTCTAAAGTAAACTACTTTGCGTTGATATAATGATCTGAGACATCGGCCGTTCAGAACGCAACGACAAACTACTAAACTAAACTTGCCTAGTAGATCTCAAAACAGCCAATTAACGGTGGGGTTGATGGAAGTGTCCTGTAAAAGACGTGGAGGTAACTTTTGTTAATTTGTGAATGATGATTAGTCTAAAAGTATTGGGACAGCACCATATTTCCAACATGACTCGTGGCGAGAAAAGGGACCTTCTACAGGTGTAGTGGTCACTGGGACATCTGCGGTCAATTGTGGCCCTTACGTTAGCCTTGGTCTGGGTCCCACACACGACTGGACTTGAATGTGACGGAGGTTAAGCATGTACAGCATTGTTTGATCAGGGGTATTAACAGGGCTGACAAGCTTCATACCTCTATCACATCAATTCTTTACTCCATACCCCCACTCCAAGAGTTATCTACTCCATTGATGTGCTTCCGTACAAGGAGATTAACTTGATAAAGTTCTTAAGAACTCTTTACCACACCCCGAGTGGCACAGATTATGTTCTAGTTCTAGTTAGTCTACATTTAACTTCTGTAATTGTAATTTTACTATTTTACAGACTAGTAATTTTGGCAGGAATATGGCCAGTACTAGTTTTTAATAAATATACTTGCCAATAAAACATCTGGACTAATATGTACATGAGCAATATCAATATGGAAAGTCAGCAAAGAAGGATACACACCTTGTGTCTGGTGTGCTTGGATTGCAGACAGGGGGAACCATTGTCTTGCTAGTGACATCGTACAAACTGCTGTAGAGATCTGTGCCGGATGTTGACAACACTAGCAGAACGCTGTCTTTCAACGATTGAGCTTGGAACTGATCCTTTTGCAGCAAAGAAATGTCTTGTCGGGGACACGTTTTGTCTGGTTGATCATCCTGTTTTGTTTCATCTTGATTAGGCAGTAACGGCTTTGATTGATTCGGATTCGGGGAATGATTATGTAATGATTCTGTTTGACTCGAACAGTCGACACTCTCGTCAAACTTGCGGTCAAGGACGGAAGTAGTAATGTCCTGATATAGGTCCGACCTTTCATGGTCTCTTCTTGCGGCGTCCTCTGTGTGTCTATCGCCGGACAATACGATTCCACCAGGCCCCACTGGTTGAGTCGATATCCGCGACCCATTCGGATACTGTGGTAGCAAATGTACCGACTCTTCATCGTGATCAATGCGACCACTCGAGTACTTCTCTAATGAATCGATTGATTCTTCACGAGTCTTATAATTACTATTGTATAACCTCGGCTCTTCATCAAGCAGAGCGTTGTTCGCCACATCCTTTTCACGTGTATCTAGTCCTTCATTTTCATCTCTATCACCTTGTTTTATTCTATCGTATTCTTTTCCTGAGTCTGTCTTCGGTGTTCGTGCTGAGACGAAGCTGTACTGACTTGGAGGGGTAAACAAGGAAACAAAGACGGCTTGATTGAGCATGACGGCTGCCAGGAGCAGGAGCCCGCCTTGAAGACCGTAGTGCTCCACAAAGTAGCGCATGAGGAAGGGAAGTGTAACACCGCCAGCACTGACTCCGCTAGCCGCAATTGCTGTGGATATAGCTCGTCTGGCGTTGAAGTATTCGCTGATGATGATCAGCGCTGGGCAGTAGATCAGAGCCAGACCAACACCTGAAATGGACATTTGAACATTTGGGTAGACTGTCCAGTAAACATGAGAGTGTAGAGATGACCGGGCCCTTGGTTCGGCTGACCAGTCTGTGTTTGTGTGTTACTGTAGTATTCTATGACTGTTAGACCTAAATTCTTAAATATTCTTCCCCTCTCTCTCAGAAACCTTTTATCTCCCAATGAGCAAGTCCTACAAGAAGCAAATCCGATCCATTACCTAATTAGAGAAATTAGACGTATACAGTCAAAACTTTTTGGACACGTTATAAGAAGAAATAAATTAGAGAACTTTGTGACAATTGGCAAGATTAATGGGAAAATAACAAGGGGAAAAGAACAAGGGGAAGACAGAGAAGTAAATATCAGAATAGCTTGGCCGCATGACATGGTAAGGTCAAGAGAGCAGAGCTGATCCACGACTCTGGTGATCTTGTTAGATGGCGAAACATGACCGCATGCGCATATCGGCATGTGCATGATGATGATGATGGATAATGATGATGATGAGAGCTAAATTCATTAAGGAACTCGTGTCAAACTCTCCAATCCATTGCGATTCTTTGCAACTCCTTCGGTGTTTGCCAGGATTACTCATCTTTGTCTCTAATTCTGTCTTGCGTAAGTTGTAGGCTTTCCTGTATTTCATTTGCCTGGTCGACTCGAAGAGCATTTCTAGCCTGAATATGTACTATGATAGAGGAAAGCCAGAAAGATGATGATAACAACGATAACAACTATGATAATAGTGGCGGCAATAATTATTTTTGGCCCTAGTGTTGTTCATGTGTTTCACAAGCAGAAATTCAGCAATGTTTACCAATAACAGACATAATAATATACCTCACACTAAAAGCACAATGGACTCATAATAAACATAATGCAATGGACAATAAACAGAAAAGGTGGACAAAAATAACGTAATGAAATTGACAATAAATACAATGACACTCATAATACAGACAGTGGAACTCACAACAAACACAAAAGAACTACAATAAACACAATGGAACAAACAATAAACTCACAATGAACTCACAACAAACACAAAATAACTCAAAATAAACACAGTGCAACTCACAGTAAACACACAATGGAACTCAAAATAAAAATAATTGAACTCACAGTAAACACAATGGAACTCACAATAAAGACAGCGGAACTCACAATAAACACAATGGACCTCACATTAAACACAATGGAACTCACAATAAACACAGTGCAACTCACAGTAAACACAATGTAACTCACAATAAACACAGTGGAACTCGCAATAAACACAGTGGAACTCACAATGAAGACAATAGGACTCACAATAAACACAATGGATCTCACAATAAACACACTGAAGCTCACGATAAACAGACCAGAACTCGTTGTGAACAGACACTGAAGGTCACATACAAACAGTGGAACTCACCAAAAAGTATGCCTTGTGTAAACAACAAGTATTTAATATCAGGAACAATTCCATTCAACAAAATCCCCAGACACTGGAAGCAGGAACCCAGCAGGCAACTCTGTCGCACAGAGAACCGCTTCAACACCACATTGACCACCAGAAACGCTGCCAAGTATTGTATTAATATTACATTTACTGACAAAAATGTTTTCCGGTAGTGAATTTCAATAACGAAGACACACACAACAGATTGCACGATTTATTCAATCAATCAATCATGTGCCATGCCGGAAAGCGTGGGCGGTCATGACTCGCCATTTCACTCGATCACCAGTGTCGTAGATCAGCTCAGTGTTCCTGTCTCGTCCATGCCATGTGGCCAAGCCATCCAGGTATTTTCCTCTCGGTCTTCCTCTTGGTCTGTTCCCTTCGATCTTGCCAGTTGTCACTAAGTTCTCCAATCCATTTCTTCTCATAACATGTTCAAAAAATTTTGACTGTCTACGTCTAATTTTTCTAATCAGTTTACGATGTTCATTTGTCTCCTGTAGTACTTGGTCATTTGTTTTTCTGTCTGTCCATGGTACTCTTTGCATTTTCCTCAGAAACCACATTTCTGCAGCCATCAGATGTTTTTCAGCTTGACTGCCCATTGTCCAAGTTTCACATCCATACAAAAGAACAGGCTCTATGTATCCCCTCAACACTCTTTTTCTCGTTTCAATTGACATCTTTTTATTGGTCAGAATGTTTTTCAGCTTGCTAAAGGCTACTTTAGCCATGGCGATTCTTGTTCTAATCTCTTCAAGGCATCTCCCATCAGATGTTATGACTGATCCGAGATAATTGTATCGATTCACTTGTTGAAGAATATTTCCATTTACTTGTATATTACATTGTGGCACTTCTTCCTTCCTAGTGACGACCATAACCTGAGTCTTTTTACAATTTAATTCTAACCCCAGTTGCTCACAGATTTATTGCCTATTACAATAATGATCAAGATTAGTAACATTGTTATTAATAACGTTATCAATGTTTATATTTTACAGGCTCGACGTCTGTCTACAGGCATCCGCCACTACTCTGCATCACAAATGAAATCTGAGACTATATTGTATGATCCGAACTGCGGGGAACTCGATGTACGCACGTCTTCATTCAGCGAGTCACTGCCGACATTTGGGGGTAGTTTCAAGCCAGTATGTCATCTACAGCAGTCGACGTGGTTGAAAAGATGAGTGCTTTAGCCCTTGAACTTCCCGTGCGTTGACGGTGAGGTAGCGGGATCAACTCCATACACCGGTCAGCTAGACTTCAGAAATCAGCGGCAAACTACTAAATGTAAAATGCCTAAGAATCAACATGGTATTGGGGTTGATCTCATATATATATATATATATATATATATATATATATATATATATATATATATATATATATATATATATATATATATATATATATATATATAACATCTGATGAGAGATGCCTTAATGAGATTAGATCAAGAATCGCCATGGCAAAAGTAGCCTGTAGCAAGATGAAAAACATACTGACCAATAAAAATATGTCAATTGAAACGAGAAAAAGTGTTGAGGTGCTACATAGAACCTATACTTTTATATGGATGTGAAGCTTGGACAATGAGCAGACACCTGAAAAACATCTGATGGCTGTGGAAATGTGGTTTCTGAGGAAAATGCAAAGAATACCATGGACAAACAGAAGAACCAGTGAACAAGTCCTTCAAGCAACAAATGAAGATCATAAACTGATTAGAGACAGACGTAGACAGTCAAATACGCGTTCCGTCCTCATCTTCACCAATAAGCGAAGAGTCCCAATACTAAAAGTATCGATTGCAATCTGACTATTGTCCATCAAGCACTATGTGTCGGCCAGATCCCCTGGTCACTGCCTGCAGCACCATTCTCTCCAGGGCTACAAACTACAACATTCACTAACTGGTGCCTGCACAGAATCGTGGGAATAAAATGGTATGACAGAATCACTGGTGTAAACCCCTTAGTGAGAATTAAACAAATCCCAGTGAATCAAGACTTGAAGACAACACGCTGACACAAGATGGGACAAAGACTGAGAAAACTTCAGGACTATGTACCTAGAGATTCTCTTGTGTGTAACCCACAGAGCAGGAGACATTAGCGGGATAGATAAACCACACGGAGAAGAGAATTGCAGACAGAAGTGAATAACACAGGAAGGACACGTAGGGAGCTGCAGGAGATAGCAGAAGATACAACCACTTGGCCTGGGTTGGTTCAGGGCTTTTATCCCAATAGGGGATAAAGAGCAGAAGAAGAAGAGAAGAGGATGAGCCCTCGGGCCCTTTCTTTGCCTCTTAGCATAGAACCATCCGCACAGATGATTACATCACTTGGGCGCGAATTATCCTGCGTTGTATTGCATAAAATGTGTTTCATTGTACAAAATGCAGGTTTTACTTGTTCTGTTTTGTTACTTATCTATGTGATACATATTCTGTCTGATGTTATCTATGCGCTTAGATATATGAATCCACAAAATAATGTCATTTACCTATATTGAACAGTTAGTCACAAGCTTTTACTTTGGTATCACTATGACTTCTATCTTCCTATTATTCAAGCTAAGGCCTATTTTTTTTTCTTGTTATTCATGTCCTGTATTTCCTTCTACTATCAACTTGCTATCAAGACGATGTTATATTGTAAGTTATTTATATGCGTCTATCAACCGCGATTCCACAAGTTCTATATGTCTCCTTATATGTCCACTGTACAATGAAAACAAACCAGGAGACATCCCACATCCTTGTCTGACACAATTATTTATACACTGAAATGTTCCTGAAATGTTGATACTAAAATTTTTGTTGATTTTTATGGTGCAGTTTGCTGCCAGTATATGTTCTTCATTACTAGCAGATCTTTGCCGTCATTGTTTAGCTGTTCCCGTAATTTGATTATTTCCTCTTGCTTCACATTGTTAAACACTTCTGTGTGGTCTGTTATGAATAAATATTAACTGATTCAGTGCCAAACAAAACGTCAATTTGGACCAAACATGGTAAACAATGAAATGAAAAAAGTAAATGTCCGTTCACTGAGCATTTGGAATTGCTGAAGATACCTGAAGATACCGGTGACCCTTGTATGGCGATATATTATTCTTCAGCACTGAATCGGTGAATTAAGTGATAGGTAATTGAAAGATGAATTATATATAATAATTATATGATAGGTATATGATAGATGTATGATAGTTATATGATAGATATATGATAGTTATATGATACTTGCTTGAAACGTCATGAAAGTTTGGAGAGAACAATGATAGAGGGGTATAAGCCTGGGCGGTTAACGTCTTTCTCCGCAATCCCGTATATTCTCGTGAGTAACGCAGCTGCGTGAGATTCGGTAGCGGATAGCGCCGCATTGGTTACTTACGGGGGTATGTGAGCCAGTCGCTCAGAAAGCGATGGCAAACTACTGAGCGTAATATTGCCTAGTACATCCAGAGCTGCTGAAAAATGCTGGTGTTGACTGCAACGTCCTGTAAGGGATATGCAACCAACAAAAATGCTTTGGAAGAGAGGAAGAGTAAGGACAAAGAGAAGATGGGTGCAGGATATGGCGGATGATCTCTAGGTGGGTGTATCGGACGCGGGACATCTTGTTTGTGATCGAGAAGTTTTTCAGAAAGTTGTTATGGGAGCGAGGTTCTGCAAAGGACATGCTATTGAATGAATGAATATGATAGTTATATGATAGATATATGACAGATATATGACAGTTACATGATAGTTATATGATAGTTATATGATAGTTATATGATAGTTATATGATAGTAATATGATAGTAATATGATAGATATATGATAGTTATATGAGAGGTATGTGATAATTATATTATAGATATATGATTGGTAGATGATAGGTCAATGAATTATGATAGCTAGATCATAGACAGATGGTCAATCAAACAATCAACCAGTCAATCAGGTACTGTCTTCACAATGACGGTTGACTGCAATGAATCCCCAGCATACTCTGTCTTTTACTCTGGCTGTGCACTCTGACAGAGGGACAGACAGTCATACAGACAGACAGGCCGATCTACCGACCGACCGACCGACAGGTAGACAGACATACAGACAGACATACAGACAGACAGGCAGAACGAACGAACACATTTTATTTTCAAAGGGTAACAAATTGGTCACGCAGGCCCGTCTTACAGTCGGCCCTTCCAATCAATCATCTTTCGTTGATCAATAGTGCATGATACATTCTCATAGGAAAAAAAACATTGTCAAATTAATGTTGTAACCATAAACAATGCATATTACCATGTTATGAGACACATTCCCCCACCCACCCATGCATCCCCCACCCACCACACATCCCCCTCACACACATCCACTACTCATCCACACATATACCCGCAGTCACACATACATACCCCCACCCATCCATCCCCTAACCACACACATCCACCCGCACACACATCCCCCACCCACACATCCCCCACCCACACACATCCCCCACCTACACACATCTCCCCACCCACACAATCTCCCCACCCATCCCATAATCCACACACACTCACCCACCCACATATTATCCACCACCCACCCACACACACACCCAACCACCTAGCCAAGCACAAATCCCCTAACCACACGTCCCCCACCCATACACACACATCTCCCCGCCAACCCACACATCCCACACACACACACACACACCCACTCATCCGCCAACCTACACTCACCCAACTACACATCCCCCACCCACACACACCCTACCCATATACACATACCCACCAACACACACATCTCCCCATTCATACACATACCCCCAAACACACCCTCCACCTACACATCCCCACTCACTTACACATTTCCCCACCCACCAACACATTCCCCATACTCCCACCACATACACCCCACAACCCACACATACATTCCCCACCCACACACATATTTCCCACCCACACACACAACCCTCACACCACCTAGAAACACCCAGACCAACCCACACATCCACACCCACCCACACCCACTACTCACAAACACCCACACACTCCCACCCACCCAAAAACATACTCCCACCAGACATCCCACCCACACACACATTCCCCACCCACATTTCCCCGATCCACATAGACATCCCACACACATTTCCAGCCACCCGCAAATTTTTTCACCGACTCTCGCAATCCCCCACATACACATATCCCTTACCCCCACATCTTCCACCCACCCACACACACCCCACTCACAAACCCACACACCCCAACCACAGCCACACACCCATCCCCCAACCTACACACATTTTCCCACACCACACACATACCCCCACCAGACACCCCCATACGCACATCCCCCCACACACACACGCGCACACACACACACACACCCTCACATCTAGACACATACATGATGCCTCACATAATCACTGAAACTATTATGAACAAACTTCCACACTTTACACACCCAAACACTGACGACTATCGATAGACAGACAGATAGACAGGTACTCCCTGCTATCATGGTCCGTGTAAATTTGCCACATGTCACACACAACTTCCATGGAAATCAGGTGTAATACCCAGAAGCATACACTTACTTGAGATGCTGTAGACACAGAACTGGACCCCCACAACTACTGCAGTCATGGCCGAGCTAGCTCCGAACTTGGCCTGAAACTCCAGGAAGAGAATTCCGAACGACCGGATGTAGCCGAAGGACAGGAAGTGGACGCCGAAAGATCCTGCTCGGAATAAATCAGATACATGAGTGTCCCCTCCCCCGATGGTGTTTCCACCTTGTCGTGGTGGGGGAGCTTGAGTTTCTCAATGACCCTGAGAGCTATGCCGGCGGTAGCGTAGCTACCAGCAGGGCCTCCCAAGCCGGACAGGTCAAAGGGTAGAGAACAGACAAAGAGAAACACCCTGGTCCTCCAGGTTGGGGGTTGAAGCGTGGGGTTAACATCCCCACCTTTGTAAAAACCTTTCTTTGTTACGAAACAAATACATGAGCCTCGATACCGGACTGACTTATCTGGACAACGACCTTGGAACGTTAAAGGACTTTTGAGATTTGGAACATGGAATGTACGGACACTATATCGAGCTGGAGCGGCCGAAGAACTAACCCGGGAGCTGGGTGAATATCAAATGGATATAACAGCAATTCAAGAAATAAGGTGGCCAGGAGAGGGTACTTTAGAGCAAAATGGAATGATTATAATATATGGAGGAAACACCCAAAATAGGAACAGGATTTGTCATCAAAAAAGAGTTATGGGGGAACGTTTTAAACTTTAAAGCTTTTAATGACAGGATTAGTAAATTACGAATAAAAGGTAAATGGAAAAATATAACGATGATTAATGTACATGCACCTACTGAAGAGAAAGAAGATGATATTAAAGAAGACTTTTATAATGATCTGGAAGATGTCATAGAAGAAACCCCCAAACAGGACATCCTGATTGTGCTGGGAGACTTCAATGCAAAAATAGGTAGAGAGCAAACTAATAAAAAAGTGGCCGGTATGGAAAGCCTACATACAACTTCAAATGATAATGGATGGAGAGTCATCAACCTGGCAGAAGCCAAAGGACTGCTGATTAGCAGTACTAGACTACAAAGAAAGGATATACACAAACAAACTTGGAAATCATGTGACAAGAGAACCTATAATCAAGTAGATCACATTTTAATTAACAACAGAAATGCATCAAACATACAGCAAGTCAGAAGTTATAGAGGAGCTGAGCGCCACAATGATCACTTCCTCGTTGGAGCAAAATTTAAAATAAAACTTAAGAGAGCTTTCTATACTAAATTACAAAGATTACACCCAACATATAACAGAGAAAAACTGCAAGTCATTACAGTCAAAGAGAAATTTACAGATGACATAAAATGTAAACTTGAAACTCTGCAAAACCCTTTGGAGGAAAGCGTTGACCAAACTTGGTTGAACATCAAGAATACAATTCAGTCTACCGCAGAAGAATGTCTCGGTGTGTTAACCACGCATAGAAAGAACAGATGGTTCAATCAAAAATGTGAAGAAGCAGTCATTAGGAAGAAGAATGCCAGACATGTATGGTTAAATGACATCAATAACATCCAAAAGGAAGAGCATTATAGAAATGAATGTAAAGAGGCTACAAAAATAGTCAGACAGCAGAAGCGAGAATATATGAGTAATATAATCAAAGATATGGAAACTAATCACCAGAAAAATGAATCCAGAAAATTTAAAAAAAAACTGAAGTCAATGAAACGAGGGCACCAACAAAACACATATGGTTTAAAAGACAAAAATGGGAATATGATAAATACCAATGAGGAAATGTGCAACACATGGAAAGAATATTTTATTGAATTACTAAATTGTGAAGCTCCAAGTCATATTTTCCCACAGGAAGAGGTTCTAACATGCGAACCACAAATTGAAGAACCTACATTTGAAGAAATCCTATATGTAATCACACGACTTAAAAACAATAAGGCAACTGGGACTGATGGAATTGCTGGAGAATTTATAAAGGCAGGTGGCCATGCATTACATCTAAAGCTATACGAACTAATAATAAAAATCTGGAGGACAGAAGAATTACCCCATGACTGGAAAGAGTCATTATTGATACCTATCTTTAAGAAAGGAGACAAGTTCCAATGTGGAAATTATAGAGGAATATCACTACTGTCCACAAGCTATAAGATACTATCCGCAGTATTACTAAATAGACTAAAACCATATTCAGAAGACATATTAGGTGACTACCAGGCGGGTTTTAGACAAAACAGATCAACAATAGATCAGATATTTATCTTACGACAAATAGCCGAGAAACATTGGGAATATAAAAGATATCTCCATAACATTTTTGTGGATTTTAAAAAGGCTTATGATAGTGTCCATAGGAATAGTCTATGGAATGCTATGCAGGAATTTGGAATACCAAGGAAGTTAATCAACATGACCAGACTATGCATGGAAGATACTTATAATATAGTAACATATAAAGGCAGGAAATCAGACCCCTTCCAAATAACATCTGGCTTGAAACAGAGTGTTGCACTATCGCCGCTACTCTTCAATCTGGCTCTAGAGAAAGTTGTAAGGAAGGTAAAGGAGGAATGTGATATTGGAGGAACATCCAAGCTGCTTGGTTATGCAGATGATATAGATATTATAGGGCAAAGTGAACAAAAGACATTGGAAATATTGACTCACTTAAAGGGAAAAGCCCAACAGATGGGGCTGGTTATCAACCAAGATAAGACAGAATATATGGTAATTTCAAGAGACGGAATGGCTAGAAACTCTGGCCACATACAAATAGATAATATGACCATTAAAAGAACGGAAACATACAAATACCTGGGTACAATCTTCAACTGCTCCAACATCATAAGGAAAGAAATACAAACTAGAATCACCTCTGGAAATAAGATATACTATGCACTACAACATCTACTAAAATCAAAGGCGCTATCTCGTAACACCAAAATCACAATATACAAAACACTGATCAGACCAGTTGTGCTGTATGGCTCTGAAACCTGGAGTACAACGAAAGGAGACGAAGCCTTGTTACAAACCTTTGAGAACAAAATTTTAAGACGTATCTTTGGACCCATTAGGGATACACAAAGTGGAGAGTGGAAAAGAAGAAGTAACAAAGACATTTATGATCTGTTTAAGTCCCCGCTAATCACTGGTATGATGAAGGCTAATAGACTACAATGGCTGGAGCATATAGAAAGAATGGAAGATAATAGGGAAACAAAACTCGCTTACACTCAGGAAATAAATGACCATAGACCCCGAGGTAGACCAAGAAGGCGGTGGAGAGATAATACATGTACAGACCTACAAGCACTTGGAATCAACGACTGGCAAGAGAAGGTCCACCAGAGAGACGAATGGAGACGGATTGTATTTGCAGCAAAGAACCTCAATGGCTCGGAACGCTGAAGAAGAAGAAGACATGAGTGTCCCGTGGTGATTAGGGTTTGCTAAAGAGGTCTTTTGTAGAGTATTTGAAGGCAAGGGACAGTTATCGTATTATTTATTTGTGCAATTAACTGTCAATCGATCAATCGATCGAATCATCTATTAATTCATTAATGCACGCATCAATATATTCATTTTACTATCGACGCATGCATGCGCCCATCCATAGATGCATGCATCCATGATCCATTCATAGATCCAATCATCCATCTAGGCATCAATGCATTTATCCGTTCATCTGTCCATAGATGCATCTATCCATATATGCATCCGCTATGCAGCTACAGATCCATCCAAACATCCATCCATTTAACAATACATGCTTCTATGAATTATCTATTCATCCATCCACATATCTATCCATCCATCTATCCACCTATCCATCCATCCAACCACCATCAATCTCTCTATCCATCCATTAATTTATCTATCCATCCACCAACCATCCATCCATAGATCCATCCACCCATCCATATATCCTTTCATTCATAAGGTCGTGTATTCTTTAAGCTAGTTGCATATCAAAGTATGTATATCTATATATATATAATGCAATAT
Source organism: Cepaea hortensis (assembly GCA_963921405.1). Taxonomy (NCBI): domain Eukaryota; kingdom Metazoa; phylum Mollusca; class Gastropoda; order Stylommatophora; family Helicidae; genus Cepaea; species Cepaea hortensis. The sequence continues at coordinate 213,556,195 of OY992877.1, read as the reverse complement.
ATCTGTAAGTATGTATTATGTTATTTATGCGTTCGCGAACGGTCCATCCGATTGAGATGAAATTTTCTACACGTCTTCTTCTCATTCCGGTGCTGCCAACTGTCATAGTTTGTTAGTGTACAAACAGTTATTTACTTAATATTATTTAATATTTTAATTAACATTATAATTTATATATAACTTTTAATAGCATTGCTATATATGTAAACTTGTTGCATATTTCTCAAATAGCTGGACCTTCTCGCTACAGTTATCTACAGGCATATGCGTTATAATCCTCCTCTCCTCCTCCTCCTCCTCCTCCTCCTCCTGCTCCTCCTCCTTTTCTTCTTGTGCTGCTGCTGCTGCTGCCGCCGCTCCATTAACCCAAGTGAATTGTTGGGGGAAGATGTAAAGATCTTTCAAGTGCTTTTTCTAATGCTCCTCCTCCTCCTCCCCTCCTCCTCCTCGTCCTCCTCCCCTCTTCCTCCCCCTCCTCTTCCTCCTCTCCTCCTCACCATCTTCACCCTCCCCCTTCACCCCCTCCTCCATCCCCTCCTCCGCCTCCTACTCCTCCGTCTCCTCCTCCCCTCCTCCTCCTTCCCCTCCTCCTCGTCACCCTCCTCCTTGTCCCCTCCCCCTCCTCCCCCTCCTCCTCCTTTTTCTTCTTCTGCTGCTGCTGCTGCTGCTGCCGGCGCACCATTTACCCAAGTGAATTGTTGGGGGAAGATGTAAAGATCTTTCAAGAGCTCTTTCTAATGCTCCTCCTCCTCATCCTCCTCCACCTCATCATTCTCCTCCCTCTCCTCCTCCCCTCCCACTCCTCCTCCCCCTCCCCCTCCTCCTCCTCCCCCTCCTCCTCCCCTCTTCCTCCTCCCCCTCCCCTCCCCCTCCTCCTCCCTCCTCCTCTTCCTCCTCTCCTCCTCCCCTCCTCCTCCCTTCATAAAAAGAATAATCCTAGCATTAAGCGACATTTTCTAACTGCAACCAATAAATTAGCTGCAGAGGGCCCAGGTTGCTTTCTGTAAGTTGGTCTTCGTTTATCCAAGGTTGTTCTCGATACCACTACATCATTTTTTACATGAAAATTATACAACATTAAAAATAAAAAAATCCTACCATTAAGCGAAATTTTCTAACTGCAACTAATAAATTATTAGACAGACAGACAGACAGACAGACAGACAGACAGAGAGGGAGGGAGAGACGGAGGGAGAGACGGACGGAGAGACGGACGGACGGGTAGGCAGGCAGGCAGTCAGACAGACAGACAGACAGACAGACAGACAGACAGACAGACAGACAGACAGACAGACAGATAGATAGATAGATAGATAGATAGATAGATAGATAGATAGATAGATAGATAGATAGATAGATAGATAGATAGATAGATAGATAGATCCCCGCCAGGGACTGGGCGAAGCCGGGCCGGGTCAGCTAGTCTTATATATAAATTGCGATCTCCGTCTGTCTGTCTGTCTGTCTGTCTGTCTGTCTGTCTGTCTGTCTGTCTGTCTGTATGTCTGTCTGTATGTCTGTCTGTATGTCCGTATGTCCTTTGTGCGCTCGCGAACGGCCCATCCGATTGAGATGAAATTTTCTACACGCCTTTCTTTCATTCCAGTGCAGCCCACTGTCATATTTTTTTAGTGTGAAATCTCATGCTTACCCAGTATTATTTCATTTTTCACTTTTCATCATAATTTAATATATCTCAGGGGACCTAACTCTATAAAAGTTATTTCAAGGGGCATAACTTTTCTGTATAACTTATAGTCATATTGTGGCATCGTTTTTAAAGATTTATAAACTCTTTGTCCATAGTTATGTACCGGCATATGAGTTATAATAAATAATGATACAATCTGTAAGGCATTTTCAAAGTTTTCATAAAAATAATGCACAATGCATAACATTGTAACTCATCTTTTTTTGCTTAAGAAGTTACTGTAGTCATGCAGGTGATTAGAAAGCGTTTTCATTAAAAATAATGGATGGTGTGTAGAAGGGCATTTTTTTAAGTTACTTTTTTTGTTGTATGAATTTAATGAGACGCTACACTCCAGGAGCTGGGCGAAGTCACGCCGGGTCAGATAGATAGACAGACCCACCTTTTCGCTGCAGTTGTCTACTCCTCCTTTTCCTTCTTTTGCTGATGCTGCTGCCGCCGCTCCATTTACCCAAGTTAATTGTTGGGGGAAGATGTAAAGATCTTTCAAGTGCTCTTTCAAATGCTTTTTGTAAGTTGGTCTTCGTTTATCTAAGGTTGTTCTAACTGCAACCAATAAATGATTAGACAGACAGGCAGACAGACAGACAGAGAGGGAGGGACGGACAGACAGACAGACAGACAGACAGACAGACAGACAGACAGACAGACAGACAGACAGATAGTCGGTAACGGGAACGGGAACTTATATGACTACTTATATGAATTAAATGAGATGCTCCCCACCAAGGACTGGGCGATGCCGGGTCAGACAGACAGACAGACAGACAGACAGACAGACAGACAGACAGACAGACAGATAGTCGGTAACGGGAACGGGAGCTTATATGACTAATTATATGAATTAAATTAGATGCTCCCCACCAAGGACTGGGCGAAGCCGGGCCGGGTCAGCTAGTTGTTTTATAAATATTAGACACTTTGCAATCTATGTGTATGTGTGTGTGTGTGCGCGCGCGTGTGTGTGTGTACGCGTGTGGATACGTATATATTATGTCAGGTCTTGCAACTGGTAGGGAATTTACTTGATCCTAGAACAATTCTACTCGTGAATCACGAAGGAAATTAGAAGGAAAACGCAGGTCACCGGCAATAACTCCTTCCCCACGACGCCTAAGAGCATCTGTGGAAGACAACGACAACAATAACGCACAAAGAAAGGGTTGTCCGTTCCTAGTTCTCCAACCCCCTCCCCGTCCGTGTCCGTGTGTGTCCTCTTGTCCTTTCGTGGAGCTCCTGATACTAGTTGTTTGTCCATCAAGAATGATGATGACCATTCACTTCATCCAGTGGGGTTGTCCATCAAGAATGATGATGACCATTCACTTCACCCAGTGGGGTTGAAAGTATGAAGCCGTGAGTTCTAAGATGGCTGATAGGGTGATAAGGCCTATTTTGGCTCGAAATGTTCTTTGAAAATGTGCGCAAAGAATGCTTGACGTTCCAGAAGGAGGATCTCATGCGGTGATTTTTCTGTCCAGCCTTTTTTTTTTCACAGCTCTTGCAGTTCTATTTGCTTCACAAGTGACTGCACCCTTGCGTAATGATGTATGCCACGAATTTAGATCTTTAGCAGTAGTCTCCTAAGTGTCGCGATGAATTACAAAAGCTTTTAATGAGATCTTCAGTGTCTTTAAAGCGTTTCTTCTGACCGCCTTTGGAGCGTTTATCACAACGCATCTGGCAGTAAAAAAAATCGTTTTGGGAGCCAGTGATCTGGCATACGAGTCAAGCGTCGCCATAATTACTGCTGACCGTTAATTCATCTAAATACGTTAAAGTATAACTAGACAGTCGTTTCTTTAAAACACACAGAGCAAAAGAAATAGAGGCAGACCTAAAAATGCACGAATAGGAGAATTAGAGACATGGATGATTAACAGAGGGAGGACATGGACAGACTTCCCTTGTTGATTCCTGCATTCGATTCCCTGAGTTAATGAACACGAGAATTGCGATTATGGTACGCTGGAGTACCTTTAAGTAACAATTGTATTCACATTGTATTACCTACCTATCATCACAGCCCATGCCCAGCCATGGTCCACCGGATGTGGCTTGGTCGTTCTGTAGACTATCTTGGACGAGTCGCCAGGCTGCTCAGCATCGGCGTCCTCAGAGATCTCTGTGTCCAGATTCCCAACACCTGCTTCGGGTTCCCTGGGCGTCGCCATGGTTACTGCTGACCGTTAGTTCATCTACAGAAGTTAATGTACGGTTATGATGTTACAATGAGCTTATGAGCAGAGTCCATGGGAATATCGATTCATGAAGCCCATAATAGGGCACTCTCACGATGTTTATACTTCACCTCGACACCGCAATGTACAAGAGGAACGTGATGAGATGAGATGAGATGAGATGAGATGAGCTTATGAATGGCATAGTATTATAATGAGATGAATTATCATCTCTGCACATCGAACTATTCAGTGCACAAGTGTTAGAATCCTTTCCTCATTTTCTCCTTCAAAATTTAGTCACTGACGACCGACACCATTTCTGTGTTGGTTGACTATGCTTCTTTGGCACACTATACAGCGATATTTTCTGGTTTCATCCCTACCGACTTGATGTTTTTACAGTCTGGCCAACGTTACAACATTACAGCCATCGCTTCAATCGTTTGCCGTCTGTGTCTCTATGAGAAGCATGGAATATGAAGATTGATTGATTGATTGATTTAGGAACCGACATCACAGCATTCGGGGCATTCTCATAAGCGCTCCGTCCCCATCCTCAGCAGCCAGCGAAGAGTTCCAACACTAATAGTTCCAGTAGCAATCTGATTATATGTCCGTCTCGCCTTTCCTCTGAGCGTCGAGCGTCGGCCAAATCCCCTCGTCACACCTCGCTGCCTCATTCTTACCAGGCTATGGTGATCCATTTGCTCCTCCGAGGTGTACAAGTGCTCCCACAAGGCCGCAACCACGTCTGCCCTGTCATGCATCAATACTCCACCAAGGTTTGCCGAGCCAGCCAATCTGTCCGCCTGTTCATTTCCCAGCACACCGGCATGCCCCGGAGAAAAGATCCAGGTGATGCTTGTTACCGGTGACCTCCGAAGCGAAGCAAGCCACTCTGCATGAAGTCTGCCTGTCCTCACCCTCCTCAGCATGCTTTCTGAGTCAGTTACAATCACAATGTGTGTATGTATCGTGTTCTCCATCCAGCGGAAAGCTGCACTGACCGCCTCCACCTCCATCCTTAAGCTAGATGTTGTGGCATCATACGCCAGACTCTCCTGCACCCAACTTCGACCATTAGCTTTGGCTAAGAATCCCCAGGCACTTCTCCTACCTCTCAACACCGAACCATCCGTGTAGATAATCACATCACCCGGGCGAACATTATCCTGAATTAGTTGCTGGATTTCCACTTCCGTGGCCCCTGCTGGCCACTCCCTGTACTCCCGGTTCAATGTGATTATAACTCTGCACAAGTCTGACTGCTCCGCTGTCGCGAAATCACTGTAATTTAACAATCAGATGATACAGATAACAAAGACAGTCTGATTCACAGCTACAAGTTGTTTATTCCTGGAGGCGGTGAGATCAAACGGTACAGCCGTCTTTGAGAGTTCCCCAGAAGACATAAAATTGTAGGCATGTTGTTGTGACCCGATCGGGAGAATGCAGGGAACACGCTGGCTTGGTTTGGTTGTCGAAACAAGGGAGACAACTTTTGCATTGGTTGAACAAGGGGGAGAGAATAATTCTGAAATAGTTAGTTGCCCTTGAGGACACCTGTGTGGACATCAAAGGAAGTCACTGGAACAATCCAAGGTTAGGGGTATCTCACTTCTAGGTATTGTCGGAAAAGTATTTGCCAGAATTGTTCTGCGCAGACTTCAAGTCCCAGGAGATCAAGTCTACCCCGAATCACAGTGTGGCTTTCGACAGAACCGGTCAACCATTGATATGATATTCTCATTGCGACAATTGCAAGAAAAATGCCGTAAACAGAATCAACCACTGTTTATTGCCTTCATCGACCTCACAAAGGCATTTGATTTGGTCAGTCGTGAGGGTCTATTCAAGGCACTAAAGAAGATTGGCTGCCCACCAACTCTTCTGTCCATTGTGGAATCGTTCCACACAGGCATGAAGGGTATAATCAAGTTTGATGGTGCAACTTCTGAAGAATTTGAAATCAAGAGTGGAGTTAAGCAAGGTTGTGTACTAGCTCCCACCCTCTTTGGAATATACTTTTCACTTCTACTGAAATATGCCTTTCGTGATCAGGATGACGGTATATACATTCACTCACGCTCAGATGGCGGCCTTTACAATCCTCAAAAATTGAAGGCCAAGACCAAAATTAGGAGGGTACTGATCAGAGAGTTGCTTTTTGCAGATGATGCTGCAGTTACGACCCACTCTGAGGAAGAATTGCAATGTCTACTATCTGCATTTTCCAATGCTTGTTCTGAATTTGGGTTAGCAATTAGCAAAAAGAAGACACAGATTATGTCACAAGGTGCACATGGGGTACCATCAATCTTTATTGACGACGCCGAACTAGAGATGGTAGACCATTTTACATATCTAGGATCAGTGGTAAATAGCAAATTATCCCTAGATCAGGAAATCAACATCCGGATTGGTAAGGCAACAACAACAATGAACAGGTTAACAAAAAGAGTCTGGGAGAACAGGAAGCTTACTGCAAAAACAAAAGTCCTTGTCTATCAAGCCTGTGTCCTTAGTACTCTTCTTTATGGCAGTGAAACCTGGACAACTTACTCACACCAAGAGAAACATTTAAACAGCTTTCATATGCGGTGTCTGCGAAGAATTCTTGGTATTAAGTGGCAAGACAAAATCACAAATACTGAAGTATTGGAAAGATCAGGTTGTGTGACAGTTTATTGCATGCTCAGTCTTCGTAGACTTAGATGGATAGGACATCTTAGGAGGATGGATGATGGTAGAATACCAAAGGACATCTTTTTTGGTGAATTACAGATGGGTAAGAGATCTCATAGTCGGCCTCTACTACGATACAAAGATGTGTGTAAGCGCGACATGATTGATACAGGTATTGATAATGCACATTGGGAGCAAGTTGCCGCTGAACGTGTTGCATGGAGGGCACACATCAGAAATGGAATAAAGACAAATGAGAAAATTATTGCAGATAAGTCACACACCGAGCGTTTGAGACGTAAGATGGTGCATGATGGTGGAAATGACCACGTGTTCACATGCACCCACTGTGAACGGAGATTTACAGCGCAAATTTGCCTTATCAGTCACATGCGCTACCGCCATAGGTAAAAGTTATTATGCCTTTTTAAAGCACAAACTATCGTCTGTCAAGACGGCAAGGTGCCAATGAGTTGCCCTTGAGGGCACCTGTGTGGACATCAAAGGAAGTCACTGGAACAATCCAAGACTGGTGATAGTAGAGTTTAGGACTTTAACGTAGTGAAGTGATAATTAGCTCTGCTAGTTGAGAATAGGATAGTGAAGTGAGAATTAGCTCTGCTAGTGAGAATAGTGTAGTGGGGTGATATTTGGAGAGATTGAGGATGGGTTGGGAGATAGGGGAAATGTCCAATGGTGGGATCTTCCAGTGGGGTGCCTACTGGGGTTCTGCACTCTGTCTATTGGTCTTTCCTTGTCTTAGCCTGATTCGGACCAAGGTGATGAGCTCCTCTGCTCTATGATAGAGTTTAGTTCGCTGATAAATATCTGAGCGAGGCTGTAGGCCTACACTCAGTTAGTAGGATCAGTGACTAGTGCTCTCACCAGGTGTGTTATTTATCTAACAGGTTCCCCGCCAGTTACGAGGAAGCTCTACACTGGTTTTGAGGAAGTTCTACTCCGATGAGGAAGAACACAAGATGAACAGTCAATGTTTTTTAAGGAAATGAATAATGTCCGAGAAGAAAGGTTGTACAATAGTGTTTACGCTGGGCCCATGATCAGGAGGGTCCACCAGAGCATGGCTCAGATGAACAAAACCATATAACGATTCCTGTGTGATAAGGTTCACCTAGGATGGGTGAGGGTCGTTGATACACCACATATCATATGAACAATAGTGACTAAAAAGGAACATCAAACGTAGCATTCACATGGAGCTGTAGAGTCCATTGGAATAGTACAAGGGACATTGTATTTGAGACAATATAGACAATAGATAGGATCAAGGTATTAACAATAACAGTGATACCTATATTCATAAGTACAAGGATTGAACATTTAAGAACTATAGGGACCTATAGGATGCAGTGTGCAACCGATCCATGATCAGTGTTAAACTAGGGACTGTATCTATTTCGGATGATCATGTAGATGGATTACCAAGTAACTACAGAAGAAAGTCAGCGTCTGGCAGGAGAGATACATCACTGGGTGAGGTTTTCTTGTGCTGACCTAATGTGCCGTGGTGTGACCTTGCTAGGATGATCTGACTGGGCTACTGATCTGATGGTCCGATTCTGCACACATTATAGTACACGACACACATTCTTCGCATACACTTCTCACATACATTACACTTTTCTTTTAATAAATTAATTGTTATTAATTTTTAGAAGCTAGAGTTGTTGAGTATATTGCGTTGGGGGAAGAATGAGAGGGGGCATGATCCAGTAGTGATAGATAGAGAGAGAGAGAGAGAGAGAGAGAGAGAGAGAGAGAGAGAGAGAGCGAGAGAGAGAGTGAGAGAGAGAGAGGTGTCCATAAACTGAGGGAGTGTGTTGGACGGAATCTAGTGGATTCTCCAGGATAATGATAAGGGGTTAAAATATAATGTGGGTGTTGATTCCCCTCACTCCATGGACGACACTTTAAAGAAACACACGACATTATTGGGGGCTCGTAAACAGAATCTTTGGACAGCGGAATCTCTCGTAAACGGAATCCTTGGACAGCGGGATCTCACCCTACCCTCTCACAATACGAGGGACTGCAAATCGAAGGCTAAGAACCCTCACTTCGCAGCATGTCAAGTGTCTTCCAAGGAGGTTGTCACTGAAAATGCCAAGGTCAACAAGGAAGCTCGCCACCAGGAGAGCTCACTCAAGTCCGGCACTAGAAAATCTAGGACAGGGAAATGGTGTAAACACTGCAAGTCAAACACGCACATTGCTATTGACTGCAGGGGAAAGTCAGGAGATTCTCATTTTGTCGTGTGCCCCGGGAAACCTAAGGTGGAGCCCACCGAACAGGTCGAGGCCGAGGAAGAGACTCCAGACTAGGATAAACCACCTGTAGTGGAATTGATAGAGGTTAACGGCCGTCAAGTGGAGTGTTTGTATGACACAGGCCTGGACGGAGACGCCGTGATTTCTGCGGATCTGGTACACCCAGAACAATTCACAGGTGAGTCCATGGAGATACAGCCTGCACAGAAGAGTGCTGTGGCCATGAAGTTGCCCATTGCTAACGTGGAGATTCGGTCAAGATATGTCACCGGCACAATCAAGGCCGCTGTATTGGCCGATCCCATTTTTCCCGTCATCCTCGTTTGCCGGTATGTCTTTCTGGGAATGCCCAGGGAGCCAATTCATATGGGATCAATACAGACTCGCTCTCAGACGAGAATGGAAGAGGCAGAAGCAATTGTGACTAACCCACTGCCGGGGGAGGTACGAACTGCCCAGAGTGAGGATGCAACCTTACGTCCTTGCTATAAGAAGCTGCAGGGAAGTGCTGATCCACCAGGACAGGGGCAGTACTACATGAAGAATAGAATACTCTACAGGAGAGCCGGAAGGGGAGACAACCTGTACGGTCAGTTGGTGGTCCCGAAGGCTCACCGGTCCCAGATTCTTCATATGGGGCATACCATCTCCTTTAGTGGGCACATGGGTATTGCCGCCACGATGCAGCGAATTTCCTGCCATTACTATTGGCCGGGAATGACAGATGATGTGCGTCGGTATGTGAAGTCATGGCCTAAGTGCCAGAGGGTGGCATAGAAACACTGGACAGCACCGATGGTCTTTGGTGAGATGCCCATCATGAACTCTCCTTTCGAGAGGGTAGCCATCGATATCGTGGGTCCACTTCCTAGGACTAGGAAGAGGAACATGTATATTCTCACAATGGTGGATTGCTGTACAATGTGGGGTGAAGCCATACCGTTGACCACGATTGACTCGAAACGAGTGGCGGACGCACTGATGGAGGCCTTTACTAGATTAGGCTTTCCGAATCAAATTCTGACGGACAATGGGTCCCAGTTTTGTGGAAAACTCATGGAGGAGGTATTTAGGGTGTTCCACTCTAACCACATACATACCAGCCCTTACCACCCTCAAGCCAATGGACAAGTAGAGTGTTTCAACGGCACCTTGATGACAATGCTCCGGAAACTGGCACAGGAAAAACCTGATAGGTGGGATGAATATATCCCAGCAGCACTTTTTGCCAATGGGAAGTTCCTCATGGCTCAACAGGACTACCACCCGCGACTTTGCTGTTTGGTCGTCCAATCAAAGGACCGTTAGAAGCCATTTTGAGGAGTTGGACTGAAGAGGAGACGTCAGAAGAAGTGATCTCTTCCTATAAATACGTGGAGGAACTGAAAGAAAAACTCCACACGGGATTGACTCTGGCGAATCAAAACTTGAAAAAGGCCAGAAAAAGACATGCGGATTAGGTCTAAAGACAGATCTCTGGATGAGGGAGACAAAGTCTTGTTGCTACTCCCAACGGGAAACAACAAACTGGAGATAGGTTGGCAAGGATCATTTCCCGTGGAAAGGGTGATATCCGGAACCAACTATCAGATCCGGATCCGGGGAAAGTCGAAGATTTTCCATATCAATCTCCTGCGGAAATACGAGGAGAGACCGGAGACAAAGCAGCTCACCTCATGGCAATGGCAGTTGCAGTGGAGACTAAAGTGGGAACCAACGAGGGCAGGGAATATCCCTTGGTACACCAGGCAACCTATAGGGATGTGCAAGTGAACCCTGTTCTGACTTCCCAGGAGAGGGAAAAGATAACCCAGGTTCTCGAGTCTCATCAGGAGATACTGACTGATAAACCAGGACGAACGAGGTTGGTTGAGTTCGAGATGACTTTGACTACTCAGGAGCCTGTTCGCCAAAAGGTTTACCCAGTGCCATTCTCTAAAGAAAAGGCCCTGGAGGAGGAAATACAGAAACTGTTGGAGGATGACGTGATTGCGCCATCCACATCCCCATACAATGCGGGGGTAGTTTTGTTAAGCAAATCAAGTAGAGAACACCGGTTGTGTATAGACTACCGACTTCTGAACAGTCATACGCACTTTCGGGTGGAACCTTTGCCGAATCCAACTCAGTTATTCGCTAGGCTCCATAAGGCACGGTACTTTTCAAAGGTGGATCTGAGTCGGGGGTACTATCAGATACCAGTCAAACCAGAGGTTCGACCCATGCTGGCTTTCAGTACACCCAGTGGACACTACGAATTCAAGGTCATGCCCTTTGGACTCAGCAATGCACCTAGTGTGTTTATGCGCATGATGAGGACTTTACTAGATCCCTTACAGGATCAGTCCATTGTATCATTCATGGATGATATTTTGATTTCCAGTGACAGCTTGGATGACCATGTGCAATCCTTGGAGAGAGTTTTTAATAGACTCAAGGAAGCAGGGTTTACAGCTCATCCAACCAAGTGCATGATTGGTTACCAGACTCTGGAATTTCTGGGTCACACCATTACTCCAGGACAAATTGTCCCAGAGCAAAAGAACCTAGAAAAAATCAGAAATGCACCAAGGCCAAAATCGAAGAAGGATGTGAGATCCTTTCTCTCGTTATGTGGGGTTTACCAAAAATGTATCCCACATTTTACTGAAATGGGAGCTCCATTGACGGAATCCTTGAAAAAGGGATTCCCTGACCAAATCGTTCGGACACCAGAATGCGAGACTGCCTATAGTCAGTTAAAGGAGGTCTTGGTCGGCAAACCTGTGTTACAGCTCCCTGACCTTTCCAAATCATTTGTGTTGAGAACGGATGCGAGTGGGATTGGAATTGGGGCAGCCTTGTTGCAGGAAGGGAAAGACGATGCTTCGGTTTTGAAACATGTGGCATATGCAAGCAAAAAACTTCTCCAGGCTGAGAGGAATTATTCGACCGTCGAGAGAGAATCCTTGTCTCTCGTATGGGCCGTGCAAAACTTCCAGCCCTATTTGTATGGAGTTCAGTTTCGGGTCCAGTCGGATCATCAGCCCCTGATGTTCCTGGCTACTTCTCAGAAACTCAACGCCCGTTTGATGCGGTGGTCGTTGTTACTTCAACCCTACAATTTCACAGTGGAGTATATACCTGGGAAGGAAAATGTTGGAGCGGATTTTCTCTCAAGACACCCAGCTCCTGAAGAAGAGGAATAAATCATCTAGATCGAACTTACTGTGGAAAAGAGTGAGATGGACTACTCTCTTAAGAGTGTAACTATGTCGCGAAATCACTGTAATTTAACAATCAGATGATACAGATAACAAAGACAGTCTGATTCACAGCTACAAGTTGTTTATTCCTGGAGGCGGTGAGATCAAACGGTACAGCCGTCTTTGAGAGTTCCCCACAAGACAGACAATTGTAGGCATGTTGTTGTGGCCCGATCGGGAGAATGCAGGAAACACGCTGGCTTGTTTTGGTTGTCGAAACAAGGGAGACAACTTTTGCATTGGTTGAACAAGGGGGAGAGAATAATTCTGAAATAGTTAGTTGCCCTTGAGGACACCTGTGTGGACATCAAAGGAAGTCACTGGAACAATCCAAGTCTGTTTGAAAAAAACCTAGCTTGTTACAGCGATTGTAAACAAGAGAGTTGGCCTAAGACGGACGGTGTTTTCGCTAGCTCTGTTGGAATTTGAAAAACATCTACCGTGTGCGAGATTAATTAAATTTAATTTACACGTGCCTGTCATTGCAAATTGTAGATGTGGTTCAGGAGAAAAGCAGTGTTACATAAGGTACTCCATAGATTGTATTTAGGTGTAATTAATGTGGGATAGACTGGTGATAGTAGAGTTTAGGACTTTAACGTAGTGAAGTGATAATTAGCTCTCCTAGTTGAGAATAGGATAGTGAAGTGAGAATTAGCTCTGGTAGTGAGAATAGTGTAGTGGGGTGATATTTGGAGAGATTGAGGATGGGTTGGGAGATAGGGGAAATGTCCAATGGTGGGATCTTCCAGTGGGGTGCCTACTGGGGTTCTGCACTCTGTCTATTGGTCTTTCCTTGTCTTAGTCTGATTCGGACCAAGGTGATGAGCTCCTCTGCTCTATGACCGAGTTTAGTTCGCTGATAAATATCTGAGCGAGGCCGTAGGCCTACACACAGCTAGTAGGATCAGTGACTAGTGCTCTCACCAGGTGTGTTATTTCTCTAACAGGTTCCCCGCCAGTTACGAGGAAGCTCTACACTGGTTTTGAGGAAGTTCTACTCCGATGAGGAAGAACACAAGATGAACAGTCAATGTTTTTTAAGGACATGAATAATGTTCGAGAAGAAAGGTTGTACAATAGTGTTTACGCTGGGCCCATGATCAGGAGAGTCCACCAGAGCATGGCTCAGATGAACAAAACCATATAACGATTCCTGTGTGATAAGGTTCACCTAGGATGGGTGAGGTTCGTTGATACACCACATATCATATGAACAATAGTGACTAAAAAGGAACATTAAACGTAGCATTCACATGGAGCTGTAGAGTCCATTGGAATAGTACAAGGGACATTGTATTTGAGACAATATAGACAATAGATAGGATCAAGTGTATTAACAATAACAGTGATACCTATATTCACAAGTACAAGGATTGAACATTTAAGAACTTTAGGGACCTATAGGACGCAGTGTGTAACCGATCCATGATCAGTGTTAAACTATAGACTGTATCTATTTCGGATGATCATGTAGATGGATTACCAAGTAGCTACCGAAGAAAGTCAGTGTCTGGCAGGAGAGATACATCACTGGGTGAGGTTTTCTTGTGTTGACCTAACATGCTGTGGTGTGAACTTGCTAGGATGATCTGACTGGGCTACTGATCTGATGGTCCGATTCTGCACACATTATAGTACACGACACACATTCTTCGCACACACTTCTCACATACATTACATTTTTCTTTTAATAAATTAATTGTTATTAATTTTTAGAAGCTAGAGTTGTTGAGTATGTTGCGTTGGGGGGAGAATGAGAGGGGGCATGATCCAGTAGTGATAGAGAGAGAGAGAAAGAGGTGTCCATAAACTGAGGGAGTGTGGTGGACGGAATCTAGTGGATTCTCCAGGATAATGATAAGGGGTTAAAATATAATGTGGGTGTTGATTCCCCTCACTCCAGGGACGACACTTTAAAGAAACACACGACATCCGCTGGCACTCACAGACTAAATATTAAGTCTTAATCTAAGATAAGACTTAAGAGCACTCTGGACACTCCAACACATGTTCAGTCGCACTCTTCGGTTGTCCCCGAAGAGTTGCCAGGCTGGCTATTCCAGCTGACAGGCACCTTGTCGTTTGTTACATCGTACTTCAAAAAGGCATATTAACTACAACCCATGGCTCTGTGGCGAAGGTTTTACGAATGCAATCCGTAATCCCGCATACCGCGTTCCAAATACAGCTGTGGGTGGTTTGGAAGCAGACCGTCTTACGTTGATTTCCCATACACAGGTTTGCGTGCCGGTAGTTCAGGAAGCAATGGCAAACTACTGAACATCACTTTGCATAGAAATAATGAATAGCCAAAATAATGTTAGGGTTGACTGCAATGTCTTGTAAAGAATATATAACTAACTAACATGGCGGTAGCGAATGTGACTGATCAGTCCAATTCACGCTAAATGTTCATCCACAATGGTTGCATGTGAACACATGGCCATTTCCACCATCACGCACAAGGTGTGTGAACTATCTGAAGTCATTTTCTCCTTTGCTTTTATTCCATTTCTGATCTTTGCCCTCCATGCAACACGTTCAGAGGCGACTTGCTCCCATTGTGCAACATTAATGCTAGTAGCAGTCATGTCCCGCTTACACACATCTTTGTACTGTAGCAGAAGCTGACCTCTATATCTATTACCCGTCTGTAATTCACACACACACACACACGCACACATACACACACACGCACGCACGCACACATACACACACACACACACAAATTATGTTCATTGGATATTACCATCATCCGTCTTCCTAATGTATCCTATCCATCAAAGACTACGAAGACAGGGCATGAAGCAAACCGTCACACAACCTGATCTTTCCAATAGTTTAGTATTTGTGATTTTGTCTTTTGCCACTTAATATCAAGTATTCTTGGCAGGCTCCGCATATGAAAGCTAATTAACTGTTTCTCTTGGTGTTAGTAAGATGACCAGGCTTCACTGTCATAAGGAAGACCACTAAGGACAGGCTTGACAGACAATAACTTTCTTTATGCAATAAGCTTCATGTTATGTCTTTCCTGGTATGGATATTCTGTCTGTTCATCTGCACTATTCAGCGATCCCACAACCGTCACCACATCACCTTTCTCATAGACTAGCTCTCCACCCACAAGGGCAGCAGCAGTCAGACTATCAGTCTGTTCATTGCCCTGCACACCTTCATGTCCTGGGCAGAACATTCATGACACACTGGCAATCTCCATACATAAATGGCCCCGAATCCTGGACAATTAGTAAACAGGCGAAAAAAACAACAACCTAAAATCTTTGGAGATGTGGTTTAATAGAAGAATCGTGAAAATTAATTGGACAGCCAAAATGAGGCATCAGGACGTTTTAAGTGAAGCTGAGTCACCAAGACAATTATCACAAGAAAACGAGCGGGCTGACAAGCTCGCAGGTAAGGCTACTGTGGAGGGCTGACGCGCCATGGACCAGGCTGACATTCTGAATGCTCTACGAGAAGTAAGACTTTTGCGAGAACCAAGTGATGACTGCGAATCTACAACCATGGTCAGACTGCGAGAACAGGAAATTAAAAGAGGGGTGGCCAAACAAGAACAATACGCAGGAAGCCAAAGAAGATTGATAAACCAACACAGAACTGGTGTCGTTAGCCGCTACACGCTGCAGGATTTGCTGAGGAGGGGATCCGAACACTTATGGACTGAATGGTTCGATGTGCAATGAGGATGATCTGTCGACTAACTAACTAACTAACTAACTATCAGAAAGAGGCAGTCGTCGTGTTTGGGCACGTTATGAGAAGACAAAAAAATGGAACATGTTGTGACAACCGGAAAGAGAGATAGAGAAAGATAGCATGAGAAGATTATTGACAGTCTTGTATCATGGCACGGACAGAATCAACACACACATTGATCCATGCCATTGGAGATCGCTAATTTGTGGAGAGACATTATCGCCCAAGCCAGTCGGCAAGGCACTGGAAGATGATGAAACGGATTAATAATAACAAGATGCGTACAATAAATCACCTCTGAGTATATTGTGCACGTTTTGAAATGGCTCAAACCTCGCTCCATATTTACCCAAATCCACGTAGAACTGCTCCAGTAATTGAAACTCTACGTTGAGTAAAATACATGGCTAGTTTTCTATTTCCCGTGTTCTACACGCCACTACTGGTAATCCGGGCGTTGATTTGTGGTGAAGTTTTCAGTTATAAATCGATCTGATGCGCTGCGCTTCAATTGACTATAAACAATCATCAGCTGAAATTGAGCTTGTAGAAGCTGTTCTGGAGCTCTGAGAATTAAATTTGCCAACCAAACATATATGAGATTCAATATTGACTCCGCACTGGTCTGACACTGTCATCGGAGGAGGTCGTGACTATATGGCTGGAAGCAGTGTGGTATACCACCCGAAGAGATGAATCATCAGCCCATGATAACTTGATGAAGACCTGAGACAGAGGTGAAGGAAGAAGACCATTTCATACGTCTTGATGAGGGCAGGGTATAAGGTGCTAGCTCTGGATTTTATAGACCAACTGGCACTCGATGGGTCACGTGGTGAATGTCTCGGCCGACGCCTTTACTTCCCACAACATTTCGTGGCAATCATGTTAGTCTGTGTCGACACCGGAGCCCAGGCTAATGCTTACAAAACAACGTATGAAGGCAGATTTGAGCACAAGACCAGCTGGCCGACAGACTAGCATCCTAACCAGTGTGCTGTTGGAACTCCCATCACGTGATAATAATGTGGGTCAGTGATGCCCGGTCTATATCCCTGTGAGGTGCTAGACACGGGGGTCATGGGAGGCTCTGAAATCATCTAGTCCCTCCCATTCTGTTCTGCGGGGCTTTAGGGTCTTAAGTGAGTATTGACATAATTATTCAAGGACTGGGTAGGTCAGAGGTTGGCTACCTTGTTGCATTATTGTGCCACAGTCAAGTTACAAAATCACTCAGCGTGCCAACCTAACCCTACCAAGGTCTAGTTTATATTCGTTTGTCCTGAAGTCTTGAAACGAGGGTATACAAAACTGTTGCCTTGTTTGGGTCGTTTTAACAACACCGTAATACATAACAACTACATTTTTGGTTGAATATGTCAGACTACCAGAGTAAATTGTAAGACATGTTATCAGACGAATCTAAATTCCAGTTAGATCAAACAAGAAACAAGTCGGAGTACCATGATGCATAAATGAGGAAAAAGATCCTGTCACTTGTGACTGAGGAATTTATTAATGAGGCTACTGCAAAAACGCTTACACCACGTGGCTCCCAAACTTCTCAAGTGTACTGTCTACCTAAACCTCACAAGCCCTGAATCCCGCTAAGACCGATCCTATTCATAGTTAACCCTGCACAACACCGGGTGGCGAGATGGCTAGCTGAAATTTTAAGGCCAGTGTCATATATTTTTGAAGGGAGTGGGAGATCACTGTAGTGCATGCCCCATCTCTAACAAAAGAAGTAGAGCCCCATCCTCTTCTATCTCCAATAACCCCAGAATATGAACCTTGAGTTATCTGCAGGCCTCGTTCTATTAAGTATGTCTAGGAGATATAGATTATGGCCCTGGTGAGAATGGTAATTACTAACTGGGAATCTGCCCCTTCTCCAATGATTCTGATAGCTCTGGAGCCCCCTTATTGGTTATCAAATCTGAGGAAAGTCTGGAGAATTTTCTCAGCCTGATTTAGATGAAGAAAACATGGATATTGAGCAGTTGATAGATCTAGAGTCTTCTCTCCCCCATTTTAGTAAGTCATTATGAGTTAATTTATTTTTAAACAATCAAACACATAATCAATCACATCAGATTCTGACAACATGATGTACAAAGAAGTTGTTGACTCACAGATAGGTTTGAACTGATAAATTAACAGAAGGTCAATTCATGTTAATCATTTATTGACTGGGCCTGAGCCTTCTGGCCAGTACATACATCTCTATTGTGATTTACACAAAATATTAGAAAAGTTGCACATTGGACCAGTCACACAGAGACCATCAATAAACAAGCATCAATACATGAGATGTCAACAAGTGTGAAACATAGTAAACATTTTGATGTTGTACATATTAAGTGTGATGGTAATTCAACAATTAAATATCAGTTTCCTGAAATTGGGTGTGGTGTATACCAATGAGAAAGGTAACCTGGTGACTGGAAGATTAGGTAAGCCAGGGTCCATTGACTGATGGATCCACTTCAGGTCTGCCCGTATAGCTCCTCTGAAATCCTCCCCATACTCTGCTCATGGCCAAGTCATCTTCCATCTCACTTGTGGTTCATCTCTTTCTCTCGGCTTCCCTCTTTCAAGTCTGATTTAGGTGGTCAGTTTGCTGATGTGTTGGGTGGTTGTTGGTATGTAGCCACCAAGATCACTGATGAATATTCACATAAATATATACATTCCTACCAATACAATATTCTAGAAGTAGGTCGGAAGAAATCTAAATTCCTGAAGTAGGAACTAGGGTTACGTGAAGCCATGGGTGCAGGTGGTGGATGAAGATGGAAAGCAGCCAACAGATAGTTGTAGGTTATGGTCTCCACCTTCACGACGGTAGGCAGAGGATCTCTTTTTTGAGGAGACAATGGCTACAGTCACTGACCAGTATGGTCACTGCTAGGAAGGAAAGCAATGGCAAACTACCTTCTTTACACATGCCAAGAAAATCATGTTGTGTGAAATCATCGATAATCAGAGAAACGGCGTAAATGGGTGCTCCATAGGAGCAACCTCGCCCGGTAGGGATAGTCATGCGCACCAGGTGACTCCAGACCGTCAACAGGCTACTAGGTGCAACAGATTAATATCATTGAAAGTAGGAACTTGGAACGTTAGAACAATGAATGCAGATGGAAAGTTAGAAAACATCAAAAAAGAAATGAAGAGAGAGAAGATTAACATATTAGGAATATCGGAAACGAGATGGAAAGGAGCAGGGATAAGGACAGGAGAGGATTGTAAGATTATTTACTCTGGGGGAGAAGAACAGCAAAGAGGTGTAGCCATTATATTAGATAAGCAAACATCAAATTCTGTCAAAGGATATCATGCTGTGTCAGACAGAGTCCTATTAGTAAAATTAAACGGAAGACCTTTTAAAATAAATGTCATTCAAGTATATGCCCCAACAAGTGAAAGCAGTGAAGAAAGCATAGAGGAATTTTATAATGACGTGGAGTCTGCTTTGAAGAACTGCAAAAAATCAGAAATAAATATCATAATGGGTGATTTCAACGCAAAAATAGGACAGCAAGGCGATGGATGCAGTGTAGGCAACCATGGTTTGGGAGAGAGAAATGAAAGAGGATACAGACTTGTAGAATGGGCAAAAGAACAAGAAATTGTTGTAGGAAACACCTGGTTTAAACAGCATCCTAGAAGATTATGGACATGGAGGAGTCCAGACAGCAGGATTAAAAACCAGATAGATTACATCCTGATTAGCAAAAGGTTTCGAAATGCGTTAACAGTCGTAAAAACAGTTCCAAATGCAGACTGTTACAGTGATCACAGATTAATTACAGGCACATTGAGGGTAAAGTTAAAGAAAGTCAAGTATACAGCAGGAAACCCTAAATATGACTGGTGCAAATTGAAAACTGACAAAGAAATACAAGATAATTTTAACATAGAAGTAAAGAACAAATTTGATATATTGTCTGATCTAGAGATCCTGTTTCAAGATGTAGATGATCAATGGGAAACGATGAAGAATTCAATCAGTTGCGCAGCAGAAAAAACTATTCCAAAAGTAAAGAAAGTGGGCCGTAAGACATGGATGACTGAAGAAATTTTACAACTAATGGAAACAAGAAGACAGAACAAAAATAATCCTGCCAAATATGAAGAAATTCACAGAAAAGTGAGAACCTTATGTAAGGAGGCAAAAGAAACATGGCTTGAGAAAAATTGCAGAGAAATTGAAAAACAACACAACAGTAACAATGCGAACCTAATGCACAAAAGAATTCAGGAGCTTACTAATCAAAGAACACGTACATCAGCAGGCTGCCTAAAGACAAAAGATGGAAGAGTCATAATAGAAAAAGATCAGATATTACATGAATGGTCAGATTACGTGAAAAACCTGTATGACGACAACAGAGACGAACAGTATGATGTTCAAAATAATAATGAAGGACCAGCAATTTTGAAGATGGAGGTTCAGAATGCTCTTAACCATATGAAATCTGGCAAGACCCCCGGTTCAGACAGCGTCACAACAGAAATGATTAATGCTTTAGAAGAATATGGAATAGATCAAGTTACCAGTCTGCTTAATACAATATATGATACTGGAAATATACCTCAGGAGTTATGTAATTCTGTATTTATTGCAATCCCAAAGAAATCAGGAGCCTTAGAATGTGATCAACATCGAACAATTAGTATAATGAGTCACATCACGAAGATTTTGCTAAGAATTATCATGCAAAGAGTTAGGAGGAAAATACAACCTGAAATAGGAGAAGAACAATGTGGGTTTGTGGAAGGCAAGGGTACAGTAAATGCTGTGTATATACTGAGAAACATAATCGAACGTTCTATAGAAGTAAACAAAGATCTACACCTTTGCTTTATTGACTACACAAAGGCTTTTGATAAAGTGAGACATGTCAACATGATAAGGATGCTTGAAGATCTACAAATTGATGGAAAAGATCTTAGACTTGTAAAAAACATATATTGGAAACAACAAGCTGCCATAAGAGTTGATAATGAAGTAAGCCAATATCAGCCTATTAAAAGGGGTGTGAGACAGGGATGTGTAATGTCTCCAGATCTGTTTTCCCTGTACAGTGAAAGTATTTTCAGAAATATTGAAGATATGGAAGGAATCAACATTGGGGGACGATGCATCAATAACATTAGATATGCAGATGATACAGTCTTGATTGCAGACAATGAACAGGACCTGCAAAATTTGTTAGATGCGATTGTGACACACAGTGAACAACTAGGGTTAGAATTAAATTGTAAAAAGACACAGATTATGGTCGTCACTAGGAAGGACGAAATACCACAATGTAATATACAAGTAAATGGGAATATTCTTCAACAAGTGAGCAGGTACAATTATCTCGGAACAGTAATAACATCTGATGGGAGATGCCTTGAAGAGATTAGAACAAGAATCGCCATGGCAAAAGTAGCCTTTAGCAAGATGAAAAACATATTGACCAATAAAAAGATGTCAATTGAAACGAGAAAGAGAGTGTTGAGATGCTACATTGAGCCTATACTTTTGTATGGATGTGAAGTGTGGACAATGAGCAGTCAGGCTGAAAAACATCTGATGGCTGTAGAGATGTGGTTTCTGAGGAAAATGCAAATAATACCATGGACAGCCAGAAAGACCAATGAACAAGTCCTTCAAGAAACAAATGAAGATCGTAAATTGATTAGAGAAATTAGACGTAGACAGTCAAATTTTTTTGGATATGTTATGAGAAGAAATGGATTGGAGAATTTGGTGACAACTGGTAAGATCGAGGGGAACAGACCAAGGGGAAGACCTAGAAGCAAGTACCTGGATGGCTTGGCCTTGTGGCATAGTCGAGACAGAAACACGGAGCTGATCCACGACTCTGGTGATCGGGTGAGATGGCAGAACATGACCGCCCACGCTTACCGGCATGGCACATGATGGATGGATGGAGGAACTAGTTCCCCTCCCCTCCTCTTTTTCTCTAAGCTAGTGTTGGGTTAATTTGGGGTGGTCAGAGTTTATCACACTGTGTACGCCTTGTATCAACTGGTTCCTGCTGTATGTAAGTTCTCATTTGACCTGGGGTCAGTGAACGTGTACAGTAAGACAGTGACAAGAGTGAGAAGGTGTCAAGATGCATGTAAATAAATGACATACATTTATAACATTTCTTCCACTCAATGGTGTTTATCGCGTGTATAAATAATTCTCTGTGTTTTCCCAATTAATTTCTTCTTCTTTTTCTTCTTGTGTCTAATAACTCTCTCCCATTATCTGTTGTTGTTGTGTTGAGTGGTGTGTTGTTGTGTGTTGGGTGGTGTGGTGTTGTGTGTTCAAGCCGTGTTGATTAATGAGTTAAGTTCACTGCGCGTGATGGTGTTCCGCGAAGCACAACTTTCTCATGTAATGCAGTTCATGTGTGCCCTTATCTAATTAAAATTTGACAAAAATATAAATATTTATTCCGTCAAACCCTATTGATTCAATAGATGAAGGAGAAAGGAAAGATTGATTTCTCTTTCAGCTTTCTAGATTGTAAATAGGCATAGATAAGTCTGGTTTAGAACAAGGCACTTATTCTAGTACACGAACTGTCATTTCAGCTGTAGGTAGTGATAGCATCTTTAACAATGTTTCTGACAAAATGCACAAGATTGCTTTCGAATCATCACTTCTCACAGTTGTTTAGAATAGAATGTAGTAGTATAATGCACTTCTTAAAGTTAATAATTATCTCTAAGAATATCAGAGATTGCAGTTTCATTGAAGAGAGTATTGGAAAGTCATTTTGCCTGGGAACAGCTCTGCGTCGTTAGAATCTACAGTCGAGCATTTTTACATTTCAGAGGTTTTAATTAATAATAATACATTTCAATTGACATTACAAACACGGGTTACCATTACTTGATACTTGATACATCGGGTTCTTAGTCTAATCTAAGGACTAACAAGCTCACCTGGGATTCAGACATTCTGCCTCCTCTATTTGAAAATTTGGTCACACAATTTTTCACGTCTGTTCGCCAGGCATGTTTTCGCAAGAGTGCGCTGCTTATCATAATCTATACCGGCGTTGGCGCGAAAGCCGTGTCACGTGTCTGTCCCGTCCAATGGTTTTTTAAGCCTTGGCTGATGAAATCTTTCCAAGAATCCACGTCATCTGTCACTTATTCAGTTCCAGTTTCGATGTTAAGTTTTAAGTCCTAGTCTCCGTTTGCGGTTGTGTAGTCAATTTCTTTTAATGTTGTTTCCTCTTCTTGCGGCATGTTTTGGTAAATGAATAATGGTGGTTAGCGTTATGCCACAGCCAGCACGACAGTCCTTCGATACAAAAATACTCAGAGATACATTCGAACTGATGGAATTATTGGATACTATGGACATAAACAACAAACACATGGCATCCATGGATATAGCCTCCCTATTCACCAATGTTCCATTAGATGAGACAGTAAAAATAATAAGGGAACACATTAAAGACAAACAACTAAAACTAGGCATACCGACATCCATTCTTGAGATGGTATTATTATTATGTACCGCCAACATAAAATTCAATTTTCTAAAAAAAAAAAGTTATAACGCTAAATTGACGGAGTGGCCATGGGGAGTCCTCTTGGATCTATTCTAGCGGACATCATCATGCACATTTAGAAGAAAAGAGATCTTCAGACATGAAAAACTTGGTCTTCTACAGTCGTTATGTGGACTACATAATAATCATCACCACAGACGAACTACATCAAACATTGTTCCATGCCATAAATGAACCAGGCGCATAATAACATCTCTCAGTCTATGAAACATAACGAGGCGTTGCCGTTCCTAAGTATTCTAATGAGACATAGAGCAGACGGCACAATTAAAAGATCGATGAATTGCAAAGAAACGTGTACTGACCAATACTTAACTTCCACAGCTTCGGACCCGTCCAATACAAACATGGCTTAGTACGGACCCTGCCAGGAAGATATGCACCCAGGACACATTGATACAAGAATTTGAAACTCTGAGGTATGTTTTACACCTGAATGGGTAATCCACTGGATTTATAAAGCCTCACTGCCAACAGCCGAAACCAAAACCCGACGAAACACCAATAACTAAACTCAAGTTATTTATCCAGCTAACATTTCGATGGGATAACGTAATGCAACATCTACAGTTCTGGCTCATTACAGGAGTCGGCCGAACATTCTATGCTGCAACTCTAGTTATTAGGTACAGAACCACACCTATTCCCACCCAAGCTGTAAAAAAACCTGGTTCTCTGTGCGCGAAATCCAATTGTATTTATCAATTCACATGCAAGTGTCAGTCTACCTACATCGGCAGAACAGAGAAGCAGTTAAACAACAGGGTGGTCGAATACATTCCCAATTGGATTGACAGTATAATACACAAAGGTGATGGGAACCTGACCAAGCTGACACATCTCAAAAAGTCTACGTCATCGATTGGACAGTACATTTTGGAAACTGGTCACGTGATTAATATGTTCAATGTGTTTCGCGTCTTGTTTACCACACAAAATAGTCTCATGTTAAATATGGCAGAAGCTATCACCATTAATGTGCATATGCCAGTTTTGTGCAAACAGAAGGACATGATAGTCAGTTTAAAATTAGTTGGTAGACAATTGAAATTACTGTGCGAATATGTGTATATATCAGCTGGAAGGATTTATTTAATTAATTACTTTAATTTATCTTGTGTGATTTCTGCAGTATTTACCTGACG
The DNA here is from genome assembly GCA_963921405.1 of Cepaea hortensis. Classification (NCBI taxonomy): domain Eukaryota; kingdom Metazoa; phylum Mollusca; class Gastropoda; order Stylommatophora; family Helicidae; genus Cepaea; species Cepaea hortensis. Next base: position 213,531,617 of record OY992877.1, on the reverse strand, counting down.
AGATGCAACGAAAAATGGCAGGCAATAAATGGTGCAATACATTTTTGTGTCTTCATTATTCACACTTTTCCCCCTAAGATCAACTGTCTGCACTAAAATTAGTATGCGAAATCCGAGAGAACTGCACGGTTGGTGGTGGTGGTTGTCTGGAGAGATGGAAAGGATTAGACAACAAAATATAACTTCGTCAAAGCCAGTCATGGTTGCGCCGCACTTAGTCAGTGTGTGTGTATCAGAACGCACTTTCTTACCTTCAACGTCTAACAAGTTGTTGTTTGAATGGATGTACAACTAGGAATAACTTTAAAATATTATTTATATTTCTATGTAATTAAAAGTACCATTTTCGTAGTGAGATCATATACAGTATTTCCATCCACACAGCGTGCCACTAAAAATTGTTCCGCGTGCCACAGTTGGCATGCGTGCCATAGGTTTCTGACGCCTGGTCTAGATATACTAATTTAACACTAGAGTCGGTGCATGCAGCAACGAAACCTGACACAGTGGAGTTATGCAAGTGTGCTCACGCAAGCAATCTCCATCCCTGAAAAATGCACAACTTGTACCATAGCTTTATTATAATCAATGAACACGCATATTAATTACCTGTTTTTGTGCAGTTAATTCCAGCCAAGAGTTGACTACATTTGAAGGTTTGAAGGCAGTGTTCATTCTGCAAGCAATGAGAAAACATGATTCATTGAAGTAGGTGAGTGAAACACCCGTTACCGTTAATGAGGCATACAATTAGTATGCCAGGAGAGCACACTAGAATACTGCACCACTTGAATATACACACTGCTTTAGCCAGTGGTTCTCAAACTTTATTGGCGCATGCACCCCTTCATCATATGTTCAGTATGTCACACCACCCCCACCCCTTTTTCGTATTTCTTCCTTATAACCTTATAACCCCCCCCCCCCCCACCCCTACACAGTATACGTAAAAATGGAAGCTAAATTTAGTAATACATACTGGAACAAGTCTAGACGTCTACATAAAACATGATTTGCTGGTTTACTTACGTTATAAAACGAATTTCAGAAGGGCGAGAAGTACAGAACTGTAACGTATGGAGGGAAAAACAATATCAAGTAATCGGGGGGGGGGGGGGATTACCCACCGGTTGAGAACCACTGGCTCTAGCTGTTGACCGTTGACGGTTGACGGGCCAAAGGTTCGACTATTGTCACTGGGTTTTATTCCATATTCCTGCTCTGTGGTGAAGGGGTTACGGGCAGTTCGTAATTACGCATACCCACGTTCGAAACACAGCTGCGGGCGATTTGGCAGCAGACCACCTTGCGTTGGTATTTTTACGAAATGTTATGGGTGCCGGTCATTCGGAAAACAATGGCAAACTACTGAACGTAAACTTACCAAGAGATCACAACAGCAAAAAATTATGGTGTTTGACTGCGACGTCCAGTAAAGGATATGGAACTAACATTTTTTGTTTACAAATCCCATATGGCTCAGTTTTCTTTCCACAGAGCGGCCTGCCGAAAGTGTCGCACAAAACACGGACTCCGTACCTCCAGCGATGACCCCACAGTCGTATCCAAGAAAACTACAAGCGTGTATCGAATTGGCGAGTTAGGAATCGAATTCAAAACCTTCAGAACTTGAGTAGGCGATTTAACCGCAAAGACACAGAGACCCATGATAGCTGTTGGAATGAGCGAGAATTTGCCGTAGGGTTGCTTTGTTTAGTTTTCGTCACCGATCACTTTCATAGAACACGGGTGCCTATATAAGTGCTGCAGTCTCCTCCTGTTGAACACACAAGGATAATCTCCACACGGTGCACAAAGTCCGCAGCACAGGCTATGGTTCAAATGTGTATACATCGGAATAAAATATGTTACAAGTATACTATTTGTAGATAAGTTTTTAAAATGGTTCCTGGTTAGCGGTTTTTTTAAAAAAGAATCTTTTAGACTTCTTTCTCGAGAAAATTTAAATTTAAAAATAAAACAAAAGTTAGTTGCATAACCTTTACATAATGTAAGAGTCGACTCCAACAATTTTTGGCTGTTTGTGATTTCCTCGCAAGTTTACATTCAGTAGTTTGCCATTGCTTTCTGAAAGACCGGAACTCATTCCATTGTATGAAACCAGTGCCAGATTGAGAGCTTCCAAATCGACCGGAGCTGTGTTTAGAACACAGCATATGGGATTGCGAATTGCGTTCGAACCCTCTTGGCTATACACCGGCCATTGCTCACGTACGGATACCAGTTCTGAGGGTGTTTCGCAGTTATCAAACAAGGCTAGACCTCAAATTCACTACCCTAAGATCAGTGGGGTATACTATTCTTATGATATAGCCTTTAAAAGATCCCTTACGGCCAACAACGTGAAAGGCCAGGTCTGATGGAATCAGAGACGAACGTTGCATCCTCTGAGCCACCCCGCCTTGTTTGTTCAAGATGTCAGCAAACTGGATATACTGTAAACCAAGCCGAGCTTATACAAGGATATACTGTAGCCCATGTCGAGTTTAGACAAGAATATACTGTAGCCCATGTCGAGTTTAGACAAGGATATACTGTAGCCCATGTCGAGTTTAGACAAGGAAATACTGTAGCCCATGTCGAGTTTAGACAAGGATATACTGTAGCCCATGTCTAGCTTAGACAAGAATATACTGTAGCCCATGTGGAGTTTAGACAAGGATATACTCTAACCCAAGTCGAGCTTAGACAATGATATACTGTAGCCCAAGTCGAGCTTAGACAAAAATATACTGTAGCCCATGTCGAGCTTAGACAAGAATATACTGTAGCCCATGTCGAGTTTAGACAAGGATATACTGTAGCCCATGTCTAGCTTAGACAAGAATATACTGTAGCCCAAGTCGAGTTTAGACAAGGATTTACTGTAGCCCAAGTCGAGCTTAGACAAGGATAGACTGTAGCCCAATTCGAGCTTAGATAAGGATATACTGTAACCCAAGTCGAGCTTAGACAAGGATATACTGTAACCCAAGTCGAGCTTAGACAAGCATATACTGTAGCCCAAATCGAGTTTAGACAAGGATTTACTGTAATCATTGTCGAGCTTAGACAAGGATATACTGTAGCCAAAGTCGAGCTTAGACAATGATATACTATAACCCAAGTCGAGCTTAGACAAGGATATACTGTAACCCAAGTCGAGCTTAGACAAGAATATACTGTAGCCCAAGTTGAGCTTAGACAAGGATATACTGTAGCGAATGTCGAGCTTAGACAATGATATACTGTGCCCCAAGTCGAAATTATACAAGGATATACTGAACCCAAGTCGAGCTTATACAAGGATATACTGTAACCCAAGTCGAGCTTAGACAAGAATATACTGTAGCCCAAGTTGAGCTTAGACAAGGATATACTGTAGCCAATGTCGAGCTTAGACAATGATATACTGTGCCCCAAGTCGAAATTATACAAGGATATACTGAATCCAAGTCGAGCTTAGACAAGGATATACTGAACCCAAGTCGAGCTTAGACAAGGATAGACTGTAGCCCAAGTCGAGCTTAGACAAGAATATACTGAACCCAAGTCGAGCTTAGACAAGGATAGACTGTAGCCCAAGTCGAGCTTAGACAAGGATATACTGAACCCAATTCGAGCTTAGACAAGGATATACTGAACCCAAGTCGAGCTTAGACAAGGATAGACTGTAGCCCAAGTCGAGCTTAGACAAGAATATACTGAACCCAAGTCGAGCTTAGACAAGGATAGACTGTAGCCCAAGTCGAGCTTAGACAAGGATATACTGAACCCAAGTCGAGCTTAGACAAGGATATACTGAACCCAAGTCGAGCTTAGACAAGGATAGACTGTAGCCCAAGTCGAGCTTAGACAAGAATATACTGAACCCAAGTCGAGCTTAGACAAGGATAGACTGTAGCCCAAGTCGAGCTTAGACAAGGATATACTGAACCCAAGTCGAGCTTAGACAAGGATATACTGAACCCAAGTCGAGCTTAGACAAGGATAGACTGTAGCCCAAGTCGAGCTTAGACAAGGATATACTGAACCCAAGTCGAGCTTAGACAAGTATATACTTCACCCAAGTCGAGCTTAGACAAGGATAGACTGTAGCCCAAGTCGAGCTTAGACAAGGATACACTGTAGCCCAAGTCGAGCTTAGACAAGTAAACTGCACGACCCTCTTACACATGCATGGGCTCGATGGACATTTGGTGCTGGACTCATGTTTGTATAGACCAGACGACACTCTCTGGGGGCTGTGCTCAGTATCATGCCCCCGCCTATACACTCTAAGCCTATTTTAGGCTGGGCTGACATGGGAGCCCCTGTTAATTTTTTAAAAATCCACACCGGTGAGGACTCGAACTTATGACCACGGGTCCAGTAGTAGAGCATCTAATCATTACGTCACGGCAGCTCACTGTTAAGAATTTCGCCTTTAGTTCAAGAATAAAAATCAAAACTTCAGCAAATTGGATAGATTGTAACCCATGCAGATCTTCCTTAGCAAGATCTCAACAAAATGAGTAGATTGTAACCCACGCAAATGTTCCTTAGCAAGATCTCAACAAACTGAGTAGATTGTAATCCATGCAGATCTTCCTTAGCAAGATCTCAACAAACTGGGTAAATTGTAACCCATGCAGATCTTCCTTAGCAAGATCTCAACAAACTGGGTGAATTGTAACCCATGCCGACGTTCCTTAGTAAGGCCTCAACTGGGTAGATTGTAACCCATGCCGACCTTCCTTAGCAAGATCTCAACAAACTGGATACATTGTAACCCATTCCAGTCTTCCTCAACAAAACGTCAACAAACTGGGTAGATTGTAACTCATTCTCAACCCAACCTAAACAAAACGTCAACAAACTGGGTACATTGTAACCTATTCCAGTCTTCCTCAACAAAACGTCAACAAACTGGGTAGATTGTAACCCATTCCAGTCTTCCTCAACAAAATGTCAACAAACTGGGTAGACTGTAACTCATTCTCAACCCAACCTCAACAAAACGTCAACAAACTGGGTAGATTGTAACTAATTCTAGTCTTCCTCAACAAAACGTCAACAAACTGGGTAGATTGTAACCCATTCAAGTCTTCCTCAACAAAATGTCAACAAACTGGGTAGATTGTAACTAATTCTAGTCTTCCTCAACAAAATGTCAACAAACTAGGTAGATTGTAACTCATTCTCAACCCAACCTCAACAAAACGTCAACAAACTGGGTAGATTGTAACTAATTCTAGTCTTCCTCAACAAAACGTCAACAAACTGGGTAGATTGTAACCCATTCTAGTCTTCCTCAACAAAATGTCAACAAACTGGGTAGATTGTAACACACGTACGATCTTAGTAAGCTGCCTATATTTTAACCCATTCTGGTCTTTCCGAACAAGATGTCAACAAACTGGATAAATTAACCTATGCTGATCTTCCTGTGATAAAAGCCCAATAAGAAAAGCGGAGTGGTTTATAACATATTATCTCCACCTGTAACTCATGAATCACAAATTTGAATTGTTATATAAGATTTCTTTTGTTCGCATATCCTTTACAGGACATCGCTGTCAACACCAGCATTTTACCGCTGTCGTTGATTTCTTGGCAAGATTACGCTCAGTAGTTCGCCATTGCTTTCTGAGCTGCCGGCTCACTTATCCCGTAAGTTACCTACGCGACGAGAACTGCTTCCATTCCTCGCGCGCTGCGTTACCCTACGTGGATAAACGGGATTACGGAGAAAGTCGTTAAACACCTAGGCCAGGGAGACTGGCGTTATATAATTAGGGAACCATAAATGTTATACTCCGCCCTGATGAGGTCGAAGAATGGATGTTTAAGCTTTTCAGATAAGGGCAAAGAGCAATGATACCTTGTGCACGTTGCACGTGGCTTAAAAATCGCTGTGAGGGTTGGACATCGAAAAGAACTGGCCGAATAGGCGACTGTCCATGTTACATTTCACGCTTAGGAAACCTGCCCACAAACACATAAATATAGCACGTGTGGTTATAATATACACACATTGTAGATACACGCAGATGCCAGGGAGTTCGCGCACTGTGTTAGGAATCTCTATCCATGGGATGCGACTGAAGCCCATCAGAAGTGTTCCGAGACTGCAGTGCAGGTGATAGTTAACAAGGCGAACAATAAGTGCAACGACGATTGTTAGATACTCGGTCTTAAAGTACCTTTAAACAGCTGCATTTGTAATTTATGTGAGTCGGCACCGCAGTAGAATAGATGCTAGCACGCTAGCCAATACATTTTTATGAGTCGGCACCGTGGTATACTTAGCATATGTCCACACACACTAGCATTTTGTCTGTTGAAGTGTGTCTATGTATGTACGCGTGTTCACGCACATCAGTCCACCTAGACCTTTAGACTCGCCCCTATAATAACACAATGGGGTCTTAGTTAAAACCACCTTCAATTTTTCACGCCTCCTACCCCGCCCCCTTCTTTCTATGTGCTCACTGAACCGTAACACCCAGCACCGGATATAACTACACCAGAGATTTGCTCAGTTACTTACAGATCCGTTCGTGAGGTGAGTATGCAGGTTTTTTTTCTCTATTAACATTTTTTCTCTATTAAAATTTCTTCTATTAAACATTTTCTTCAACTAACATTCTTTTCATTTAACATTTTTTTCTATTCTCATTTTCTCTTCATTGTTTCTATTTTTCCATGCATTTGTTCCTCTCGTCCTGTCGTCACCCTCTAATGTAGTCACAGGAGTTCTCCTTGACTGAATGTTGTGTTTGTGAATGTGTTTGTTTGCTGATGAAGGCTAATCGCCACAACGTTCTATATGTGTCTTAACTCTGTTATGTAAAGCTGCACTACTTTGTGTCATTTTATATTGTTTACACTTTCACAGCTTTACCGCAGTTCCACCTAATTTTATTCATATAGAACAGACGTGGGCACGCTAGCCAATACATTTTGATGAGTCGGCACCGCGGTAGAACAGATTCGGGCACGGTAGCTAATCCATTTTGATGAGTCGGCACCGCGGTAGAACAGATGCGGGCGCGGTAGCTAATCCATTTTGATGAGTCGGCACCGCGGTAGAACAGATGCGGGCACGGTAGCTAATCCATTTTGATGAGTCGGCACCGCGGTAGAACAGATGCGGGCACGGTAGCTAATCCAGGAACTAGAAACTGTCCTGGGTTGTAAAAGCGGTGGCCTGGTATCAGCCACATCACCCATCTCGTGTAGATTAGTCTTTACAAAATGGGGTTACCACCATGTACATAACACGCCTGAAGACATGGACAATGATCCTTTACATGGTTAAATTTTCATCTTAGCTGTAGTTACTGCACTCCTGTCAAGTCTACAGGTGTTCAGTCTCTCTCAGCCTCCCTCCGCCGCTGCTGAAAGATACTGCAATTATGTTTACAACCTACTGGTTTTTCCGTAGTGAATTTGAATAAGGAAGACAAACAATAGATTGCACGATTTATGGCCTGGCATATTTCGCTGCATCTCGTCAGGTATATACTGCAGAATTCACACAACATAATGTAACATAACTAGATAAATCATTAAAGTTGAGATATACACATGTTCGCACAGTAATGTCAATTGTCTACCACGGTAATTTTAAACTGACTAGCATGTCTTTCTGTTATGATTAATCTACATAGGTCAGTTGTGTGTCTTCGTTATTCAAACCTAAATCAAATCGTAAAAGGAAGTCCCCGAGGCGGGTTGGTAACCCCGCCTGTCTCGCGCTCCGAAGGTCGTGGGTATGATTCCATGCAACGTCTTTCGGTTCGGTTCACGGGTGAGATTTTCTCGGCGACCCATAAAGATGGAAGGGGGGGGGTGTGTCTTCGCTGGAGCTACGGAGTTCGGTAGGCCGCCCTGCGGAACAGTGGCGTCACTGGGGTTGGTGTCATCCAGTGCGGTAAACTCTTGGTGTCACCCCTCTAGACTTTCACCATGGTCTTCTTCCGAGTGTTCCTGTACCATATATAATCGCATATAGTAATGTTTGTAAAATAAGTCAAAAAGTTAATAAGGACATAAGAAAGAAAACAAATTGAACAATATAACTTCAATACTTCAGGTAAAACATAAATAAAGAACTTCGACAAACTCGGACAAAGTTAAATTTTTGTTATTTAACATTAAAATTTCTAAAATTAACAATGAACGGTTATGAAACCCGACTAGACAGAGCTATGTCTGCTTTGTCAAATTTGCAATTTTTTTATTTTGGTGTCACCCCTTGATGGTGTCACCCGGTGCGGCCCGCACCCCCCGCACCCTCCTAGTGACGTCACTGCTGCGGAAAGAGACATAACCTTATGGGATAAAACTCCATACTCTTGCCTTTCAAACGTTAAAGTAAAACTCCTAACAGCGGCTGTGACGTGTTTCACTAAGCCAGCATGTGGGAACTGTTGTTGTGTCACTAGTACAAGGCTTTCTAGTTTACAGAGTAGCTGGTTGTGTATGCGGGTACCCAGGCAATAATAGCTGCCCTCTCTCTACTGACTTGTCCTTGCTATAAACCCATTAGAAGTTGGCATATATTTTCCCTCGCTATCACTTAGTGGCGTGGGGTACAACCAGATGCGCCTGGGAGTTAACTGCGAAGGTTAAAGGACAGTGTTCAGCGCGGGAAAGCCTGGCATATGATACTGGGACATCTGGTATGAGAATGGAGGTGAAGGCAGTCACTGTGACGTTCTGCTAGCTGGAGGTTACACATGTGATTGTAACTGAGAAAGGTGAAAGGTGAAGACAGGCATGCTTCGTGCAGGGTGGCAGGCATCAATGAAAAACATCAAAGATGGGGTGCGTCGGCTTGAATTTTTTCCAGTGCATGCTGGGTAGTGGGAATCGAACCGGCGGACACACAGGTTGGATCTGCATCTCTGGGTAGGGGTTTTGTGCACGATACAACAGATGTGGCCAGACTCCTTTGGGAATAAGTGAATAAGCGGGAGAACAGTTAAATCATCATGTAGGGACTGATCAGAGATCTGACCGACACTTAACACTCCGAGGACGGTCAGTCGAACACATAATCAGGTTGGCACGGGTGCTATTACTATTGGGACTCTTCGCTGATTATTGAAGATGGGGACTGAGCGCGTATGGGGATGTCCCGATGGCTATGATGTCGGTTTGTGACTCAGCTCAACAGCTCAATTCAGCTGTAACATTCAATATCTGAAGATCAAAGTAGCTTCTTTGGAATATCAGGGAGATTAAAGATCCCCCAACACATGGCTCTAGAGCAGGACTGGTTCTGCCCATCACAAGCTGACGCTGTTTTATTCGCCATAAAGACAATCTTTCTTCAGTTCCTGAACACTAGATCCAAATATGCTGACATTCAGCCTAGCCTATTTGCTCGTGTCCATGCCGAACACCTGAGAAGGATATTTAACGTGAGCAACATACACACCTGTCAGAAGTACTAGGTCCTTATACATTGAGAGTCACGGTGGCCTAGTGTCTAGGTACTCACCTACCTGTCCAGGGTCAAGGATTAGAGAAACTGGGGAGGAGGAAAGGGGGGGGGGGGGGGGGGGTTCGAATTGTTGACATTGATTTGTGCTGCCAGGTCGAATCAGCATAAAATGGTTCTCAGAAAATGTCCCTGGAAGTAAAAGCGTCCGGTGTGGGACTGACCACATCAGCCACCAGGTACCGGTTGGTCCTAGCACCACACGGCCAGGGCGCCTGCAGGTGTGTAAAGGGGTGCTTTACTTACCTGCGACATGCAGTAGACATCGTGAGTAACTTGCTTTACTTACCTGCGACATGCAGTAGACATCGTGAGTAACTTGCTTTACTTACCTGCGACATGCAGTAGACACTGAACAACTTGCTTTACTTACCTGCGACATGCAGTAGACATCGTGAGTAACTTGCTTTACTTACCTGCGACATGCAGTAGACATCCTTGACAACTTGCTTTACTTACCTGCGACATGCAGTAGACATCGTGAGTAACTTGCTTTACTTACCTGCGACGTGCAGTAGACATCCTTGACAACTTACTTTACTTACCTGCGACATGCAGTAGACATCGTGAGTAACTTACTTTACTTACCTGCGACATGCAGTAGACATCGTGAGTAACTTACTTTACTTACCTGCGACATGCAGTAGACACCGTGAGTAACTTACTTTACTTACCTGCAACATGCAGTAGACACCCTTGACAACTTACTTTACTTACCTGCGACATGCAGTAGACATCGTGAGTAACTTACTTTAATTACTTGTGACATGCAGTAGACATCGTGAGTAACTTACTTTACTTACCTGCGACATGCAGTAGACACCGTGAGTAACTTACTTTAATTACCTGTGACATGCAGTAGACATCGTGAGTAACTTACTTTACTTACCTGCGACATGCAGTAGACATCGTGAGTAACTTACTTTACTTACCTGCGACATGCAGTAGACATCCTTGACAACTTGCTTTACTTACCTGCGACATGCAGTAGACATCGTGAGTAACTTACTTTAATTACCTGTGACATGCAGTAGACATCGTGAGTAACTTACTTTACTTACCTGCGACATGCAGTAGACACCGTATATAACTTGTTTTACTTACCTGCAACATACAGTAGACACCGTATATAACCTCCTTTACTTACCTGCAACATGCAGTAGACATCGTGAGTAACTTACTTTACTTACCTGCGACATGCAGTAGACATCGTGAGTAACTTACTTTATTTACCTGCGACATGCAGTAGACACCGTATATAACTTGCTTTACTTACCTGCGACATGCAGTAGACATCGTGAGTAACTTACTTTACTTACCTGCTACATGCAGTAGACATCGTGAGTAACTTACTTTACTTACCTGCGACATGCAGTAGACATCGTGAGTAACTTACCTTACTTACCTGCGACATGCAGTAGACATCGTGAGTAACTTACTTTACTTACCTGCGACATGCAGTAGACATCGTGAGTAACTTACTTTACTTACCTGCGACATGCAGTAGACACCGTGAGTAACTTACTTTACTTACCTGCGACATGCAGTAGACATCGTGAGTAACTTACTTTACTTACCTGCGACATGCAGTAGACATCGTGAGTAACTTACTTTACTTACCTGCGACATGCAGTAGACACCGTGAGTAACTTACTTTACTTACCTGCGACATGCAGTAGACATCGTGAGTAACTTACTTTACTTACCTGCGACATGCAGTAGACATCGTGAGTAACTTACTTTACTTACCTGCGACATGCAGTAGACACCGTGAGTAACTTACCTGCGACATGCAGTAGACATCGTGAGTAACTTACTTTACTTACCTGCGACATGCAGTAGACATCGTGAGTAACTTACTTTACTTACCTGCGACATGCAGTAGACATCGTGAGTAACTTACTTTACTTACCTGCGACATGCAGTAGACATCGTGAGTAACTTACTTTACTTACCTGCGACATGGAGTAGACATCGTGAGTAACTTACTTTACTTACCTGCGACATGCAGTAGAGATCGTGAGTAACATACTTTACTTACCTGCGACATGCAGTAGACATCGTGAGTAACTTACTTTACTTACCTGCGACATGCAGTAGACACCGTGAGTAACTTACTTTACTTACCTGCGACATGCAGTAGACATCGTGAGTAACTTACTTTACTTACCTGCGACATGCAGTAGACATCGTGAGTAACTTACTTTACTTACCTGCGACATGCAGTAGACATCGTGAGTAACTTACTTTACTTACCTGCGACATGCAGTAGACATCGTGAGTAACTTACTTTACTTACCTGCGACATGGAGTAGACATCGTGAGTAACTTACTTTACTTACCTGCGACATGCAGTGGACATCGTGAGTAACTTACCTTACTTACCTGCGACATGCAGTAGACATCGTGAGTAACTTACTTTACTTACCTGCGACATGCAGTAGACATCGTGAGTAACTTACCTTACTTACCTGCGACATGCAGTAGACATCGTGAGTAACTTACCTTACTTATCTGCGACATGCAGTAGACATCGTGAGTAACTTACTTTACTTACCTGCGACATGGAGTAGACATCGTGAGTAACTTACTTTACTTACCTGCGACATGCAGTAGACACCGTGACACGGCGAACTACTGGCAGCAGTCAGGCTACAGACATTTGGAACTAGTCATGGATGGTTATCCTCGGAAAAAAAGGGGAATGAACACACACACATATACACACAAATACACACATAGATACACACAAATACGCGCGCACACACACACTCACACACACACACACACACACACGCGCGCGCGCGAGATGAAACTGTATTTCTAACAATTCTAACAAAAGTGCGTTGCACTGTTGATGACAACTGTCTCATCTCATCTCATCTTATCTCATCTCATCTCATCTCATCTCATCTCATCTCATCTCATCTCATCTCATCTCATCATGTTCCTCTTGTACCTTGCGGTGTCGACATGAAGTTTAAACAGCGGGAGAGTGTCCGTTTATGGGCTTCATGTATCGACAATTCCATGTATTCTGTTCTTCCCTGCATTTATGACAACTGTAAGCAGACAATTCAACCGTACACACTGTATTACCTACAACATCAATTCTCTAACACAACCATGTTCCACCATGGACAAAAGTAAACATTCAGAACAATGTGTTACCTTCGTTTAATTTAAACATCAAGCCATTACAATATATTGCATGATATTAATTCATCATTTGCCATGCCGGTAAGCGTGGTCGGTCATGTGACGCCATCTTACTCGATCACAAGATTCGTGGATCAGCGCTGTTTTCTTGTCCCAACCATATTGCATAATATGCCAGGCATATTTCGCTGCATCTCGTCAGGTGCATACTGCAGAGTTCATATCATATGAAGTGGATAAATGAATTATACTTTCTCTGAAATACTAAACACATAATTTTCTTGCCAGGCGAGAAATCGTACAATGTATTGTTTATCGTATCTGTGTTTAAAATAAACGAATGAACAAACCCACGACAGGTAGCCACTTAACGTTTGCGAAACGCCAACATTATCAAAAGTGCACTTACCTGTAACATTACACAGCTGTCAAAATTGCCAGCATATCACACATGCCGTGCTCAGTGAACAGTTAAATGGTGCTTAACATACATACATACATGCGTCAGGTAATTTCTTCTCCTATTGCGTGTAAAGTAGAAGGACTGCAGCATATGTTTTGGCTTTTAACTGTTTAAGGGACTGTCTTATTTGCCTGGCTATTTATGTCCATTTCTGAATAATAACGGTTTAAAGTTATTGCTTTTGTATCCCTATTTTTACTGGTTCACACGACTATTGCTGGTATTGTAGGATAGAACGGATGTTGTTGATATGTTATGGTGCATTGTGCCAGCGCTAAGTAGTGTGTATATGAGTTCACATATTGTGTGATGATGTTCGGTATAGTGACATCTCAGGCACGATCTGTATGTTATTGCCAGGATGTAGCTGAGCTGTCTTATTCCTGTTGCTTCATTTAGCTTCCATGTATTACATGTGATACATGCCTGGGTTCACCAACTTTAAGGTGAGTGACCTGGGTAGCAATGGTACACATAAACAAATTCACGAGGTAAAATGGGGCTGGGTAGTAAGTCCCCGGAGGAGGCAAATGAGAGGACAGTGATGGAAGGGGCAGTGAGGAGAAGTCAGCCGGCTAGGGTAATTGTGGGGCAGACAGTTTGAGCTGTGGGGTAGTGTTGTGTGGAGCCTGGGGAGGAGCTGCAAAGAAGGTTAAAAAGACAGGGAAAAACATTGACTGAGGACAGTTGAGTTTCGAGACCGGACAGTGTGGTTGGCGGTCTGAGAAATGAAATGATAGCGGAGTTGGGGAGAAAGCTCCGAGCTGTGGTTTTCAGTGATATGAAGTCTGAGACTAAGGATTAAAGACTGAGCCCGGTTATCAGCAGACATAGTGAATTGAAGATTAGCCCTAGAGAGGGTCGGATAGTTAACGGAGGCTTAGATCCAGTGTGGGTTGGATCCAGTGAGTTCGGGCTGGAAGAGTGGCTAGTAGTACCACTGTCGTGGGGGATGAGATTAGGTAGGCCTTGAGAAGGCAGCGTTATTTGAGTTATAAGTTGTGATTAAGATATATTCTGAGAGAATTAGTGTTCCTGGATTTACGTGTTGTGTGGTTCTGTATTAATTCATCATTAAATGGATATTGTGTGCGCAAACTCAACCTTGTTCACTGACTGGCGGATGTGTGCTGTAGTAGTGACTTGTGGTGTGAGACAGGTGGATAGTTCAGCTTCCACTCTGCAGTAATATAGAAGGGGCAGTATGACCTAGACAACGATCAATCTTCGTTTGGTACAAAAGAGTTTGTGTCAACATGCATTGGGTATATTTAGATAACCACCATCACTATCACGTGGAAGTATTGTGTAATACGTCAAAATTATCACAACCATGTGGACGCACTCTTGATCCGTCAATGAATGAATCACCAAAAAACGAGAAGTAGATTGTGAGCTTTACTAACACACGACTACAAGATACAAATTGGACGTTGCGGCCAAAGCCTTCGTCAGCACAGAACAAATAAACACAGACCGACACAAAACTACATGAAACACACTACATGACAATATTAAACTAATTAAAGGTACTTATCTGAATTTGTATCATTGCTAGGAGCGACTGACACGCGTTGGACGACAGTCGGTGAATTGTATGGACCTGGTGTATGGTCAACGTGTCAAAGGTTAAACCCGTCAGAAGCTCAGGTATTGACTGAGGCGGGAGAATAAGCGGGAAGGGAGTGGGGTTGGAAAGCCCATGTGATCGGAAAAGTAAAAATTGGGATTGGCAAAGATGTCGCGGACGCAGTTCACAATTGGCAATTCTCGTTAAACGCTCGAAACCCTGCTGCGGAAGATTACATTGTGTTGGTCCTCACTGAGAGGCATGAGTAGCGGTGATTCAGAAAACGATAACAAAACACCGAACGCAAAACTGCCAGGAAAGTTGACTGCGACGTCCTGCAAAGGACCTGCAAATACCGAGATAGTGGACTATAAACTAAGGGTGGGAGGCGGTGGGGTTTGGAAGTTAAATGAAACTGTGTTGGACATTGAGGCCGTGAGGGGAGAATGTGCGCAACTGGAAGATGAGACGGTTTTCCAAATTCTTGATCCGTCACTATCTCCTCTGCCTCCTGTCCTTTCATGTCTTTACTGTCCTCTCTCCACCGCCGTGCCTGTCGACCTCTGCTTCTTTTTCTATATTGTGACTTTGTTTAACGCGACTGTTTTTTTGTTTTCTTTTTGCGCTCGCCCGCTTTGAACTCAAGCGTAGTCCACACACAGGCTACTACACCTACTGCACTGGGCTGATTTTTGCATGTGGATTACCTTTCCCTATTACCAGTGTCCCTTGCCATCAGGCGGACCCACTCTGACTTCTGAGGTGCTTGTAACTTACGTCTCCAAGTCAAGGACGAGAAGTCAACATTTTAATCCAGCTGACTGGTGTAGGGGTTGAACTCGCTATCTCAGCATCAGCACACCGGAAGATTAATACCGAGCGCTCTTGGAGTATAATGTGGTCACAATATTTCAGTGTCCAAGATATGATAGAGTGTAGGAGTAGGTTTTCTTCCATGATCTTTTACAAAATAAGTAATGTTTTTTTTCTTTTTGATTCATGACTCTATTCTAACATCTGTTATATAACATTTTACTTCTAACGCGTCGAATCTTTAATCTCTTATTGCGAAATGGTCCATGGTTGATCTTTGTATCTTGTTTTGAGACCCTTGCCACACGCACACAGATACGACGAGGATAGCCTAGAGAGAATGGTGCTTCATGGGGAGATCACAAGATTTGGCCGACACTCAAAACTCCGAGGAAAGGCCAGACGGACACATAATCAGACTGCAACGGGTAATATTAGTATTGGGACTCTTCTCTGGCTGTTGAAGATGAGGACGGTTCACGAATGCAGCGATGTCTGTTCTTGACTCAACTAAGGTAAATTCAACACATAAACGACGAACTAATTTCAGTTTATGTATTCTGTTCGCAATCCAGAATTGACGGCATCATCTTGCTTTCAAAGTTGGTGATATAATTGGGCATGTGCTTATGGAACTCTTTCGTTCGTTTCTCTCTGCAAGAAACTTGTACATGAGTTTTTGACGTTTCATACCCTGTAAGGCAGTGGTTCTCAACCTTTTTTGGCCCGTGTCCCCCTTCACCATATTTACAGAACGTCACCCCCCTCTCCCCTTTCGTATTTCCTACCTAAAAATTTGGCCCGTGCCCCCCTTCACCGTATCTTCAGAACGCCATTCCCCCCTTTCGTATTTCCTACCTAATAATCCCGCCCCCGCCCCTACACAGTATACGTAATAATGGAAGCTAAATTTAGTAGCTAATACTAAAACAAGTCTAGACGTCCATATAAAACATGATTTGTGGGTCTACTTACATTATAAATTGAATTTTAGAAGGGTGAGACGTACAGAACCGTACAGTATGAAGGGAAAAACAATATCAAGTAATCGGTTCTTGCACTCTTAATCCCCCCACCCACCTGGGAAACCCTAAATTCCCCCCACCGGTTGAGAACCACTGTTGTAAGGTAATCGTTTTGTTGGGGAGAGTTGTGCACATTGATGTGATGGTCAGTCTAAATACAAACAAAGTATGAATGAGAAGCTCGAGGGATATACACACACACAGACGCAGGCCAATGTGTCGAGACAAGTCTTTATCAGCGGAACAACAACAGGGAAACAATTTGACACACACACACACACATAAACACACACACGCACACACACGCACGCACACACACACGCGCACACACACACACACACACACACACACACACACACACACACACACGACAGGGGCTTCAAATGAAAATCTTAAATGTTTTTTGTTTGTGGTGAATATATTCTGAAAACGTAAAGAACAAATGGATCATTTCCGATGTAGCCATCAATGCGTTCAATGCAAGTCCTCCAGCGGCGATAAAGTGATTGGATTACTATAGACAGCAATTCGCTTGGTCGCGCGTGTAACCACTCATGCACTACCTGTTGTACCTGTACACAGAAGTCGCGCTGTTGTTAATCTTTCTACTCCACTCACACTCTTGCTGCACTGACAGACATCATCACTGCATCACCATTGGACCTTAATTCACCGATACATTTCTATAGGTTTCACCATTCACTGATCAAAACGCAGCTCCTCTTTGGTGCACGTTAATGGTAGGCGGCCATCTTTAAACCGCCCTTATGACGTAACCGTGTTCGTCTGCACCGTGTCACGTGCTTAAGACTCTTGACATCCTTACTAACAATATTGACAAGTCACAAGACAAGAAACTGGGGGATGAGTGGTCTCGAGGTATGGTCTCCGCCTCGAGTGCTGGAGGTCCCGGGTTCAAGCCCCGGCCAGGGTCGGGATTTTTTCACGTGGACTTCTAGTAAAAAAATTTCCCCTGGTCTCTGGGTAGTAAGATCGGACGCCCGTGTGTATTGTTGCGCACGTAAAAAATCCCTTGGCAGTTGGAAATCGAAAAAGAGTAGCCTAACGACGCCGCCCGGGCAAAATTTCGAGTTAAAAATCTACCCGAAGCATTTCAAGATCCTCGCCGGTGCTACGGAGTTCGTGCACTGAGCTGAGAAACTCCGGACTCAGGCTTGAGTTAGGAGTAGCACAGAGCACTTGTGGGTTACACCCGTATGCCATGATGTTGATCCATCGACTAAACTAAACTAAACAAGATACTGGCATGGTTATTGTAATTTTTATCACACTTGTAATGTTACTTATATACATACATAAACAACATAGAAGCATACGTGAAAAGCGTGGCAGCAGTATACACACCCCTGTTATCAATCTGAAGCTAATTTGTTTGACAGAGAACACATCGCATAAAATGTAACCGGATCAGGACAAGATGTCACTTCAAATTTCCTGGTCTCACCACAAGTTTGAAACCCCCTGTAGTTGTTACCAACGCACTATCAGAATAGAATACCTGTACACAGCAGTTAACTTGTAATACAGGTACCCAGTGCCGTTTATCAGTTGCTAGCACACAATAGGTTTGTGTGTATGTTGGAATAACAATTACAATTGAATGTGTGATCGACCTGGTGTTATTTTTTGTTGCAACAAAACAGCTTTATCATCTGTCACGTTTCAACATGAACCTTTGATGTGTAATTAGGTTTGCAGCGTTGATGTTAACGTGTGGTGTCCACGTTAGCTGATAACGTTTGTTGTTGAGTTAGATTTTGCTAAATGGTGGTGTGATTGTATAGTCAGCGATGTGGCCTAGGGTTGTGAATGCGTTTCACACTTCCCCGACTTAGAGAGTAGAGGGTCAAGAAATCAGCCACAGACAACTTGAAAGGCATTGTGTTGATTTAAATGGTCTGAACCTTTGTCGTTCAGAAAGCAACGCAAACTTCTAAACATAAAATTGTGCATTACATCACAAAAAGCCAAATAAATAAAACTAAAGAACAAAAATTCTGAGGTTGTTGCGACAAACTAACTTTAAGTATGAATGTATAGGCTTAACTTTAGGTGTGAATGTATAGGCTTAACTTTGAGTGTGAATGTATAGGCTTAACTTTAGGTGTGAATGTATAGGCTTAACTTTGAGTGTGAATGTATAGGCTTAACTTTAGGTGTGAATGTCTTAACATTGAGTGTGAATGTATAGGCTTAACTTTGAGTGTGAATGTATAGGCTTAACTTTGAGTGTGAATGTATAGGCTTAACTTTGAGTGTGAATGTATAAGTTTAATTTTGAGTGTGAATGTATAGGCTTAACTTTGAGTGTGAATGTATGGGCTTAACATTGAGTGTGAATGTACAGGCTTAACTGTGAGTGTGAATGTATAGGCTTAACTTTGAATGTGAATGTATAGGCAAGGAGGTGTTGAAAGGCAGGACACATGTGTGAATAGTGAGCGCTTGTGTCAATTCGACCACGTCAAAAGTCTGAGACAGGAATAGAAATTATAAACTTATCAAACTATTACGGGCGTTGGGTGTGTTTTGTGAGTCGCACCAGGTGTTACAGTTCGTAGAGCGAGACAAATGGTGGAAGAAGTGAGCGAGCCACAAGAATACGTATTTAATATTTAGTCCCATGCAGGGATGAATCAGTAATGTACTCGCAGGACATGAGTAATATACTCTAAGAAGCTGAGTGTTATACCTCTATCTTCTCCCCATGACACGGAGATCATGCACTGTGATGAAAGACTCCTTGTGTGATATATGGGGGGGGGGGGGAACTGGAGCACGAAGGAGATAATCGTGCCCTATTTAAGTCATCCCTTACAACCGGCTCTGTGGTGAAGAGGGTTACGAATGCAATTCGTAATCCAGCATACCACGTTCGAAACACATCTATGGGCGATTCGGAAACAGACCGCCTTGCGTTGGTTGCCATGCAATGATATTAATGCTGATTGTTCTAAAAGTAGTGGCAAACTACTGAACGTAAACTTGTCCAGGAATCACAAACAGCCAAATAAATTTGGACAACGAAGTCACAAACAATAGATTGCGCGATTTATTGCCTGGCATAATTCGCTGCATCTCGTCAGGTATATACTGCAGAAATCGCACAACATAAACTAAACTGATTAGATAAATCCTTCAAGCTGAAATATACACATATTCGCACAGCAATGTCAATTGTCTACCTCGGTAATTTTAAACTGACTATCATGTATTTCCGTTTGCACAAAACTGGCTCATGCAGATTAATGGTGATCGCTTCTGCCACCTTTAACAAGCGACTATTTTCTTCTAAATGTGCAATGAAGATGTATGCTGGAATAGGAATAAGAGGACTTCCCATGGCTAGTCCGTCAATTTGGCGTTATGACTTTATAAGCAAATAGAATTTTATGTTGGTGGTACACAGTAATAATAGTCTCTCCAGAACAGATGTCGATATGCCTAATTTTAGTTGTTTGTCTTTAATGTGTTCATCTACTATTTTTACTGTCTCATCTTATGAAGCGTTGGTGCTTAGGGAGGCTATATGCATAGATGCCATGTGTTTATTTTTTTATGTCCAGTCGAAAAAAAATGGTGGCGTTGACTGCTACGTTCTGTAAAGGATATGCAACTAACTTTAAAAAAATAAAACTAAATTAAACCAAACAATTCACCGTGGAGACGGCACAGGGTTATGATAATGGTGATAATGATAACGATGATGATGATAACAACCTTAACCACCACTAGCGATACATATTTGGTGTAATGATAACGCCTGTGTTACGATTCGTTTACCATGTGTCTGATATATTTACATTGTACATAAACCATATGTTGTTACCACGCATCGCTTGTTAGCAATTATACAGATTCTGTTTTATATACCGGTTGAAACAAATAACAGGCATACTGAAAAATTACCAGAATATAAGACACATTCTAAAGAAGAAACATGGTTTTAATTGAAGCATACATGACACTGAGAAACCATTAAACTCTTACCTAATATACAAGCCTCCAAAACACAACAGATCAGGGTAAGTTAATCCAAACTGAAACATGCTGTACGACCCTCACTAACCTCATTTTGACTTTGTGTATGTCGATATTATTCAAAACAGGGCCAAAGTTCACGAAGTTATTTTTATTTTGTTTCCTTGGTTTGCTGTGACAGAGCTGAGCTGAGTTGTGAACTGATATCACTGCACTCGGGACTTTCCCATACGTGCTCCGCCCTCATTGTTAACAGTCAGCGATTGTTACGATAGAATCCCTGGTAACTTCTTAGACTGATAAGAATCGAGGACCTGTCAGTGATGAAACTGTTATCGGTGATTGTGGCGCAGCTAATTAAATGTACTCGACGATGACTGGCACTCTAAGTGAAGGTAAATAATCAAATGGAAGCGGACGTGTGTTGCCGACACTCATCAGGGAAGCAATGAATCATCATCATTTGCCATGCCGATAAGTGTGAGTTTGAACTAATTAAAGCAGCAAGAGAAGTAGGAACAGCATGGCTACATAGACTATTCTACCGTGTTTGGGTAGAACAAAAGACACCACGAGACTGGGGAAATGCCAAAATTATCCCAGTTTGGAAAAACAAAGGCAGCAAAAGAGATTGCACACAATACAGAGGCATTTCACTGTTGAGTCATACTGGGAAAAATTTTGTAAAATTCTTGCGAACAGATTACGAACAGCTATAGGACTCCAGCTAAGTGAAACACACTTGGATTTAAGAAAAAACAAAGGATACACAGATGCCATTTTTGCTCTTAGAAAACTTATAGAAAAATTAATCGAATTCAATGAAACATTCTACTTAGCCTTTGTCGACCAAGAAAATGCATTTGATAGAGTAGATAGAAACAAGCTGTGGGAAATCCTTAAACAATATGGAGTGAGTACACATCCAACAAACCTATGTAGAAGCTTATACAACAACAGTGAATGCATAGTGAGGGCAACTGGAGGACATTCAGAACCCTTCACCATAAGATCTGGAGTACGACAAGATTGTGTCCTGTCCCGTCTCTTGTTTATAACATATATAGACAACATATGTAAAGAAACTAACCAAACAGAGACTGGAAGAATACCGCATGACGAGAACACAGAAGAAGAACCATCTGCAAATCTAACCATTAAAAAGCTCCTGTTTGCGGACGACTAGGCATTAATAGCAAAATCAGAAGCTGAATTACAAGACCACATTAATAGTCTAAACGAAATGTGTAGGGAACATAACATGACAATTAGCACAAGCAAAACAGAGGTAATGACTATAACTAAAGAAGAACAAACAACAACAATTCACCTAAACGAACATCCCTTGAAATAAGTAAAGAGTTTCAAGTACCTAGGAAGTATAATATCATCAAATGGCAGATCAAAAGAAGAGATCGAAAATAGATGCAATGAGGCAAACCAACTCATTGGACAAATGGCACCAATACTAAAGAACAAACATGTATCAATAACTACTAAGAAAGCACTTTACAACACAATCTTCCTACCAACTCTGTGCTACCAATGTCAAACCTGGACAATGATAGAAAAAGAGAAAAGAAAAATCACAACAACAGAAATGAGATTCCCGAGAAGAATACTCAACGTATCAAGAAGAGATAAGATCAGAAATGAAGAAATCAGGAAAGTGGGGGTTATAGCAGCACTAGATTTTATTAGAAAGCAGCAAGTCAAATGGTTTGGCCATGCAAGTAGGTTACCATCCAACAGCATACCACAACAAGCAATGATGTACAGACCAGATGGAAACAGAGGAAGAGGCCGACCACGTAAACGTTGGACGGAGGGAATAGCAGAGTCCATGGGAATATCGATATATGAAGCCCATAATCGGGCACTCTCACGATGTTTATACTTCAGCTCGTCAGCGCAAGGTACAAGAGGAACACGATGAGATGATGAGATGAGATGAAGTATGAGTGGTCATGTTTCGTCATCTCACATCACCACTGGATTCGGCATCAACTCTGCGTTTTTGTCTCGATTATGTCATGTAGCCAAGATTTCTAGATATTTACCCATCTGCTTTGCCCCCTTTTACGCTTCAATTACAAAAAAAGAAAGAAAATGTAGGTGTTCAATGTTCCCCGGGGGCAAGAGCCGCCCCATGAAGTTCCAAGTCCCCAAACTACCAAGAAGTTGTCATCAAGTTCTCTAGTTTATTTCTTCTCAACACGTGCCAACAAATCTTGATGTCCACGTCTAATTTCTCTGATCAGTTTACAGCTTTCATTTGTTTCTCTTTTTGTGGGACTTGCTAATTGGTTTTTATGTCTGTCCATGGTATTCTTTGACTTTTCATCAGAAACCACATTTCCACAGCCATTAGACGTTTTTCAGCTCATTGTCCACGTTTAACATCCACACAAAAGTACAGGTTCAATGTAGCACTTCCATGCCTGCATAGGTTGTGTCCCTACCTTCCAGTCACAGAGAACGATACAAAGTACTAATAAACTACGAGAACTCAGTGATTAGTGTTTGCGGGGAATTTTGTTTTACGCATATCCTTTACAGGACATTGCAGTCATCACAAGCATTACCTCAGCTGCTGTTCATGTCTTGACAAGTTTCACATTGAGTAGTTTCCCATTACTTTCTGAATAAACGGCTCATATAACTGCGTAAGTAACCAGCGCGACGCGATCCGTTGCCATCTCGCGCAGCTGTTTCGTACGTGAGTATACGGGATTACGAAGAACGTCCTTAAATTCCTTCACCAGGGAGACCGGCTTGCGGGGAATAGAGGAACTAAATGATATGACGGAATCACTAATGGGGAGCTTAGGGCGGGATCTAGACACATTCAAGCGACTGGTGAGGTGAAGGAACCACGCTGGCACTGGATACAAGTTAATTGCATGTCTTTAACTGATTCAGCGCCGCACAAAAAGTAGGTTTGTATCAAACATGACACATAATCACATGAGTAATTATTATCATGTAAATTTCCTTTCACTGGGCATTGCAATGACCATAGCATGGCGATATATCGTCCTTCTCTCCAAATGGAAGGTCACAATTGGCCATGTATTATCCTTCGGCATAGAATCAGTTAACAGGATGTGGCAATCAACCCCAGTATGTTTGGCTGTTTTTGGTTTTATAGGCACGTTTACTTTATATAGTTTGTCATTGCTTTCTGAACGACCGACACCCATACCATAATTACAAATCAACGCAAGACGGTTTGCTTCCAAATCACCTGGAATTGATTTTAAACGCGGTATGCGGGATTGCGGAGCATGTTCGCTAGCCCTACGCCACAGACGCCGTGGGTGCTGTATGGGACACGCATTAACAAGAAACCTGACAATAGTTTAACTAGAAGACAACTGGAAGTCACGGGGCAAACGAAATAGATGATATCAAAGTGTAACGCAGAAAATAATTAGAGGCATACATGAATATTATCGGAGAGACATGGAACGGGTTGCATGAGATGGCAAAATATGTCTTCAATAAAGAATAAAGAGCATAAGAAAGACAGCATACAAAACATACCTTACGATATAGCATGGTCGTTATAAGTGATTGTGCCTTAAAAGGCTGCATTCGGGGTTACCCACCAGCTGTCTCACGGATGTCTCAGTCTCACCCGCTGTTCCTTTCATAACACCCTCGGTCCAGTCGACTATCACGCCTTGTTAAGTTGCCTTGTTGGGCGACAACATGTCCCATTACTCATCTCCCTATTAACTGACCTATTTCGTAAACATATCTTCAGCTCTTGCCATCCAAGAACTGTCTTTCGTCACCCTGTGTTCCTTGGGTCACCCAGTGTATCGTACAGATTATGTCTTTTAAGGATCATGTGGAGGCTGGAAAGGCGAGGGCGATGGCAGCAGCCGGAGTAGAGCAGAGGGTGCTTTAGATGTTTTCAGCAATTAATAATTTCAGTCAGTTAGTATCGTTTAGGGCTGCTGACAGTATCAAAGAGCCAGCTTGAAAGGTTGGAGCTCGTACAGAATGCTGCCACGTGGATGATCCTGGTCAGGACACAGGAAACACCAATGATATGCATGAAGCATATCTTTGCAATACCAATAATTGAGGGCAGGCTCAGGGTCCTTCAAGCCTAATGGTACTTCAGAGTTTCTGCAAATAGGGATCACCCATGCATTAAGCTATGGATATAGTCAAGGTCATCGACTGAGGTGAGGCAGGTCCTGGATGACATAGGCAGAAATATCTATAAGCCAGGTGTGTGAAATAGAGAACATCAATCGTGGAAAAGAGTAGGTAAAAGTACCCGAAGACATGTCAAAGTAGTAGTCACATTGGGTCGTGAGTGCAGAGAATGGGCAGCAGACCGCACAGAGTTTGGGGTGCAACAACTGATTCAGGGCAACACACATCAAGGTGACATAGTGATCTATACTGATGGGTCGGTGGTGAGAAACAGGCTGGGGTTTCATTACGTAGGCTTATGGACGATGCTTAAAAGAGGAGAGTCTGGCATATGATACTACAACCTTCAGCATGAGAATGGAGGTGGAAGCAGTAACAACAGCCGCTGCAACACTCATTGTATTTATTCATTACGGCTCTTTAAGTATGCTTAGTAAGGTGGAGAAAAGAATGTTTCGTGCAGAATGGCTTGACTCACTTCAGAGATCACAGATTGTGAGAATTGTATGGATGTTCTGCTCTGGTCATGTGGGAGTGCGGTGAAATGAACAGGCTGATAGGCTGGCAGGGAATGCACCTCTCGGTGGTAGACTACATATGGACAAGGGAGAGGTAGTCGGGCACCTGTGGGACCAGGTGGAGAAAGCGGTGGAACAGACTGAGCACCCGTATGTGGAGAGAATGATATGGCGGGGGATCTGTAAGGGTTCTGGACGAATCTCAAAACTAAGAGGGAAAACCAGGAGAACTTTCAATCCGATGGCAATAGGAACCATTAGCAGTATAACCCATCGCTGGCTGTTGAACGAGGGCAGTTGTTTAGATTCTCCTTATGTGACGTATGGTAGAATGCTTAGCATACTCGAACACGTTGAAAGATAGGAGATGTCGTGTGCACATTCCTCGGCCAGTGGTTTGTCTAGTGTCGAACTTTTCTCCCTAACTGTCTTCCTGCACACATTCTGTGACCGATAGTTTCTGGGTATCTGCACAGAAGGTAGTCTCCACACATTCTGTGACAGCGATAGTTTCTGGGTATCTGTACAGAAGGTAGTCTCCACACATTCTGTGACTGCTATAGTTTCTGGGTATCTGCACAGAAGGTAGTCTCCACACATTCTGTGACAGCGATAGTTTCTGGGTATCTGCACAGAATGTAGTCTCCACACATTCTGTGACAGCGATAGTTTCTGGGTATCTGCACAGAAGGTAGTCTCCGCACATTCTGTGACTGCTATAGTTTCTGGGTATCTGCACAGAAGGTAGTCTCCACACATTCTGTGACAGCGATAGTTTCTGGGTATCTGTACAGAAGGTAGTCTCCACACATTCTGTGACTGCTATACTTTCTGGGTATCTGTACAGAAGGTAGTCTCCACGCATTCTATGATTGCTATAATTTCTGGGTATCCGTACAGAAGGTAGTCTCCACACATTATGTGACTGCTATAGTTTCTGGGTATGTGTACAGAAGGTAGTCTCCATACATTATGTGACTCCTATAATTTATGTGTATCTGTGGAGAAGGTAGTCACCACACATTCTTTGACTGCTATAGTTTCTGGGTATCTGCACAGAAGGTAACCTTCATTGATTGGCAGTGACTAAATTGATCTGTGACCTGAGCCATTGTCTCTCTAAAGAGATCATGTGTTTACAGTGCGAATTTGAGGCAATAACCGACAATTACCTACCGGCTGATCCTCGCTCAGCACACCGCATGCTGCATATTTTCACCGTATCCTGTGTAGTCCGCTCCGTGGCTAAAGGCTTGCGAACGCGGTTCGTGAGCCGGGTACCAGGCGTTCGAAGCTCAGCTACGACCGATTTGTGCAGCAGACCGTGTCGCGTTGTGTTATAACGTGCTGGTATGGGAGCCGATCGTTCAGAAAGCAATGGCAAACCACTGAACGTAACACTTGCCTAGTACATCAACAGCAGCTGAAAAATGCTGGTGTTGACTGCAACGTCCCCTAAGGGATACGCAACAAATTTGTGTAGAGAGCTAAAAGGGTACTCCAGCTTGCCCAAGAATGTGCACACGACATCTGCTATCTCCTATCTGTCTGCTGGCTGAGAAAGGTCACATTACAAAACGTTAGTTGCGCGTTCTTTACAAGACGTCGCAGTCAACCCCAGTATTAATTGCCTGTTTGTGATTTACTAGGAGATTTTAGTTCAGTAGTTTACGATTACTTTTTGAACTGCCGACGCCTCATTCAATCGAAATCATCGCACAGCAGTCTACTTCCAAACAGCCCACATCTGAATTCAAACCCTCGACACGATATGACAGGGGGAATTGTGAAACTGCGCGGCTCACTATCCCCATAAGCCACAGTTCTCTGTGGTATGCACCTTAAGCAAAACTGCATGTACGTTGCAAACCCCATGTTGGTTTTTTGGGCACGATCACGTTCAATAGTTTGCCATTGCTTTCTGAACCAGAAGTCAACGTTGTAGTCCATATTGACTGGTATAGGAAACGATGCTGCTAGCTCGTCATCAGCGTACCGGAAGTGCAAGAACTAGACCGCTTTTATCCCTTCGGCCTCGTGATAGTCTGGTATTCACATTATTTTTTAAGGTTGCATATCCTTTACAGGACGTTGCAGTCAACACCAGCATTTTTCAGCTGTTGTTGATGTTCTTGGCAAGATTACGCTCAGTAGTTTGCCATTGCTTTCTGAGCGACCGGCTCACACACTCCGTAAGTAACCAACGCGACGCGATCCGCTGCCGAATCTCGCACAGCTGTGTTCCGCACGTGGATACACGGGATTATGGAGAAAGTCGTTAACACCTACGCCAGGGATACCGGCATATTCACATTGCTTAAGCTAAAATCTCATAGTACTCGTAGTTGCCCATCATTAAAAGAACGGCCATCGCAAAGGGAATTTCTATAGCTAGGTAACCAACACGCAACAGGCTAGTTATACAGGGTGTTTGTGAAGTCTCACTACACTTCGTATGTAGAACAGCTGTGTTGTTGGAGAGTATGTTGTCCGTCTGCAAGAGGGAAAACATACTCTCCAATAAACAGCTGTTCTACATACAAAGTGTAGTGAGACTTTACAAACAGCCTGTTGTATGTATATGCGCCAAGTGTGACCATACTTTATACGTGTAGTTTAGTCACCAGCACTTGGGGCCCTCACAGATTCTACAGAGTCCTTGCCCTGAACTGAAGATCTCATCGAGTTCTGTGAATGGAGACTGCTGGAAAGTCTCGTAGTGTGGTAAAGCTGGTTTGTGAATCCAGCCAGGCAATGACTTCCTGTGGGTTTGTGAATCCAGCCAGGCAATGACTTCCTGTGGGTTTGTGAATCCAGCCAGGCAATGACTTCCTGTGGGTTTGTGAATCCAGCCAGGCAATGACTTCCTGTGGGTTTATGAATCCAGCCTGGCAATGACTTCCTGTGGGTTTGTGAATCCAGCCAGGCAATGACTTCCTGTGGGTTTGTGAATCCAGCCAGGCAATGACTTCCTGTGGGTTTGTGAATCCAGCCAGGCAATGACTTCCTGTGGGTTTATGAATCCAGTCAGGCAATGACTTCCTGTGGGTTTGTGAATCCAGCCAGGCAATGACTTCTTGTGGGTTTTATTTAGCTATCTATCATCAACCAGCTCTGTGGCAGTTACGTGGATTAAGAACGCAATTCGCAACCCCGCATAACGCGTTCGAAACAGCTGCAGGCCATTTTGAAACAGGTCGCCTTGCGCTGATTTTCATATAATGATAAAGGTGTCTGTCGTTCAGAAAGCAATAACAAATTTCTGAATGTAAACTTGCCTAGAAATAACAAAAAGCTGGAAAATGCGGGAGTTGACTACGAAGTCCTTTAAAGGATACGCAACTAACTTTGCAACAACAACAATAAATAAGAGAGAAATAAAGAAAGGAAAAAACATCACCGTATCATCAGATGACGCATTATGGTAAGCTGAAAACTGTTGGACTTTACAGTAATTAATAGAGAGTGCAAACACATTTACTGTTCTTGAATACTAAGAAAACGGAAACAGTCGTAACATTGGAGAAAAAAAACCTAATTTCTAAATGTGATATAACAACAGAAGGGAACATGCTTCCCTCTCTCTCTTCCTCTGTCTGTCTCTCCCCTCCCCCCTCTTTTGCTTTATGAACCCCTTCCCTATATAGCTGGACTTTCTGTTTCCACATCCAAGAGAGTTCCACAGACTGTAAACAGTTCACAGAAAATGTTATTAAGTTATTAAGAAACAATGACATTTTCAATAAGAAAGTACAGTTACAAATCTATTTTATTCAAAATTCTTGAGGAAGAACAATACAAAATAAACAAACAGTAAACATGTGCAGACGGTAATATTTGACATGGCTTGGATTACATCTAAGTTTATAAACGGTAACTTAACTTTTTTTTTTACATGACTTGTATTCCAACTAAATTCATAAACATTTGAACATTTGAGACTGGAGGTAAACATTCAAAGTAGAAATGGTATGGACATTATGAAAATAATTTCACATAGAAAATGAAGACAATGACAAATTAACATGTCCTTTATATGAAAGATGATGATTCACTGCGAATGTGTGGTTATGTGGTATATGTATATATTTATAACTGATATGATGATAGCCTACAATGAAGGACAATGAAAACAAGAACTGAAACAAGTGAATATATGTGCATCACGAAAGTCATCACTATAACCAGATGAACTACAGTATTAGTAGCTTAAGGTTTCCAATTAGCAAACACAGACCTAAAGACAACATTACACAATATAAGATCTTGATGTATGGGCTGGGATGACCAGTTTCGACTCCTTTCTTTAACTCTTAAAGATCGGAGAGTATTACCGGAAGTCTGTTTATGGGGAGTTATTTAGAGTGGTTGGTAATGCTAATAAACTGTTATTCTTTTGATTCCCCCCTGGTACATTTCATCTTGTTCCTCTCGTACCTTGTGGTGTTGAGGTGAAGCATAAACAGCGGGAGAGTGCTCGTTTATAGGCTTCATGTATCGAGATTCCCATGGACGGTTTTTCCCCCTGCCCATCGTTTACATGGTCGGCCCCCTTTTCTGGTTCCATTTGGTCTGTACATCTTTGCTTGTTGTGGTATACTATTACTTGGTACCCTAATTATATGACCGAACCATTTAACTTGCTATTTTCTAACGAAATCTTGCGCTGCTAAACACCCACTTTAGTCCTGACTTATTCATTTCTTCATTTCTCTCTTCTTGAGACATTGAGTATTCTTCTCAGGAATCTCATTTCCATTGTAAAGTTTCCTTTTCTCATTTTCTGTCATTGTTCAGGTTTGGCATTGGTAGCATAGCGGTGGGAGGAATATTGTGTTGTAGAGTGCTTTTTTAGTATCTACTGATAAGTGTTTGTTTTTTAGTATTGGCGCCAATTGTCACATGAGTTGATTTTCCTTATTGCATCTATTTTCGATCTCGTCTTCTGATTTGCCATTTGATGATATTACACTTCATAAGTACTTGAAGCTCTTTACTTGTTTCAGAGGGTGTTTTTTAGATGAATCTTTGTTGCTTTTTCTTCTTTGGTTATAGTCATTCCTCTATTTTATTAATACTCCCCCCCCCCCCCCCCCCGCATTATAAATATTTATAATTGTTTTGTGAGAACAACAAATTACATCAATATAGTTTTGAAGAAGAAAATATGGAAATTATCTTTAAATTTAACTAAATCTGACTTCTTAAAGAGATAGCATTATAATATTCCAGCACAAGGTGTGCATCCACTTGACAGCTGAAATGCCCACAACCCACTCTCAGATACATGTAAACATGTACAGTAGTAATCAACTTCATACAGTGTGGTCCCAATGCTACAATACAATGCTTATGTCGCAAGGGACGCAACCTAGTCTATATGATTATTCATGTAGAGTTACTTCCTGCAACCAACGCACATACAAATGAATGCAGATGAAACGGTCATACAATCTGAAGCAGCGATTTCAAGCAACAAATAAATGCTTATGGTTCAAATAAGTACTATCTATAAACATGTAAGCAACAAAACCAAGAATCTACATTATAAAAAATCTGCAAGCTTATTTACAAAAAGTTAAAAGCTCATAAATAGACAACTAACCTAGTACAGATTATAAAAGTAAGCATACATTAACATTTGAATCAGGGACCCTGGAATAAAGAAATCATATATCCACAAGGCAGGATTGTGAATGTATCTTCATTGTACACACGCACGCACACACACACACACACGCGCGCGCGCGCGCACACACACACACACACAACAGGGCTGTTAATTTACTTTCCATCACATGCACCATTGGGAGCCAAGGTAATGCAATGGCTAGCACGCATACTCGACGGCTCAGTGGTCTGGGTTCGATATCTCAGTAGGCAGATATTTAACACTAACCTAGACTCGCAAGCCTAAAATGGCCAGCAGACAATATCGGAGAAAATATAGTCTGCTGGTGGGTTATTGTTCACATCCCTCCTTGAGTGCTGATTGATCTATAACATATATGGGAAGAGCACCATTTGTCCTCTACACTTACAGGAGTTTAAACTTGATCCTTTACTTACTTCATAGATCATTTTTTTTTTCCAGCGTCCTTCCTGTAACGAGAGCCACTTCTTGTAATGAGATCCACTTTCTGTGATGAGAACCATTTCCTGTAAATAGACCCACTTCCTGTAAAGTGTCAGTTCCTGTAATGAGAGCCGCATCCTGTAATGAGCCATTTCCTGTAATGAACCACTTCCTGTAATGAGGTACGTCCTGTAATGAGGTATGTCCTGTAATGAGCCAGTTCCTGTAATGAGCCTCTCCCTGTAATGAGGTACGTCCTGTAATGAGAGCCACTTCCTGTAATGAGCCAGTTCCTGTAATGAGCCTCTCCCTGTAATGAGGTACGTCCTGTAATGAAAGCCACTTCCTGTAATGAGCCAGTTCCTGTAATGAGCCTCTCCTGTAATGAGGTACGTCCTGTAATGAGAGCCACTTCCTGTAATGAGTTACGTCCTGAATGAGAGCCACTTCCTGTAATGAGGTACGTCCTGTAATGAGCCAGTTCCTGTAATGAGGTATGTCCTGTAATGAGGTATGTCCTGTAATGAGAGCCACATTCTGTAATGAGCCTCTCCCTGTAATGAGGTACGTCCTGTAATGAGAGCCACTTCCTGTAATAAGAGTGACATTCACCAAATTACCTGCTACATGATGATAAAAAATGCTGCATGTTTTTTGCAGGACCTTGCCACCAACCCCTACCACAGGTTGACTTTCTATGCACGCTTACGTTCAGTAGTTTGCTTACTGAACTGGAAGCCAACACTGACATCCAGTTGATTATTGTAGTGAATAATTTCGCCGATACCCTGCCATCAGCACACTGGAAGTTCAAGAGCAAGCCATTAGCCCTGTAGCCACACAGAGTTCCTTACATGATGAACCAATCAATCAATCATGTGCCATGTTGGTAAGCGTGTGTGGTCATGTTCTACCATCTCACTCGATCACCAGAGTCGTGGATCAGCTCAGTATTCCTGTCTCATCCATGCCATGTGGCCAAGCCATTCAGGTATTTACTTCTGGGTCTTCCTCTTGGTCTGTTCCCTTCGATCTTGCACGTTGTCACCAAGTTCTCTAATCCATTTCTTCTCATAACATGTCCAACAAATTTTGACTGTCTACGTCTAATTTCTTTAATCAATTTACGATTTTCATTTGTCTCCTGTAGTACCTGGTCATTGGTTTTTCTGTCTGACCATGGTATTCTTTGCATTTTCCTCAGTCAGTTATTCAGAAGTGAAGTTTTGACAGGTAGAAACAGTATCATGACTGTATATTTACAAACCACCATTATAGAGGTTACAACATTTAGCGGTGTCAATAGATATTCAAATGACAAAATGTCTTCCTCTTCTCCTCTTCTACCCACATTGAAGCCTAACTCTTTAGACAACTGACAAGCTGTAGTATCTGTTGCTATATCTTGCAGCTCACTCCATGTTCTCCCACTATGATTCAGTTCTGTTTCTAATCCTTTTGTTTCATGTGTTTGTAAGTCTGATTCTATTTCATTTGCCATGGTGGTTACAGAGAACGGACCTTCTAATCACACCATTAACTGGGTCTTTCTGTGGGTCCTACCCGCAGCTAGTTTGTTGCCTCACCTCTAGATTGCCTACAATCTGTTTAGTTCTCTCCCTGAAATCTACAAGACTGATTCTGTCATCCCGTCTTATTCATTCTGTTCTGTCCGACACCAGTTAATGAAACTTTGTTTTTATTTGTTATTGTTATAGTTGTTCTCCATCTTTCTTATTCATGCAGACATGACAAGATTATAACAACACTATTGTTGTCAAACAATTTTGAGCAATTGTTAAACTATGGGATGAGTTGACAAGATTGTGACAGCATCACTGCTATCAAACCATTCTGAGAAATTGTTAAACTATGGGATGGAGTGACAAGATTGTGACAACACTATTGCTTTCAAACAATTCTGGGCAATTGGTAAACTATGGGATGGGATGACAAGATTATGACAACATTATTGCACTCAAATAATTCTGGATAATTGTTAAACTATGGGATGGAGTGACAAGATTATGACAACATTATTGCACTCAAATAATTCTGGATAATTGTTAAACTATGGGATGGAGTGACAAGATTATGACAACATTATTGCACTCAAATAATTCTGGATAATTGTTAAACTATGGGATGGAGTGACAAGATTATGACAACATTATTGCACTCAAATATTTCTGGGCAATTGTTAAACTATGGGATGGAGTGACAAGATTATGACAACATTATTGCGCTCAAATATTTCTGGGCAATTGTTAAACTATGGGATGGAGTGACAAGATTATGACAACACTATTGCTCTCAATCAAATCTGGGCAATTGTTAAACTATGGGATGGAGTGACAAGATTATGACAACACTATTGCTCTCAAACAATTCTGGGCAATTGTTCAACTAACTTCAGATTCAGATATTTGAGCTGTGGTCGTGGGTTAAAATTTACATTGGCAGATTTTTTAAACTGACCTGTCTCCTAGATCAACCCAACATAAAATGGTTACCAGGAAATGTCTTGGGAAGCAAAAGTTGCTGGCACCATGTTGACCACACCTACAACATCGATCAGTATTTTAAAATAAAGGTCTAGGATCGGATCCTCAATACACCTGATGGTGTGTAAAAGAGATTTTACTGAATGTACAATTTACCTCCAGGCGTGGGAAAATGTTCCTTACTTTTTTAATTTCATCAATAGAAGAGGTATAATAGAGAAATGAGAAAAATGAGACAATGCTAGGCAAGAAAAACAAAGGAAGACAGAGAAATATGTACTGAAAGCTGGAACAGTGGCACAATAAATAATATAAGCAACATTAACTTTAACAAATGTCAGGTGACACACAGGGATGGAGAGTCATGGTCTCCGATGTCTGCTTGAGGGTCAAGTACGTGAGAAACAGAAGGATATTCCTGCAGAGATGAAAACATTAGATCTTAGCAAATAAGCAAATATTGAGTTGAAGTGATCTGTTCACTTTCTTCCTATTATAAGAAAAGGGGGCTGCGTGGTCTCGAGGTGTGGTGTCCGCCTCAAGTGCTGGAGGTCCCGGGTTCAAGCCTTGGTGAGGACCGGGATTTATTTCACGTGGACTTCTAGTAATAAAATTTCCCCCTGGTCTCTGGGTAGTGAGATCGGATGCCCGTGTGTATTGTTGTGCACGTAAAAAATCCCTTGGCAGTTGGAAATCGAAATAGAGTAGCCTAATGGTGCTGCCCGGGCAAAATTTCGAGTTAGAAATCTACCCAAAGTATTTCAGGATCCTCGCCGGTGCTACGGAGCTCGTGCACTGAGCTAAGTTTCTCCAGACTCAGGTTTAAGTTAGGAAGAGAACGGAGCACTTATGGGTTACACCCGTGTGCTGTGATGTTGATCCATCGAATAATCTAAACTAACTAAACTATTGTAAGAAAAGTCAGAAAATGATCACAAACCCATTTAATGAGACTGGATCTAGCTCAGAGCCACCCTGCTACTGGGTTTCAATCAAGACATTCGTAGTGGCAGGCTGATACACTACCCAGTATCTACCATAACTCCAAATGACATTAATGTAAATGTTAAAAATTCATTTTAACAATAACGACAGGCTGTTGAAATTGGTCATGAATAATTTATTTTCAATCTAGGAACATATTTTTCTCAGTCTTCCACACCAGATTCTTTACATTAACTTCATATTAACCTCACATTCACTTCATATTAACTTCACTTCATATTAACTTCACATTCATTTCATACTAACTCCACATTCATTTCATATTCACTTCACAATCACTTAACATTCATCAACATGGCTTATTGCTTTATTTAATACATTCTGTATTTAAAAAAAAACAAAAAAAACTCAAAATACTCCAATATTCTATACGTATCATACAAAATGTTCTTGATGAAACATACAAAACACTTCGTTATATAAACATTATTTGTTTCGGAGTCGTGAATAACTCACCTCATTTGTAAGATCATTTAAAGACATTCTGTCTATACATACACAACATAATTTTCATGTCAGGTATTTTATATTCTCTAGAACATAATCTCAAATGTTTAGATGGACATTTTGGCTTGGAATCATATGTCATCATTATCAAGTACATTGCCCATTGGCATGTACAGTCATGTTTCTCTTTGTCCAGTTGCAACAATGTATTTTGGGTTTTGTCATCTTTCAATGTGAACAAACAATGAACATCCTTTCTGATGTTTGTGAAAAGTTGTCTTGTTGCCTTACCCTCTTTCTAAAAGTCTAGATTACTCATTTTTGCTGTCCAGGGAATTTTCAGCATTCTTTTTACAACCACGCCTCTTAAGTTTATAGATACATTTTGTTGTTGGTTATTCACTAATTGTCCAGGACTGACAGCCATATGTTAAAACTGGTTCTATGTAACGTCCACAGATTCTGTGTTTAACCTCTAGTGATAGGATTTATTGAATATTATAAAATGCAGTTTTTTGCTTTTATGTTCTTTAGCTCTGTCAAACATCTTCAATCCATCTTTTATGTTCTTTAGCTCTGTCAAACATCTTCAATCCATCTTTTATGTTCTTTAGCTCTGTCAAACATCTTCAATCCATCTGTTATGTTCTTTAGCTCTGTCAAACATCTTCAATCCATCTAAAGAACTTAGCTACAACTGTGACTATTTTTTAAACATTACATATCTTAATGAAACTAATTGTACTGAATTTGTTTGATCACAAAATATTTAAGATAAGCTAAGTTGTATCGGTGATTGTTTGTTTGAGTACAAAACCTCTCAAATATGCTAAGTTGTACCAGTGATCTTTTGTTTGAGTACAACACCTCTCAGATAAGCTAAGCTGTACCGGTGCCAATTACTGGAGAACAAAGTATTTCAGTGTACCCAAGTTATAATAGTGCACATTTGTTGAGGATAAGACATCCTAGTGAAAGTAATGTGCACATGTTTGTGGCACAGAACATCTTAGTGAAACTAAAGTGCACTGGTGCACATATTTGGGGCAAATAACATCTCAGTGAAACTCAAAACTTACTGTGTCAGTGTGCCTTTCAGAGGTACAAAAAATCTTAGTGAAATCTCTGTTGTACCAGCGTTCTGATGCAGAATTTTGAATCACAGTGTCCTTATTGTTTGAAGTTCTGCAATGTTGTTGCACATAAAACTGCTTTGCAGCAAAAACTTTTACTTCAAAACGTTCCTATAATTTTCATAAAATTTGATTGAAGAACAAAATGTTTTACGATGTCATAACATAATTTTAACTATTGACTACAAAGCTGGAATATGTGTAAGAGTGATGATATATATTCTAACCATAAAAAGGATAAAATATGCACTTATATGCATATTACAGGCCATATAATTTTAATCAGAGTGATAAAATATGTTTAAAATAATTTTCTAATGAACATAAGGAACTAAAATGATTGGAAACAAGTTTATTAGAGTTTTGTGTGATGTCTGTCAGATATTCTCTGAATCGGTCTGCTAGAGTCTCCCAGTTTGTCCAGGATAGATCATGACACAATTCTTGTAAATAATTGTGTTTATGATGCTGCGAGCAGTGCATGACAGGGAGTCTTTTAACTTGCCATACAGTTTGACATTCTTTTTGGTGGGTTTGTTTCTCTTCTGCTTGTTGAAGTGGTCTGCTTTCACAGAGGTTAAGATAATTCCTTACAGTGTATGTACACTGTGAGTAGATAGTTTACAGTGAGAACATCTTTTACAGTGAGAACATGTTTTACAGTGAGAACATGTTTTACAGTCAGTAAATATTTTACAATGAAAACATCTGCTACAGTAAGAAGAGCTTTAACAGTGAGAACATCTTTTGCAATGAAAACGTCTTTTACAGTGAGCAAATCTTTTACAGTGAGCAAATCTTTTACAGTGTGATCTTTCCTCTCAGTTGTGGTGTCTATCCCTAACATATTCACACCTCACTTGCACATTTGCATGCAGCTTGTGTGATCAGCTATTATCCATCTACACTATTCAGTGTGTTGTTTGTGTAGTACTTCTGCTGTTAGATATAGTATACTAAAGAAATCTTACATAATATTTGTTATACTTATCACAAACATCAAAAAGAGGCAGTCATAATTTTTAGTAACATTATGAGAAGGCAAAAACTGGAACATGTTGTGACAACTGGAACGATTTGTGGAAAAATACACAGAGAAAGATGCTGAGAGAAAATTCTGGACAGTCTTGTGTCATGGCGTGGAAGGGAGTCAACACATGAAATGCTCCATGCCATCAGAGATCGCAATTAGTGGAGACGCATGATTGCCTATAACAGCTGCCAAGGCACTTAATGATGATATATAATTATATATCTATATGCCCCTGTGAGGGAGATACACTTGTTATTATATTACTGTGACTAGTGGCCACGTTGGCAGCTGGTATGGCCTTCTGGGAGTGAAAGAGTTCATTCAGCCATCTGGAATGCAGAATCACTGGCCAAGCTACAACAATCTACACTTTCTAAACTAGGTATTCCTGCCAGTTAGGCCAGTACATCAGAGCATCTTGACATTTTAGTTCAATATTCTTCCATGAAATTGTTGAAGATACAGTGCAGACATCGCAAGCAGATAGCATAATGCCAATTTGTTCCTTGGTACTATAAGTTGCCTAATTCAGGCAACAGTACAGATGTGAGATGATGACATGTTCTTCCTACACAATATGACTTCCATTTTCCAACCAACATTTGTTATACGTGACACATTTACCATTTTCCAACAAACTTTTTTTCATAAGTGATGTGCTTTCAATTTTCCAGCCAACATTCTTCATACACAACATGGCTTTCATTTTCCAATGAAACTTATTATAAATGTACACAGAATCGTCATTTCAAAACCAAATTACATTTATATCTCTAAAAATGCACATTGTGAACTAAACAAACACATGTAATGTGGTTCTTCCAAAGATGATGTGGCAACATGTAACCACTTTTCACAGAATTGTCACATTTATCAGGATTCACCATATACTATTCCCATCCAAACTGTCTGAAGATCTCACGAAGAAGATATGAATACCAACATCAATATATGAAAACTATTATAACTTGTGAGCTGTCACTTAAACATTTGATGATTTGTAGATGCCACCCTCGTCCTTCTTACAACACACAGTGAGAGTGATGGCAACTAGTCCCAGCAGAAGGACTACACCTCCAATTGCCCCAACAATTGTGTAAATAGTCCATGAACTTATGCTGCCCTTCAGTTGTTCGTCTTCTGCAGATTTTGCAATGTCTGTATTTTCCTTGTCTCCCATTTGATCTTTTTCAGTCATTGTATATCTTGTATCACCTTCTTGAATATTTTCTTCCTTTTCAAACTTCCAGATTTCAGGAAAGGTAGTTTTGTACAAATCCTCTGTTACGATAATTGCTGATGTCGTCCATGTTGTGACTGTTTGAGAAACAGTAGAGGAAACTTCAGCACGGTTTTTCTCTTTGTCTTTTCTGTTCTTTTTCTTTCCTTCTTTCTTGCGATTGTTTTTATTCTTTGGGCGTTTTGTTGTAACATCTGGGCCAGCAGCTTCATGTGAATCCATGCTTTCATACTCAATCATGTCAGCATCGTAACCAATGTCATTGCCATGTAAATTCTTTTCCTCCTGATTGAGTTCCTCTGAGGGATCTAACTCACTGATGACATTATTATTGTAGTTGTTATCCATTGCTTTGTTCTTGTCAATGGCAGACAGATCTGGCACTGAAACAATAAAATATATCAGATCAATATTTAAGTTTAAAGCAATCAAGCAATCAGTTTAAACGTTATCAGTATAATTTTTGCATCAATGCACAAAGTGATGACATATTTAGACACAGAATGCTAAAACACAGTGATTGAAGGCAGAGAAGAATAAAGACAGACAAAAAACAATTGTAACCAAGTAAGATTGATAGGATATTACTTTCAAAATATCTTATTTACTGTTGTTTTGACATATAGCCTATCACTTCCATTGTGAGTATCGCTTCGTGTATAATGTGATAGTTTTCCCATGTCTTCCACATTCAAAATGGCTGTAGACTTACATTTAACAACCTTTCAGTCTCTGGCTATTTCTCCTGCCTCACGCACCTTCATGTGTCTGCAATGTCCTGCGTCCATCTTGTTCATCGACCCCCTCCTTTTCTTCCATGAACCTTGCCTTTCACTGCTGTTCTTTTCAAGCTTGTGCGATGTTTATTATGATAAACATATTTCAGCTTGCCAGATGTGATGTTGTTGATGTGATAGTTTTGTTTTGATGCTCAGATCTCGTAGAATGCCAATATTTTTATAATTCTTGGCCCAGGATATTCTAAAATCGTCTCTGCAAAATTTAAGCTCAAGTGCCCAAATTTTTGTCTTTAGTAATTGCAAAAGTGTCCATGATTCACAACCATAGACTGCCACAGGATAGATGGATTTTCTAAAAATATTACCTGAACCTGTTTTCTGGTGTTGTGTTACAGGCTCTTAATACTGCATTGTACTGGTCAGTCTACATTGTACTGGTCAGTCTACATTGTACTGGTCAGTCTACATTGTACTGGTCAGTCTACATGTGACCTCTTTTCCACAGTTCCCATATTTGTTGATTATTTTGCCAGAATATTCAAATTAAAAGTTTGTGACATTTTCAAAATCTTAATTTTTGATTGTGATATTTGGTTTGCAAAGCGTTTTATCAATGGAAATTATATATGTATATATACATAATCTCTATGCAAACCAGTGATCATAATCAACAATGAATGTATTTAAAATCTATATATTTTTAAGTACAGTAACACATTTTCATTTTCTTTGTGTTTATGAACAAATAGGATCAACTCGTTGAATCTGTTAGCACAACCATTATATTATTTGAGACAATGACCATATTATCTGCTTATCTAAATTTTGAAACTGGATTTCCATGAATTACAAATGGATGCATATTATCTCAGGTCTCATCATATTTAACATTTCTCATCACATTTCTCATCAAATTCTCATCACATATTCTAAGTGTAGTTGAACAGGTATTAGGAGAGAATGTAGCCATGTCTGAATCTCTTCTGTGCCTCAAACTCTGTTAGTCTGATCCTTCACTGGCTAAATCTGACAGGTGCTTGTTGTTCTTGATTAATGACACAATTAAGTAGGTCAATATGCAGGATACTTCACGTTTCTTATGCTTTTACTCAATTTATAATGTTAAACAAGTCAAAGGCCGTAATGTCAATTTTTTTTTAAATCACTCTACAAACAGCAACGTTGTTTTGGACGTAATTGTGTTGTACCTATTTACAGCAGAGCTGTGATATTTGCACTCTTTGGCCGATACATCCAACTTTTTTTAGGCATTTGTTGACTGGATTAAACTTTCTGGGGTCTGTTTCCAGTATTGTCTTGTAAATATTATTAACCTGGTTCTCTTTGGGGCATTATTCTAATTGTAGTTTCTGTTTGTTTCCAGCATTGTCTGGTACATATTGGGAGCCATAGAGGAGCAGTGGCTAGTATGCCTACCTTTTGGTCTTGTGGTTATGTGTTTGAATCTGCACCAAAGCAGTAATTCATGTCCAATGACCTGGTGTTCCCAGGCCGACCCAGACTAACATGCCTACAGGAAATGTCATGAGAAGTTAAGTCAGCCGGCCTGTAACTGACCTCGTTGGACATCAAGTGCCAGTTGTTTACACAAATATGGGGTTAGTACCATATACCCAATACAACTCAAGGCCTGGTTGAGAGGTCTTGACTTGACCCCATCCCCATACAAACATTGCAGCAGGAATGTCAAGTGTTCATATAAACTTGGTCATGTCATTATGAGTGTTCACATAAACTTTGTCATGTCATTATGAGTGTTCACATAAACTTTGTCATGTCATTATGAGTGTTCACATTTACTTGATCATGTCATTATGTGTGTTCACATATACTTGGTCATGTCATTATGTGTGTTCGCATAAACTTGGTCATGTCATTATGAGTGTTCACATAAACTTGTTCATGTCATTATGTGTGTTCACATAAACTTGGTCATGTCATTATGTGTGTTCACATAAACTTGGTCATGTCATTATGTGTGTTCACATAAACTTGGTCATGTCATTATGTGTGTTCACATAAACTTGGTCATGTCATTATGTGTGTTCACATAAACTTGGTCATGTCATTATGAGTGTTCACATAAACTTGGTCATGTCATTATGAGTGTTCACATAAACTTTGTCATGTCATTATGAGTGTTCACATAAACTTGGTCATGTCATTATGAGTGTTCACACATACTTGGTCATGTCATTATGAGTGTTCACATAAACTTGGTCATGTCATTATGAGTGTTCACATAAACTTGGTCATGTCATTATGAGTGTTCACATAAACTTGGTCATGTCATTATGAGTGTTCACACATACTTGGTCATGTCATTATGTGTGTTCACATAAACTTGGTCATGTCATTATGAGTGTTCACACATACTTGGTCATGTCATTATGTGTGTTCACATAAACTTGGTCATGTCATTATGTGTGTTCGCATAAACTTGGTCATGTCATTATCAGTGTTCACATAAACTTGGTCATGTCATTATGAGGCCAGAAGAAATATTCCCTCCATGGTGAAGTGGTTATGCTGCCCCTGCCTCTCGCTCTAAGGGTTGTGGGTTTGATTACAAGCTATGTCATTGGTTCATGAGTGCAATATTCTCTGAACACCCTGGGAGGTTCTATGGAGTTCATGCTTTCTGTGATACTTTCAGCAAAGCACCCTGTGGACAGAGATCGAGCCGTATGGGATAAAACCCGGGTAATGAAGTCAATCCTCTCTGGAAAAACACTTTCTTTTCAGAAAAATCTGAATAAATGTCCTGCTTCCAGTGTCTGCGGCTAGGTTTGCCCCAATGTGCCACAGGTAGAGTGATAATTAAATTCTGCCGCTGCTGAGGTTTAAA
This sequence comes from Cepaea hortensis, assembly GCA_963921405.1. Taxonomy (NCBI): domain Eukaryota; kingdom Metazoa; phylum Mollusca; class Gastropoda; order Stylommatophora; family Helicidae; genus Cepaea; species Cepaea hortensis. The sequence continues at coordinate 213,489,354 of OY992877.1, read as the reverse complement.
CTCCTGGCATCTGTTATTGGCAAGAAATAACAGTTGCCACTGTGTTTGAATTTCTTCATGTTTTGGGCAATTTACTCTCATACAAATGGGTGCATCCCACAGCTGGCTATGGCCGTTGAATTATGTCAACCTCCGCAGTTGTCATAATGTCACTATTACTAACTGGTAGCATTAGTGTTGGGATTCTTTGCTGGTTGTTGAAGATGAGGACAGAGCACATATAGGAATGTCTGGAGTGCTGTGATGTAAGTTCTTGACTCAACTCAACTCAGCTCAACTCAGCTCAACTCAGCTCAGCTCAGCTCATCTCACAGTTCTCCAGGGTTGTCAATATTGTTGCTGTTGGTAAGATCTGTTTTGTTGTTACTAATATTATGTTCTTGGTGTTTTTTTTTTTTTTTTGTTGTAGCTTTGTTGCTGTTGTTTTCTTTGCTGTTGGTATAATTTCTTTTGTCTCTGTTGTTTTGATGTTGTGTTCTGATGTTTATTTAATGTAGTAACTGTTATAGTTGCTATTTTGTTGTTACTGCTGATGTTAATGGCTGTTTTTATGTTGTTGATAGTGATGCTATTATTGTATTTGTTTCATTTGCTTTTATTGCTGTTGATGTTAGTGTTGTAGTTGTTGTTGTTGCTACTGTTATTATTGGTGTTGTTGCTACTGTTATAGATGCTATTTCCAGTGCTTCTGTTGTTGTTGCTTTTGTTGTATAGAGGAGCACAATTGGGAGGGTACAAGCCTTATCCTGGTGTCAGTAAATGCAACTTAAATATCATAACAGAGCACACCAGGCCCTAAACCTTGGTCAACAACTGGTCTAGGATCAAAACTTTGACAGACGGACAGTTAGAGCATTGCTTTGCTTCTGCAGCTTGTCTTGTTCCAGATGTATTGATGTTACCTTTCCGCTGGTGTAATTTAGGCAGGCAGAGAGAGGGGGATTATACTGCACGGGCACATACTCTCTACACCTCAGCCCAGGTTTTGTGCTATTTATTATGTCTTTCTTTGAAGCACAATGTAACAAACTATCCTCTGTCAAGATGACAACGGCTAGTGCCAGTATTTAGTAGTAGTAGGGTAGAGTAGGCATTTGGTCTACACCATTTGAAGAGGATTCCTCTTCTTCTTCTTTCGTTAGCTTGAAATATGTCTATAACTGCAATGTTGTCTCTTGTATGAATCTAACAGTCTTTTTTAGTTCACACAGCGGTCCATAGAGTTTATCTTCCACAGTAGTCTCTCTAGGCCAGAAGGTTTCCTAGATATGTTATATTTTGGGCAGTCCTGGAGTATGTGCTCTGCTGTCTGTGACGCCAATCCACATGTGCACATGGCTGTTTCATCAATATTTGAAGAGGATGTTCTTGATTCATTCATATGAAAGATGTTGAATCCCAAAAGGATCTGAAAACTGAAGGAAATCTAACCCAACTTACACTCTGTCATGATGGCATGCTCTTGAACTGTCAGATAGGCAGATAGGTATTTGAGGCCCCAAACATTTCCGGCCATACATCGGTACTCTCCTTCGTCATCTTTCTGGATATTGTGCAGAGTAAGCACTTGAGGGACACTGCCTTCAGGCAAAAACTGAAAATAGAAATACGAAAGAACCATAAACCTGTTGATTTTATCATCTATATGTAGGACTTTGCTTGACTTATGCTGTATAATGCAATTTACAGTACATCTCATCTCATCTCATCTCATCTCATCTTGTTCCACATTGTATTTTGCGGTGTCAAGGTGAAGCATAAACAGCGGGAGAGTGCCTGTTATTCACTGTCCAAAGATCAGTTATTTTTGATAACTCCAAAGCACTTTCTTTTCTTTTTTTAAATAGTCTAATAAAAATGATGGTTTATATCCCCTGATCCTGGGGTAGAGAATCTGACATATAATCTCCTCAGACAAGGACAAATATCTTGGAAGATCTGTGGACACATTACACACATGACAATGGGCAGGAGGGTTTTGTCCTGTTTGGCGGAGACAACTTGATGCTATACTCATTTCATGGGCAGTCTATGTGGCCGCTCGACTTAATCCACTTGTGCTTAAACTTCTAGTTCCCTGATGACAGAGTAAGGGGTTCAACTCTTATGCCGATCAGTGTGCCTTCAACTTTGACTTTCGGCTCAGAAAGCAATGGCAAAATACTGAACGTAAAATTACCTAGAACATCAAGCTGGGGTTGGGGTTGGTCGCAAAATCCTGCAAACAACATGTCGGACAAAATCAGAGACAACAGAGACAGAGTCAGAGATAACAGACAGAATAAGAGATAATAGAGACAGAATCAGAGACAGAATCAGAGACAGCAAAGACATAATCAGAGACAACAAAGATAGAATCAGAGACAACAAAGATAGAATCAGAGACAACAAAGATAGAATCGAAGACAGCATCCGAGAAAAAAGAGAAAGAATCAGAGACACCAGAGATGAAATAAGACGAAGCTAGACAGAAAAATAAAGGGAACATTGGAAATACAAACATGTGGGACAGAATTTCTTGTGAAGGATGTGATATTCTGACGGTGCTAGAGGACTTACTGTAGGCAGAGGTCCACTGTCGTCAACAACCCGCATTTTAAATACTCTCTGCCACCTGACTGTGGCGTTTGGGTCATTGAGAACTATACACGTGAAGGTGGCACTTGATCCCGGAGGCCGAGTTATGTTTTGTGGTCCCTGAATGTCCAGTGGCCAGATTTTCACTTGAGATGTAAATATACAGAGTGAGCGTTGTTAAACATTGCTTTCACTTGGGTGATAGTGATGATGGTGAAAGTGATGATGGTGAAAGTGATGGTGATGGTTATAGTTATGATGGTGGTGATGATGGTTATGATGATGATGATGATGATGATGATGATGATGATGATGAGCAAAAAAACATAACGTATATTTTAGTGTAACCCTTATGTTGTCCTTTTGTGATCTTGTTATCAAGAAGATTCCCCTTTTACTCCACTATCAGTATTTATCACTGATTCACTGATTGTTATTGACCACACAGGTGCAATCCCAATGACATGATCGCACACAATAAGACAAGCTCAGAAAAGGCAAAACCAGTCATAGAAAGAAAAGACATGATCAAACCTTCGATGCGCGTAATCAAATGAAACCAATCCTGATGGCTTTGTTAGAAAGACATGAACGGTAATTAGCAAGTGTGGCAGAATTAAACCGAGCAACTGCTGGAAGCAAGCAAACACCTGGGCTGTCAGGAGTCTTCGTGGTAGGTATTCAGACAAACACCCCACCGCTTACGGAGACTATGAACTTCAGACACGAACAGAACTGTAGTTGCTCATTGAGCCATGTAGTCACCGCGGTTATGATCTCTGCATCGGCACGAAATCATTGACGCTTTAGAGCTTTTAGTTCAACAAATGACAGTTGCAGGGCAACAGTTTGACCTGTAGGCAAGGTGTGGCAGAATTTATGTACTAACGCTTCCTTACAATGTTCACGACATGAGGACGAGCATTGCCGTGCAACAGAATCACCACGCGCGAATGTATTTTGTAAGCCAGGTCGCTTATTCTTGAAGGCTCTGTGTGTTCACAGTGGGTCACTCGGACACTGCTGAGCAATCATAAGCAAGAAGGCATGGGGTAGAGTTTGAATCACTTGATGTGTTACAGAGCTGGGGTGGTGCATTTATATTGCAGATTATGGCGGGTGGTCGTAGTGTCATCACTTTGAGTAGTGCAGCAAAGCAGCCAGAGTGCCATGGAAACATCCTGGATCCACAAAAGACACAACAATTCAACAAGATTTCCACCGTAAAGTTATGACCTTTAGCTAACCACATTTTTTTTTAACCATGAAGGGCTTTTGTTGGTGAACTTTAAAGAACCTGACGTGGAGATCACTGCCACCTGTTCAAGGACACACTATACATTCTGGAAAACGCCATCAAGAATAAACGACCCGGTGTGCGATGTGATTCTGTTGCACGATAATTCTCATCTTCATGTCGCGAACATCGTACAGGAGATGTAAGCACAGAAGAGGTGGACAGTTCTACTCCACCTATCCTACAATCCAGAACTGCTGGCCTGAAACTGTCCTTTAAAGAGACCCTTAAATAATTTCTAACTTGACACAGATTAAATATCGATATAGACGCAATGTTGATTCAACCAACAGCCACAATCCGTTTTCAGTGAGTCTTCGTAGTTTCCCTATGCAATGGAATGTGTTTCTGAATGCTACAGCGACCGCTTCTAATTGCCCCAGGTGCGTGATTGCATCCTAACTATTTGTTTCTTTAATTCTGTCACATCTGCTAATGTACCTTTATTAAGTTTGTAATAAATCCATTGGGATGGTTTCAATTCATCACGACGTGCAATGCAAGACTTGATGACATACGATAAGCTAAGAGAAGACAAAGCAAGGTTAATCATAACAAGGTCAGACAAGACAATATAAGACTTCTGTACAGAAAGATGCTCAAGGCATGCAAAACCTCACCTGGGACATCAACATGAAATGTCCACTCCAGCTGACCATGCTTGTTACTGACCACACAGGTGTAGTTGCCGTTTATTTCATTGGTCAGCGATTTGAACACGAGGTTAAACTTCTTAATCTGAAAATATAGAAGAAGAGAAATGGCTACTTCATCCACCCAGATCGTCACAAACATTCAAACTAGAACTGGCTACCCCATGGACACAGCTTCGGGACTGGGTTGTTTCCGATTGTCACGGCTCCATAACATGATGTTCATTGATGGTAGCAGTTCCAGAATTCACGGCTCCATAATATGATGCTCATTGACGGTATCATGTTCAGAATGTCACGACTCCATAACGTGATATTCATTGATGGTAGCAGTTCCAGAATGTCACGGCTCTATTACATATTGTTCATTGATGGTAGTTGTTCCAGAATGTCACGGCTCCATTACATATTGTTCATTGATGGTAGCAGTTCCAGAATGTCACGACTCCATTACATATTGTTCATTGATGGTAGCAGTTCCAGAATGTCACGGCTTCATAGCGTGATGTTTATTGATGTTAGTAGTTCTAGAATGTCACGGCTCCATAACGTGTTGTTCATTGATGGCAGCAGTTCCAGAATTGGGATATTTGTAAGGAAGAAGTCTTGCAATTTGGCATTGATGCACAGTTCGAGGAGACTGCACTAGCCAGGCGGTCTTAATTCCGCAGTCTCAATACCTCCCTCCCATACACCGCAAGGTAATATAGTGGCAGTAAATGACAGTTTTTTGACGGAAAACAGCAGCTCCACAGTCTGGTTTTCACGAAAGTGAACAGCTCTGATATTTGGTTTTGACTCGAATCGCATCTCCGGTATTTTGTTTTGACCAAAGTAAATTGTTCCATAATATGATTTTGACCAAAGTAAATAGTTACAGAATATGGGGTTGCCCAAAATAAACAGTTACAGAATGTGGTTTTGACCAAAGTAAACAGTTACAGAATATGAATTTGACCAAAGTAAACAGTTACAGAATATGAATTTGACCAAAGTAAACAGTTACAGAATATGAATTTGACCAAAATAAACAGTTACAGAATATGAATTTGACCACAGTAAAAAGTTACAGAATGAATATGGTTTTGATGAAAGTGTACAGCTTTGTGATTTAGTCATCATTGAATTTTCGGAACAGAAAATATTTGTATTACAGCTAACGTTATTTGGGGGAAATACTAGACAAGAAAAGAAAATGAAGACAGGGAAAGGTGTGTGTAAAATAGAATAGCTTAAACATGTGTAGTATCAGTTTATACAAAGTTTGCTGTTTCTTGGTTCTGACGTCACTAAGTGGCTGCGCTAAACGTCACACAATAACTGACCTCTATACTTTCGCTTCCCTGGATCTGGACTCCATCTTTCAGCCACGTGACACTAGCCTTGGAATGACCTTGGACCCTGCAGTCCAGGCTCAGCTCTTTGCCCTTGTCGTTGTTGAATGACACCAATCGTATGTTCATTGCGGGCATGGAGGCCGCATTCCACTCCAGGGCAGCTTCTGCGGAAGGCACAAGATGAGTCTGATAAACACTGTGAAAACTGAACTCTTACAAGAGAGAATACAGTTCATACATATTACAGTCAGGACTTGAAGGGCCAGGCTATCACTTGTACTAATAGAAAATAAAGACAGTTAGAAGTGAATATATCAGATTCAGTGCCAAACAAAAGAGTAGATTTAAACCAAAAGAAAAATGAAGGGCGGAAAATCGGAAGTAGGGGTGTGTCACAGTTATGATTTAAAAGTTGCTAGTATGGTAGGGGACATGTTGTATTGTGTATCAAATTAAAGGGTGTTGTAAAGGGTAAACTACTGTATTGATATGTTAATAATAGTTTGATTTATAAGCCCATGGCAGTGAAGGGAAATTTGAATAAGATGATTTATCACCCCGATACATGTAATCAATTGCAGGGAGGAGGCAGCAGCGTTGTACTGTGGAATCTTCAACAGTATTGATTCCCCTCTATATAATAATATCTAACTGCACACCTTCGGTCCCTCATTTTCTTATTCGATACTTTTTTCCAACCGAACTTCTCCGCCGCCTTCCTAGGAACGAAGTATGTGTAATGACCCAGCAACGTGGCATACCTAGACATTTTTGTGTACATCTTTTAATGTTATTACATTTTCTAATGTCATGTTTTACTTTAGATCTGTTTGTGTTGTTCCTGGCAATAAAAATATTATAATCAAAACGTCGAGTCGTTCTGTCGTAGTATAACTTAGTTTTTTTTTTTTTAAATTTTAATTACCATTGATCCTCCTCCCCTGTGTGATTTACGTTTTGCCGTACTGGAGTGCGTTGTAAGGTGTGTACATCGTGTCTGTGTTAATTAGCTATCACTTGTTCGCAGGAGTTACACATATCTAACTTTTTAAACATGTCTATTGTTATATACTGCCATTTTTGCTCTTAGACAACTCATAGAAAAATCAATCGAATTCAATTAAACACTCTAGTTAGTCTTTGTCGACCAAGAAAACGCATTTGATAGAGTAGATAGAAACAAGCCGTGGGAAATCCTTAACCGATATGGAGTGAGTACACACATAACAAACCTATGTAGATAGAAACAAGCCGTGGGAAATCCTTAACCGATATGGAGTGAGTACACACCTAACAAACCTATGTAGAAACTTATACAACAACAGTGAATGCATAGTGAGAGCAACTGGAGGACACTCAGAACCCATCACCATAAGATCTGGAGTACGACAAGGTTGTGTCCTGTCCCCTCTCTTGTTTATAACATATATAGACAACATATGTAAAGAAACCAGCCAAACAGAGACCGCAAGAATACCGCATGACGAGAACACAGACAAAGACCATCTGCAAATTACACTATTAGAGAACTGTTTGCGGGCGACCAAGCACTAATAGCAAAATCTGAAGCTGAATTACAAGACCATATGAATACTCTAAACGAAATGTGTGGGGAACATAACATGAAAATAGCAAAAGTAAAACAGAGGCAATGACTATAACTAAAGAAGAAAAATCAACAACAATTCAGTTTCAAGTACCTAAGAAGTATAATATCATCAAATGGCAAATCAGAAGATGAGATCGAAAATAGATGCAATAAGGATAACCAACTCATTGGACAAATGGCACCAATACTAAAGAACAAACATGTATCAATAACTACTAAGAAAGCACTTTACAACACAATCTTCCTACCAACTCTATGTTACCAATGCCACACCTGGACAATGACAGAAAAAGAGAAAAGAAAAATCACAAGAACAGTAATGAGATTCCTGAAGGGAATACACAATGTATCAAGAAGAAATAAAATCAGAAATGAAGAAATCAGGACTAAAGTGTGGGTTATAGCTGCGCTAGATTTGATTAGAAGGCAGCAAGTCAAATGGTTTGGCCATGCAAGTAGGTTACCAACTAACAGTATACCACAACAAGCAATGATGTACACACCAGAGGGAAGCAGAGGAAGAGGCCGACCACGTAAACGATGGACGCAGGGAATAACATAGTGCATGAGGATATCGATACATGAAGCCCACAAGCGGGCACTCTCCCACTGTTTATATTTCACCTCGACACCGCAAGGTACAAGAGGAACATGATGAGATGAGATATGTACTGCTGCGGTTGTGACTTTTCTTTCAGAAGTACTACATCTGATTATTAGGAGGTTGCTGGATGGATTGCGACGATGGCATGGAGGAATATCAACGACTGAGTTGATCCAGGAAACCAAGGACAGAGATCTGTGGAGAGTCATGAACGCCTACGCCAGTCGGCACGGCACTTGATGGTTATGATGGTTGGCCAGTTCCATTCTATGACGACTTTCCATTACCAAACACAGCGTGCATTATTTGTTATCCTTTTACTATAAAAGTCCTGTCCAACATTGAGATTAGGCGATTGAACTGTTAAGATCTCTGGAATGTTTATGCTTGTGGCTACGGTTTGTTTATTCATTTCCTCATGTTGTACTAGTATTGCATGGTTCCGTCGCCCTGCTACTGAGTTAAGTGCGTGGATCGACACTGTGAGCTGTGGATTTCGCGTGGAGTGCTTTTACATCTGTCCGCTGTTTGTGTCGTGAACTGCATGTTCGGAAAAATGGCGGACGCCGGTTGCTGAACTAAAACTGGGTTTGCCTTATGCAGTCATGCATGGCTGCTGGTTTTCTAGTGATTGCCGCTTCCATCGACAATGAACTGTATTTTTCGTGGCGAGCTTTTGTGTTGGCATTCTGGCAGCGGCAGTATGCATAGTAACCTGTGCAGGCTGTTGGTTTGTTGAGACGCCTGTCTGTTCCACTTTTCACATGGGACTGAGGAGCATTTTGTGTGATATTCACTGGCACAGAAATGGAGCATTATGGGGCAACACTTTGCCGTGAAGTTGGAACCGCGACTAACTAACTAACTAACTAACTAACTAACTGACTGACTAATTTTTACTGTAAAAACGGCGTTGTGGAGAAAGAGTTACGGCCGCAATTCGCATAATCCCGCATACGCGCTCGAAACACAACTGCCGGTGATTTAGCAGTCGACCGCCTTGCTTTGCCTTTCACAAAATGGTATGAGTGTTGGGCGTTCAGAAAGCAGTGATAAACTACTGAACGTAATCATGCCAAGAAATGCTCGAGTTGACTACCACGTCCTATTAAAGGATATGCAACTAACTTTTAGTATTTATTCTCTTCATCATAGCGGTGTGGGGGGGGGGGGGAACACACACACACACACACAATTATATGGTTATCAGACAGAGAATTAAGTGATAAGAAAATGATAACATTTTATTTTTAACAAGTGGAAATAATGCCCACACAGAAGCCTTGTCTTTGCAGCCTTATTAAGCGATTTAATTGACGAAGGTTTGTCTCGTTCGTTTCCCCCACCCCTGTCCGTAAAACGCAATCCCTGCAATCAAACAAGGCTAAGATCTGTCGATTGCTGTCTGATTACGTCTTTCCCGCGCTGTATCTACATGTCATTTAAACACTTAATTAGCGGCCAGCATGACTGAATGGATCAGAATGCGCGTTCTTAAACATCCAGGGTGATGATGCCGGGGTAAGGGGCTCCACCCCTACACCTGATATTTTGGAATAAAATGTTGAATTCTCGTCCTTGACTTGGGGACGTATTTTAAAAGTACCAGAGAAGTCGGAGTGGGTTCACCTGATGGCGAGTGTCAATGGTAATTCTTTTTTTTTTTTTTTTTGGTTTTGCATATCCCTAACAGGACGTTGCAGTCAACATCAGCATTTTTCAGCTGCTGTTGATGTAGAAGGCAAGATTACGCTCAGTAGGTTGCCATTGATTTCTGAGCGACCGGCTCATATACCCCGTAATTTACCAACGCGGCGAGAACCGCTACCGATTCTACCGCAGGTTACGTTACTCACGAGAATATACGGGATTACGGAGAAAGATGTTAACCTCTAGGCCAGGTCATGAGAACCTACAGGAAATGATAGATACAGTGGTTGCAGAAAGTGAAAAAAATGGCCTTATTTTGAATAACAGAAAGACAGAAATCATGGTGATATCAAAGAAACAGATTGTGCGCTAAATGTGCAATTAAAGTAAATGCCGTTATTTTGGGGAAAGTGCAGAAATTCAGATATCTTGTCACATGGATAACATCAGATGGAAGATGCATCACAGAGACAAAAAAATAGAATAGGACATGCAAAAACTGAATTTTTGTCAAATGAAGAACATTTTGTGCAATAAGTCCTTGTTCTTGAACGTTAGAAAAAGAGTTCTTGCATGTTACATAGAACCAATTTTAGCCTATGGCTGCGAATCCTGGACAATTAGTAAACGGGTGAAAAAAATCCACGGAAGTCTTGGAGATGTGGTTTTATAGAAGAATCTTCTTCTTCTTCAGCGTTCCGAGCCATTGAGGTTCTGTGCTGCAGATACAATCCGTCTCCATTTGTCTCTCTGGTGGACCTTCTCTTGCCAGTCGTTGATTCCAAGTGCTTGTAGGTCTGTATATGTATTATCTCTCCACCGTCTTCTTAGTCTACCTCGGGGTCTACGGTCATTTATTTCCTGAGTGTAAGCGAGTTTTGTTTCCCTATTATCTTCCATTCTTTCTATATGCCCCAGCCATTGTAGTCTATTAGCCTTCATGATACCAGTGATTAGTGGGGACTTAAACAGATTATAAATGTCTTTGTTACTTCTTCTTTTCCACTCTCCACTTTGTGTATCCCTAATGGGTCTAAAGATGCGTCTTAAAATTTTGTTCTCAAAGGTTTGTAACAAGGCTTCGTCTCCTTTCGTTGTACTCCAGGTTTCAGAGCCATACAGCACAACTGGTCTGATCAGTGTTTTGTATATTGTGATTTTGGTGTTACGAGATAGAGCATTTGATTTTAGTAGATGTTGTAGTGCATAGTATATCTTATTTCCAGATTTGATTCTAGTTTGTATTTCTTCCTTTATGAGGTTGGAGCAGTTGAAGATTGTACCCAGGTATTTGTATGTTTCCGTTCTTTTAATGGTCATATTATCTATTTGTATGTGGACAGAGTTTTTAGCCATTCCGTCTCTTGAAATTACCATATATTCTGTCTTATCTTGGTTGATAACCAGCCCCATCTGTTGGGCTTTTTCCTTTAAGTGAGTCAATATTTCCAATGTCTTTTGTTCACTTTGCCCTATAATATCTAAATCATCTGCATAACCAAGCAGCTTGGATGTTCCTCCAATATCACATTCCTCCTTTACCTTCCTTATAACTTTCTCCAGAGCCAGATTGAAGAGTAGCGGCGATAGTGCATCACCCTGTTTCAAGCCAGATGTTATTTGGAAAGGATCTGATTTCCTGCCTTTATATGTTACTATATTATAAGTATCTTCCATGCATAGTCTGGTCATGTTGATTAACTTCCTTGGTATTCCAAATTCCTGCATAGCATTCCATAGACTATTCCTATGGACACTATCATAAGCCTTTTTAAAATCCACAAAAATGTTATGGAGATCTCTTTTATATTCCCAATTTTTCTCGGCTATTTGTCGTAAGATAAATATCTGATCTATTGTTGATCTGTTTTGTCTAAAACCCGCCTGGTAGTCACCTAATATGTCTTCTGAATATGGTTTTAGTCTATTTAGTAATACTGCGGATAGTATCTTATAGCTTGTGGACAGTAGTGATATTCCTCTATAATTTTCACATTGGAACTTGTCTCCTTTCTTAAAGATAGGTATCAATAATGACTCTTTCCAGTCTTGGGGTAATTCTTCAATCCTCCAGATTTTTATTATTAGTTCGTATAGCTTTAGATGTAATGCATGGCCACCCGCCTTTATAAATTCAGCGGCAATTCCATCAGTCCCAGTTGCCTTATTGTTTTTAAGTCGTGTGATTACATATAGGATTTCTTCAAATGTAGGTTCTTCAATTTGTGGTTCACATGTTAGAACCTCTTCCTGTGGTAAAGTGTTACTTGGAGCTTCACAATTTAGTAATTCAACAAAATATTCTTTCCATGTGTTGCACATTTCCTCATTGGTATTTATCATATTCCTATTTTGGTCTTTTAAACCATATGTGTTTTGTTGGTGCCCTCGTTTCATTGATTTCAATTCTTTAAAAAACTTTCTGGATTCATTTTTCTGGTGATTAGTTTCCATATCTTTGATTATATTACTCATATATTCTCGCTTCTGCTGTCGGACTATTTTTGTAGCCTCTTTACATTCATTTCCATAATGATCTTCCTTTTGGATGTTGTTGATGTCATTTAACCATAAATGTCTGGCATTCTTTTTCCTAATGACTGCTTCTTCACATTTTTGATTGAACCATCTGTTCTTTCTATGCGTGGTTAACACACCGAGACATTCTTCTGCGGTAGATTGAATTGTATTCTTGATGTTCAACCAAGTTTGGTCAACGCTTTCCTCCAAAGGGTTTTGCAGAGTTTCAAGTTTACATTTGATTTCATCTGTAAATTTCTCTTTGACAGTAATTTCTTGTAGTTTTTCTCTGTTATATGTTGGGTGTAATCTTTGTAATTTAGTATAGAAAGCTCTCTTAAGTTTTATTTAAAATTTTGCTCCAACGAGGAAGTGGTCACTGTGGCACTCAGCTCCTCTATAACTTCTAACTTGCTGTATGTTTGATGCATTTCTGTTGTTAATTAAAATGTGATCTATTTGATTATAGGTTCTCTTGTCACATGATTTCCAAGTTTGTTTGTGTATATCCTTTCTTTGTAGTCTGGTACTGCTAATCTGCAGTCCTTTGGCTTCTGCCAGGTTGATGACTCTCCATCCATTATCATTTGAAGTTGTATGTAGGCTTTCCATACCGGCCACTTTTTTATTAGTTTTCTCTCTACCTATTTTTGCATTGAAGTCTCCCAGCACAATCAGGATGTCCTGTTTGGGGGTTTCTTCTATGACATCTTCCAGATCATTATAAAAGTCTTCTTTAATATCATCTTTTCTTTCTCTTCAGTGGGTGCATGTACATTAATCATCGTTATATTTTTCCATTTACCTTTTATTCGTAATTTACTAATCCTGTCATTAGTTAGTTAGTTAGTTAGTCGACAGATCATCCTCATTGCACATCGAACCATTCAGTCCATAAGTGCTCGGATCCCCTCCTCAGCAAATCCCGCAGCGTGTAGCGGCTAACGACGCCAGTTCTGTGTTGGTTTATCAATCTTCTTTGGCTTCCTGCGTAGTGTTCTTGTTTGGCCACCCCTCTTTTAATTTGCTGCTCTAGCAGTCTGGCCATTGTTGTAGATTCACAGTCATCACTTGGTTCTCGCAAAAGTCTTACTTCTCGTAGAGCATTCAGAATGTCAGCCTGGTCCATGGCGCGTCCGCCCTCCACAGTAGCCTCACCTGCGAGCTTGTCAGCCCGCTCATTTCCTTGTACTCCCGCATGCCCTGGCACGAAGATGAAACTAATCTTTGCCAGCCGAGACCGCTCCAGAGGCAGCAACCATTCTCTTCGGATCGACCCCTCCTCTATCCTCTTGATCATGTTCATTGAGTCGCTAAGGAAACAAGCCCTAGTGAATGTCTGTGTCTCGAGCCATGTTATTGCTTTACTTATTGCCATGACTTCCATGGTCAGGCTACTTGTGGTTTCGGTGAAAGCACCAGAGTTAATCCTGTCATTAACAGCTTTAAAGTTTAAAACGTTCCCCCATAACTCTTTTTGTATGGCAAATCCTGTTCCTAATTCATGTTTATTTTGGGTGTTTCCTCCATATATTATAATCATTCCATTTTGCTCTAAAGTACCCTCTCCTGGCCACCTTATTTCTTGAATTGCTGTTATATCCATTTGATATTCAACCAGCTCCCGGGTTAGTTCTTCGGCCGCTCCAGCTCGATATAGTGTCCGTACATTCCATGTTCCAAATCTCAAAAGTCCTTTAACGTTCCAAGGTCGTTGTCCAGATAAGTCAGTCCGTATTCGAGGCTCATGTTTCTGTTTCGTAACAAAAATGGTTTTTACAAAGGTGGGGATGTTAACCCCACGCTTCAACCCCCAACCTGGAGGACCAGGGTGTTTCTCTTTGTCTGTTCTCTACCCTGTGACCTGTCCGGCTTGGGAGGCCCTGCTGGTAGCAACGCTACCGCCGGCATACCTCTCGGGGTCATTGAGAAACTCAAGCTTCCCCCACCACGACAAGATGGAAACACCATCGTTTATAGAAGAATGCTAAAAATTAATTAGACAGCCAGAGTGTGCAATGTGGTCATTTTGAGGGAAGCTAAGTGGCAAAGACAACTTTTCAAAAACGTGAGAAAGAAACAGTCATCATTTATTGGCCACATTATGAAAAGACAAAAATTGGAATATGTTACGACACCGGAAAGATTTGTGTAAAAAGAAATAGAGGACGACAGCGTGAGAAAATTCTCGACTGTCTGAAGAGCAGTTGGGGCATCATCATCATCATCACGTGCCGTGCCGGCTGGCTTAGGCGTTCATGGCTCTCCATAGATCTCGGTCTTTGGTTTTCTGGATCAACTCTGCTGCTGATATTCCTCCATGCCACCTTCTCAATCCATCCAGCATCACTTCTCTTGGTCTACCTCTGCCTCTCTTCCCCTCGATCTTTCCAGTTGTTACGATGTTCTCCAATGCCTCTCTTCTCATCACATGACCGAGGAAAGCTGTTTGTCTCTGTCTTATTGTTGTATATAATGTTCTAGTTTCGTTAGCCTGTTTCATGCAGTCGTCGTTAGTTACTCTGGCAGTCCAAGGAATTCGCAACATTCGTCTCAGGAACCACATCTCTGTTGCTTCTAATTTCTTCTTAATTTGTTCATTTACATTCCAAGATTCACTGCCATACAGCAAAACTGGTTCTACATAGCATTTCAGCACTCTCTTTCTTACATTCAGTTATAGTGACTTATTGCATAAGATACTCTTCATTTTCTGAAATGCGGCTTTTGCCTGCCCTATTCTGCTCATAATCTCTGTTGTACATCTTCCATCTGATGTTATAAATGCCCCTAGGTATCTAAAATTATCAACTTGGTTAAGGATTTTCCCTTCTATTTCTATGTCACATTTTGGTGTCACCATTTTCTTTGATATTACCATTGTTACTGTTTTCTTGATATTCAAGGAGAGTCCTTTCCTTGCACTCTCTGTTACTACTACGTCTAATAATTGTTGTAGGTATGTTGAATTATCCGCCACCAATACTGTGTCATCTGCATAGCGTATATTATTTATATTATAACCTCCAACTAGCATTCCTGGCATCTCTTTGATCTCTCTCATTATTACTTCGCTATACAGGGAGAAAAGATCTGGTGACAAGACACACCCTTGTCGTACTCCTAGCTTTATCTGTTCGTAACTACCCTCTTTATTTCCCATTTTAATTGCTGCTACTTGGTTCCAGTAAATATTCTTTATTATTCTTAAATCTTTTCCATCAGTGTTGATATCTTCCAACATTTTAATCAGTTCATCATGTTTTACTTTATCAAATGCCTTAGTATAATCTATGAAGCACAAATATATGTCTCTCTGTTTCTCTATTGACCTTTCTATTAGTGTCCGTAATGTATAAATTGCATTGTTTGTGCCCTTTCCTTCCACAAATCCATACTGTTCTTCACTAATTTCCATTTTTATTTTCTTTTTGGTTCTTCTCATTATGATTCTGAGTAGAAGCTTAGTGATATGGTTTATATGGTTAATTGTACGAAAATCTTCACAATCAATTGCTCCTGGTCTTTTTGGTATAGCTATAAATAAAGATTTCAGCATATCACTGGGTAAATATCCACTGCTGTAAATATCATTCAACATTTTGGTTAATATATCTACTCCAAATTCTCCCAATACTTCTAATTCTTCTATTGTGATTTTATCTGGCCCAGCTGTTTTTCCTTTCTTCATACGTTTCATAGCGTCAGCGACTTCTTCTTTCAGAATAGGTGGACCTTCTAAGTTACTATCTTCTGTTAATTCTCCCCTTTCTCCTTCATATAATTCTCTTATATACTAATTCCACCTCTTCATTATAGCATCTTCCTCTAATATTATCTTTCCTGTTTTTGATTTCAAACACCCTGTATTTATTCTTATTTTTCTTCCTGTAAGCCCACTGATTTTTCTGTGCATATTTTTTGTATCTTTAATGGAATTTAATTCATTTTTTTTTGCATTGCTCGTTTAACCAACTTTCTTTAGCCTTCCCACATTTATCTTTTATTTCTTTATTTATCTTAGCATATTCTTGTTTGTCATTTTTACTCTGTTTTCTTTTGTCCATCAGTTTTAAGATATCTTCATTCATCCATTTTTTCTTAGCTATTTTGCCTCTCTCCGGTAATACTTCTTTGCTAGTTTGATGAATGGAGTCCCTTAACATTTCCCATTGTTCATCTATACTCTGTATTTTAGTTATTGCATTGTACCTATTTTTCACAGTCACTCTGTACTGTTCTTGCATTTCTTTATCTATTTTCAGAACCTCTTTATTAAGTCTCATGTTCTTAACCATTTTTTTCCCTCTCTTTAATCTTACTTTTATTTGTCCACATAGTGGTACATGATCACTATTACAGTCAGCACCAGGCATTGTCTTTACATTAATTAAAGCATTTCTAAATCTTTTATTAATTAGTATGTAGTCAATTTGGTTGCGTATTTTCTTATCAGGGCTTATCCATGTGTACAGTCGTCTTTTATGGTGTTTAAACCATGTGTTTCCAATTATCATCTCATTGATATTTGCCCATTCTATTAGCATTTCCCCTCTTTCATTTCTTGTACCTAAACCATAATTCCCCACTACATCCTCCATTTTTCCCTTTCCTACTTTTGCATTAAAATCACCAAGTATTATTTTTATTTCTTGTGATCCAATTTGAGCCATCGCCATTTCTATTTCGTCGTAAAAGTGTTGTATTTCTTCATCACTACTGCTTGCTGTTGGTGCATATACTTGTATAATATTTATGTCTATTGGTTTGCCTTTGATTTTTACCATAATAACTCTATCTGAAATACACCAGTATCCATTAATTGACTTGGCTGTTTTTTCGTCTAATATTATTCCTACACCTTTTTTCTTGTGTTTTCCCTCCAGAATAAATTATTGTGTGATTGTCAGCTATAATTTTGCCCGATCCCTTCCATCTCATCTCACTAACGCCTAGTATATTCATTTTCATGCTATCCATCTCTCTTAGAACATTGGTCAACTTTCCTAGCTCATTTAATGTCCTAACATTCCATGTTCCTACTCTAAATTTATTTATTTTAGTTATGATTTTGCCATCAGTAGCTGGATGACGGTCTGGTGTCACCTGTGGCTCATGACTGTCCCTACCGGACGAGGATGCCCTAAGACAGCCATTAACGTCCTTCACTAACTTTGATTTATGTTTTGCCATGAAGTCTTGGGAAGATAATGTGGTGGTTTCCCCTTGCCTTCCACATTCACACGGTGGTCTTTTAACTCTGCCTTTGACAGCCATATCCGACTGTAAGGACAAGTGATTGCCCTGCCCTGCTCAGGTGCAGAGTTGTCCACTTATTCCGGTGGATACTCGGTCCCCAGAGCTGTGTTAGCCACACCGTGGTGTGTTTCCATCCTCTACCAGGGAGGTGCAGTTGGGATTTTCCCTTCATAAAGTTATGGTCTCTGTTGAGACGGTGGCATGGAGGAATATCAGCACCAGAGTTGATCCAGAAAACCAAAGACAGAGATCTATGGAGAGCCATGAACGCCTACGCCAGCCGGCACGGCACTTGATGATGATGTCTTGTGTCATGGCACGGAAGAGAGTCAACACATGAACTGATCCATGACGTGGGAGATCACCATTTGTGGCGGTGCATAATCGTCCACGCCAGCTGGCAGGGCACTGGATGATGAGAGAAACAATTGATAGATGGAACAACATAAGTAGAGAAATGTAAAGAGAAGTGTAATAATTGGTAGATAAGAAACAAGTAGAGTACAGGGAAACAAGTGTAACAATTAGTAGGCGATAAACAACTAGAGAAATGGAAATAGACAGACACTATGTAGAGAAATTGGCACAGAACTGTAACAACTGGTAGACAGACACCAAGTAGAGAAATGGACATAGACAGACCCTAAATAGAGAAATGGGCACAGAGCTGCAACAACTGGTAGACATACATCAAGTAGAGAAATGGAAATAGACAGACACCAAGTAGAGAAATGGAAATAAACAGACCCTAAGTAGAGAAATGGAAACAGAACTGTAACAACTGGTAGACAGACACAAAGTGGAGAAATGGAAATAAGACCAACCGTGTTCGTGAGATGGTTGAGCGTATACGATCAATGACGGGTTAAAGTGTTATATAATTCTAGGCTCGATGTTTAGACCAATCGTTAAACGATGGGTGATGTAGTCAATGCCACACAGCCGCCTTTACTTCCCGCTACATTTTATGTGAGCCATGTTCAACTTGCTAAACCTGCCAATCCAGGTTTATTAAAAACAAAATCCATGTCTTGATTAGATTCGAACAGAAGACTACCGCACCAGCAGGCATGAGCGCTAGCTTCTATTCGACCACGACGGCCTGCATTTCTGACATGTCAATACATTCACACATTTCTGTTTTATTTCAATGTTTGTGCTGTGTTTTGTTGTAAATTATGGCTTACTGGTGCGTGAAATAATTAAGTGTAAAAAACTACACAAGGCAGACAGAAAACTTTGGGCCGGCTCTTTTTAACAGGAAAAGTCAATTATAAGAATTTCTATGCTTCTCCATAAGTCGGATCTAAGATAAAGCAAGAGCTGTTAAGAGTTTGTCTTCAAAATTGCGACATCCTCTCTGTAATTAGAAGCATTTTGCATTATTTACTTAGCGATTATCATGCTTGGAGAGTAAAGATTCCCATTTTGTAAAATGTTTATACAGGGACCAGCTAATTCTACGGCGTGATATTTTCAGAGGAAACTTCAGACGAATTATTATGCAGATATTTGCGGTAGTCGCAGAAATTTTGAAGAAAACTGCCCATGTGATTAGTAATGCCTTTTGCACGGGGTTTTTCTCATTCAAAACAAATCTGGTGATAGTAAACATAGTTAATGATTAATTGACGGGAAATGAATGTTGGTCATTTTAGTGACTGCAATTAATTTTGCAACATTCCGTTTTTTTTTTCTGCCTGTGTCAACAACATTTTAGGCAGATTCCAACATATGGGCAAAGTCTGAATATTGCGTTCGTTTTAGTAGGGTAGCTGTGAAATGTGCCCTCTACAGAACTAGACAATAGAAGGTCAGAATAATGGTTTAAAATTTATAATACTACAGAATAGGGGAATATTAAAGCATATATGAGGTGATCGAAATTCTCTCATATGAAGACAAGAAGCTGAAACTGCAAATCAAGTTGTAAACGAATGTCAGGTAGAAGTGATAAACCCCCACAAGAAGCTAATTAATCATAGGGGAAATTGCCCAACAGACTTGCTAGTTACAGTCAGCAAACAAATCTAGGAGACAGGTGAATGGCGGACCCAATGACGCAGTTACCCTTCATTCTAAACGTCATTTTCATGTGCCTTGACAGATGACGCAGGCGTTCACATATCTCCACAGATCGCGATGCCTGGTGATCTAGATCAGTTCTATTAATGCTATAACTTTCATCATATCGCCTTAGGCCACCCAGTGTCCTTGCCCTCCTTCTGACTCTTTCTCTTATACCGATGATCTTTCCCGTCCTCACAATATTTTCCAATTCTTCTTATGTCATTACACGCCCACATAATATTGTTTCTTTCTGGCAGTATATAATGTCCACATAATATTGTTTCTTCCTGATAGTATATAATGTCCAAATACTATTGTTTCTTTGTTTCTGATAGTATATAATGTCCACATACCAATGTTTCTTTCTTATAGTATATAATCATATATAATGCCTACATAATATTGTTTCTTTCTGGCATTATATAATGTCTAGATAATATTGTTTCTTCCTAATAGTATAAAATATCCACTTACCCATATTTCTTCCTGATAGTATATAATGTCCACATAATATTGTTTCTTCCTGTAAGTTTATAATGTCCACATACCAATACGTCTTTCTGATAGTAGATAATGTCCACATACCAATGTCTCTTTCTGATAGTATATAATCATATATTATGTCCACATAATATTGTTTGTTTCTTATAGTATATGTCATTTTTTTTTTTAATTTACATGCTTCAGTTTTTTATACGTGTACATAAATAGAACCTTTATATTCTTACAGAAGCTTTTAATGATATCCCTTGGCATTTTTCTTCTTCTTCACAATTGAACAAAATTTTCAACATTTTCATTGACAATTTTTGTAATTTATTTTACGGCTGCACAAAAACTAAATCTTAGTTTCACAAATGCTCTTGACAAAATGTAACTAATAAAATGAGGAATACGTCTGCAAAGTTTCATTGTAACCTGCCAACCAGTTTTCGATAAACAATAGAAACAAAGTATAAAGAAATATGGCAAAATGAGAAAACGGGGGAAAACTACTTATTTTCATGTTTTTTTTTTTAAATAAAAGTTATCTTAATGTTAAAATTGTTTACGACGTTCTGGTTGGCTTTTCGGTGCTTACGAGCATTTGCCAGTTATTGACTGCGTGATTTCTTACGTTGAGCAGATGACTGGATGTTAACATAGAACCACAGCCGTGACTTAACATAGAACCACAGCCGTGACTTAACATAGAACCACAGCCGTGACTTAACATAGAACCACAGCCGTGACTTAACATAGAACCACAGCCGTGACTTAACATAGAACCACAGCCGTGACTTAACACAGAACCACAGCCGTGACTTAACATAGAACCACAGCCGTGACTTAACATAGAACCACAGCCGTGACTTAACATAGAACCACAGCCGTGACTTAACATAGAACCACAGCCGTGACTTAACATAGAACCACAGCCGTGAAAAAAAAACAAAAGAATCACAGCGGTGACATAACAGAGCCATAGCTGTGGCCTGGCTAATTGTCAATTCTCTAGAGGTCAAGTGGCATGACCTGGCTAATTGTCAATTCTCTAGAGGTCAAGGGGCATGACCTGGCTAATTGTCAATTCTCTAGAGGTCAAGGGGCATGACCTGGCGTTTAGCTTGCTTGAGCCAGGAAACAGGGCATGCATATATCGGGGTGAGCAAGGCGTAGAACACAACACGGCCTTATACCACACCTGACAATGTACCCGGAGAACACCACAACACAGCCTTATACCACACCTGACAATATACCCGTAGAACACCACAACACAGCCTTATACCACATCTGACAATGTACTCGTAGAACACCACAACACAGCCTTATACCACACCTGACAATGTACTCGTAGAACACCACAACACAGCCTTATACCACACCTGACAATATACTCGGAGAACACCACAACACAGCCTTACACCACATCTGACAATGTACTCGGAGAACACCACAACACAGCCTTATACCACACCTGACAATGTACTCGGAGAACACCACAACACAGCCTTATACCACACCTGACAATGTACCCGGAGAACACCACAACACGGCCTTATACCACACCTGACAATGTACCCGGAGAACACCACAACACGGCCTTATACCACACCTGACAATGTACCAGGAGAACACCACAACACGGCCTTATACCACACCTGACAATGTACTCGGAGAACACCACAACACAGCCTTATACCACACCTGATAATGTACCCGGAGAACACCACAACACGGCCTTATACCACACCTGACAATGTACTCGGAGAACACCACAACACGGCCTTATACCACACCTGACAATGTACTCGGAGAACACCACAACACGGCCTTATACCACACCTGACAATGTACTCGGAGAACACCACAACACAGCCTTATACCACACCTGACAATGTACTCGGAGAACACAACAACACATCCTTATACCACACCTGACAATGTACTCGGAGAACACCACAACACGGCCTTATACCACATCTGACAATGTACTCGGAGAACACCACAACACAGCCTTACACCACATCTGACAATGTACTCGGAGAACACCACAACACAGCCTTACACCACATCTGACAATGTACTCAGAGAACACCACAACACAGCCTTACACCACATCTGACAATGTACTCGGAGAACACCACAACACAGCCTTACACCACATCTGACAATGTACTCGGAGAACACCACAACACAGCCTTATACCACACCTGACAATGTACTCGGAGAACACCACAACACAGCCTTACACCACATCTGACAATGTACTCGGAGAACACCACAACACAGCCTTACACCACATCTGACAATATACTCGGAGAACACCACAACACAGCCTTATACCACACCTGACAATATACCCGTAGAACACCACAACACAGCCTTATACCACATCTGACAATGTACTCGTAGAACACCACAACACAGCCTTATACCACATCTGACAATATACTCGTAGAACACCACAACACAGCCTTATCCCACATCTGACAATATACCCGTAGAACACCACAACACAGCCTTATACCACATCTGACAATATACTCGTAGAACACCACAACACAGCCTTACACCACATCTGACAATGTACTCGGAGAACACCACAACACAGTCTTACACCACATCTGACAATATACTCGTAGAACACCACAACACAGCCTTATACCACATCTGACAATATACCCGTAGAACACAACACAGCCTTATACCACACCTGACAATATACCCGTAGAACACCACAACACAGCCTTATACCACATCTGACAATATACTCTTAGAACACCACAACACAGCCTTATACCACATCTGACAATATACCCGTAGAACACCACAACACAGCCTTATACCACATCTGACAATATACTCGTAGAACACCACAACACAGCCTTATACCACATCTGACAATATACCCGTAGAACACCACAACACAGCCTTATACCACATCTGACAATATACCCGTAGAACACCACAACACAGCCTTACACCACATCTGACAATTTTCTCGGAGAACACCACAACACAGCCTTACACCACATCTGACAATGTACTCGGAGAACACCACAACACAGCCTTACACCACATCTGACAATGTACTCGGAGAACACCACAACACAGCCTTACACCACATCTGACAATGTACTCGGAGAACACCACAACACAGCCTTACACCACATCTGACAATGTACTCGGAGAACACCACAACACAGCCTTACACCACACCTGACAATGTACTCGGAGAACACCACAACACAGCCTTACACCACATCTGACAATGTACTCGGAGAACACCACAACACAGCCTTACACCACATCTGACAATATACTCGTAGAACACCACAACACAGCCTTATACCACACCTGACAATATACCCGTAGAACACCACAACACAGCCTTATACCACATCTGACAATATACCCGTAGAACACCACAACACAGCCTTACACCACATCTGACAATGTACTCGGAGAACACCACAACACAGCCTTACACCACATCTGACAATGTACTCGGAGAACACCACAACACAGCCTTATACCACATCTGACAATGTACTCGGAGAACACCACAACACAGCCTTATACCACACCTGACAATATACCCGTAGAACACCACAACACAGCCTTATACCACATCTGACAATATACCCGTAGAACACCACAACACAGCCTTATACCACATCTGACAATGTACTCGGAGAACACCACAACACAGCCTTACACCACATCTGACAATGTACTCGGAGAACACCACAACACAGCCTTATACCACATCTGACAATGTACTCGGAGAACACCACAACACAGCCTTACACCACATCTGACAATGTACTCGGAGAACACCACAACACAGCCTTACACCACACCTGACAATGTACTCGGAGAACACCACAACACAGCCTTATACCACACCTGACAATATACTCGGAGAACACCACAACACAGCCTTATACCACACCTGACAATGTACTCGGAGAACACCACAACACAGCCTTATACCACACCTAACAGTGTACCCGGAGAACACCACAACACAGCCTTATACCACACCTGACAATGTACTCGGAGAACACCACAACACGGCCTTATACCACACCTGACAATGTACTCGGAGAACACCACAACACAGCCTTATACCACACCTGACAATGTACCCGGAGAACACCACAACACAGCCTTATACCACACCTGACAATGTACTCGGAGAACACCACAACACAGCCTTATACCACACCTGACAATGTACTCGGAGAACACCACAACACAGCCTTATACCACACCTGACAATGTACTCGGAGAACACCACAACACAGCCTTATGCCACACCTGACAATGTACTCGGAGAACACCACAACACAGCCTTATACCACACCTAACAGTGTAACCGGAGAACACCACAACACAGCCTTATACCACACCTGACAATGTACTCGGAGAACATCACAACACAGCCTTATACCACACCTGACAATGTACTCGGAGAACACCACAACACATCCTTATACCACACCTGATAATGTACTCGGAGAACACCACAACACAGCCTTATACCACACCTAACAGTGTACTCGGAGAAAACCACAACACAGCCTTATACCACACCTGACAATGTACCCGGAGAACACCACAACACGGCCTTATACCACACCTGACAATGTACCCGGAGAACACCACAACACGGCCTTATACCACACCTGATAATGTACTCGGAGAACACCACAACACAGCCTTATACCACACCTGACAATGTACCCGGAGAACACCACAACACGGCCTTATACCACACCTGACAATGTACTCGGAGAACACCACAACACGGCCTTATACCACACCTGACAATGTACTCGGAGAACACCAGAACACGGCCTTATACCACACCTGACAATGTACCCGGAGAACACCACAACACAGCCTTATACCACACCTGACAATGTACTCGGAGAACACCACAACACGGCCTTATACCACACCTGACAATGTACCCGGAGAACACCACAACACGGCCTTATACCACACCTGACAATGTACCCGGAGAACACCACAACACGGCCTTATACCACACCTGACAATGTACCCGGAGAACACCACAACACGGCCTTATACCACACCTGACAATGTACCAGGAGAACACCACAACACGGCCTTATACCACACCTGACAATGTACTCGGAGAACACCACAACACAGCCTTATACCACACCTGATAATGTACCCGGAGAACACCACAACACGGCCTTATACCACACCTGACAATGTACTCGGAGAACACCACAACACGGCCTTATACCACACCTGACAATGTACTCGGAGAACACCACAACACGGCCTTATACCACACCTGACAATGTACTCGGAGAACACCACAACACAGCCTTATACCACACCTGACAATGTACTCGGAGAACACCACAACACGGCCTTATACCACACCTGACAATGTACTCGGAGAACACCACAACACATCCTTATACCACACCTGACAATGTACTCGGAGAACACCACAACACATCCTTATACCACACCTGACAATGTACTCGGAGAACACCACAACACATCCTTATACCACACCTGACAATGTACTCGGAGAACACCACAACACATCCTTATACCACACCTGACAATGTACCCGGAGAACACCACAACACATCCATATACCACACCTGATAATGTACTCGGAGAACACCACAACACGGCCTTATACCACACCTGTCAATGTACTCGGAGAACACCACAACACAGCCTTATACCACACCTGACAATATACCCGGAGAACACCACAACACAGCCTTATACCACACCTGACAATGTACTCGGAGAACACCACAACACGGCCTTATACCACACCTGACAATGTACCCGGAGAACACCACAACACAGCCTTATACCACACCTGACAATGTACTCGGAGAACACCACAACACGGCCTTATACCACACCTGACAATGTACTCGGAGAACACCACAACACGGCCTTATACCACACCTGACAATGTACTCGGAGAACACCACAACACAGCCTTATACCACACCTGACAATGTACTCGGAGAACACCACAACACAGCCTTATACCACACCTGACAATGTACTCGGAGAACACCACAACACGGCCTTATACCACACCTGACAATGTACTCGGAGAACACCACAACACATCCTTATACCACACCTGACAATGTACTCGGAGAACACCACAACACATCCTTATACCACACCTGACAATGTACTCGGAGAACACCACAACACATCCTTATACCACACCTGACAATGTACCCGGAGAACACCACAACACATCCATATACCACACCTGATAATGTACT
Source organism: Cepaea hortensis (assembly GCA_963921405.1). Taxonomy (NCBI): domain Eukaryota; kingdom Metazoa; phylum Mollusca; class Gastropoda; order Stylommatophora; family Helicidae; genus Cepaea; species Cepaea hortensis. The sequence continues at coordinate 213,462,978 of OY992877.1, read as the reverse complement.
CGGAGAACACCACAACACGGCCTTATACCACACCTGACAATGTACTCGGAGAACACCACAACACAGCCTTATATCACACCTGACAATATACCCGGAGAACACCAGAACACGGCCTTATACCACACCTGACAATGTACCCGGAGAACACCACAACACAGCCTTATACCACACCTGACAATGTACTCGGAGAACACCACAACACGGCCTTATACCACACCTGACAATGTACCCGGAGAACACCACAACACGGACTTATACCACACCTGACAATGTACCCGGAGAACACCACAACACGGCCTTATACCACACCTGACAATGTACCCGGAGAACACCTCAACACGGCCTTATACCACACCTGACAATGTACCAGGAGAACACCACAACACGGCCTTATACCACACCTGACAATGTACTCGGAGAACACCACAACACAGCCTTATACCACACCTGATAATGTACCCGGAGAACACCACAACACGGCCTTATACCACACCTGACAATGTACTCGGAGAACACCACAACACGGCCTTATACCACACCTGACAATGTACTCGGAGAACACCACAACACGGCCTTATACCACACCTGACAATGTACTCGGAGAACACCACAACACAGCCTTATACCACACCTGACAATGTACTCGGAGAACACCACAACACGGCCTTATACCACACCTGACAATGTACTCGGAGAACACCACAACACATCCTTATACCACACCTGACAATGTACTCGGAGAACACCACAACACATCCTTATACCACACCTGACAATGTACTCGGAGAACACCACAACACATCCTTATACCACACCTGACAATGTACTCGGAGAACACCACAACACATCCTTATACCACACCTGACAATGTACCCGGAGAACACCACAACACATCCATATACCACACCTGATAATGTACTCGGAGAACACCACAACACGGCCTTATACCACACCTGACAATGTACTCGGAGAACACCACAACACAGCCTTATACCACACCTGACAATATACCCGGAGAACACCACAACACAGCCTTATACCACACCTGACAATGTACTCGGAGAACACCACAACACGGCCTTATACCACACCTGACAATGTACCCGGAGAACACCACAACACAGCCTTATACCACACCTGACAATGTACTCGGAGAACACCACAACACGGCCTTATACCACACCTGACAATGTACTCGGAGAACACCACAACACGGCCTTATACCACACCTGACAATGTACTCGGAGAACACCACAACACGGCCTTATACCACACCTGACAATGTACCCGGAGAACACCACAACACAGCCTTATACCACACCTGACAATGTACTCGGAGAACACCACAACACGGCCTTATACCACACCTGACAATGTACTCGGAGAACACCACAACACGGCCTTATACCACACCTGACAATGTACTCGGAGAACACCACAACACAGCCTTATACCACACCTGACAATGTACTCGGAGAACACCACAACACAGCCTTATACCACACCTGACAATGTACTCGGAGAACACCACAACACAGCCTTACACTACACCTGAAAATTTACTCGGAGAGTACCTCAAGGACTCATTGAAGCATTGGAGTTACCTACAGAAGTTTTAGAGGTGTGAGTAATATCTTCACTACTACACATTGCACAAGTTCACACACACACACACACACACACACACACACACACACACACACACACTCGCACTCACGTACACTCGCACACGCACACACATGGATAAATTGGGCCATGAAACAGAGACGAAGAGACACAAAATGCAGATAAATGCTATGACGAAGAGTATCCGGATATATGCCTGTAAAAGCAAATGTAAAGACGAGGAAGAAAAGTTACAAGAAACATGAGCTCCTTTACTACATAATGTGAAACATACAACACGAATCTCAACACATCAAAGGAAGATAGGATAACCACAAGGTCGTATAGCCCACTTCATGTGTAAATCCAAAACACACAGCATGATGGAGATATACGTGTGATCCCGTGATACACTTGGGACACACCAGTAGTGTGTATTCTTTACTTCCTAGCTTTGCCAACGATATAGGACAGGCTCAAGGTGCTGAAGCCTAAAACACATCTGCTAGTTACTGCAGACATGTAACACTCCCAGCATGAATCCTTGGACATAGTTAAGGGTTACAAGCTGATCAGAAGAAAATCATGGATGGATCAGGTAGAGGCCACAAACAGAGAAATGTCCACGCTTGAGAGCGTTGGGAAAGAAGTGATCAGAATGCCAAATGAAAAGCCAGACCTTGCAGGGTCATAATCACAATGGGCCAGGAATGCGGGATTGGCCGGCAGACTGCGTTGAATGGGAGGTGCAACAACTGATACACTACAATTACCGCCCAGGCGATGTAATCATCTATACGGATGGCTCTGGGATAAAAGGGAGGAAAAATATTGCCAAAGAGTTCATAGCGAAGGCTAATGGACAGCGTTTAGTGCAGGAGAGCCTGGCATATGATATTACAATGAGATTGGAGACGGGGGAGTAACTGCGGCGATCCATTAGCTGGAGGACAAATGGCACACGCATGTTGTGATTGTAAAGGACTCACAAAGTACGATGAGAAAGGTGAAGACAGGCATGCTTCGATCAGAGTGGTAAGCTTCAATGTACCCTGAGAACACCACAACACAGCAATTAAAAATAATGAACTTCTGTTGGATTCCCCCCCCCCCCTAACCCCAGGACATTCTGGTGGGGTGAGAAACGAGCAGGCGGACAGATTGGCTGGGTCTACATCACCTGGTGGGGTATTGGTGTCTGATCAGTCACATCGGTGCACGATAACACTCACATAAAGTGCCATTTGACTGTTTCTGATGTTCTATTCAATTTTATGTCCAGTGGTTTGCCCTTGCCTTCTGGGCAGCCGACACTCATGCCATTATGAAAATACACGCAAAGCTAACCAAGAGGACACACTTGACAATATAAACATTGAAATATATAATATAGACACACCTGCAATCGAACTTGTCATCCCCAAATGTCGACAGCTACCCGATAGAAAAAAGAAAACAAAACTACTTGGAGGCAGAAAGAGCAAATCTATATGTGCGTACAACTGTCAACTTGTATATTGTCTAGTGTATCATGTTATCTCTATTTCTGTCTTTTAGGTCTATGTGCATTATTTCTCCTGCTATTGTAATGGTTTCAGGGGCTTCTCATGATTCTCCTTGAATGTAAGAAAGAGCGTGCTGACATGTTAAATAGAACCTATGGAACGTTAATGAACACTTAAGAAAAGCTTGGAAGCAAAGGAAATGTGGTTCCCGAGACTAATGTTGTGAATTCCTTGGACTGCCAGAGTAACTAACGACGATTGTCTGGAAGAGGCTAATGAAACTAGAACACTATATACAACAATAAGAATGAGACAGCCAGCTTTCTTTGGTCATGTGATGAGAGGAGAGACTTTGGAGAATATCGTGACAACTGGAAAGATCAATGGGAAAATAGACAGAGACCGACCAAGAGAAAGGATGCTGGATGGAGCAAAACGGTGCTATGGAGGAATATCATCAGTAGCGTTGATCCAGAACACCAAGTACGGAGATATATGGGAAGACGTGAACGCATAAGACAGCTGACAAGACACGTGATGATGATAGCATGTTTCCCACTAACTAGACTGCGGGCACAATTGCAGGGACGTGACGTCACCGACCTGTGTTGCAAGTCCTAATACTAATGGAGAGAAGATTCCAGAACGCAGTTAAAATAAACTAATTTTCTTGTCTAAATGATGTAGATCCGGTGCATGGTCTCTAATTAATTAACGGCGACCGTAATTACGTAACTGCAGCAACAGAATCAATGCTACCGAAAGGGGAATCATATTTTAAAACAGATTTGCGCGAAATCCTAGGAAATCAAACAGCCAACAAAAAAAGCGCAATATGTAAGTGTACGAAAGGTCGAAACAAACTCCAACAAAAAGACAGCATGTAAATAGAAACAACATTACAAATAATGAGGTGATTTATAATCTGGAGGGCAACGAGTGAATTATAAATTAATTAGTTGACCCTTTTACATGTAAAACTGTATGCAGTTCTGAATGGCTGGAGGACTGAGCACGCGTAGGAGTAGCCGATGTGCGTGGATCTCCATCGTGATAACATAACATGTCACAACATAACATGACATAACGGTTCCAAATATTGCTGTATGTAGCCGGGGCGCAGTGTTGGGGTGAGCGCCCAACATTGCTTAAATACCCCATTGGCTCGTGAATACATAACCTCTGCAGCAAAAGTCCAACTCCTGGCCTTCACGTGGCGGAACTGTTTTTACTAACAGGAGAAGGGGCGACGGCGAGTTTCTGGCGCCGAAAAATAACCAGTATGCTCTAGATGTGTATGCACGTACATGCATGCGCAGACACGTGTGTGCGTGCGTACACATCTAAACTCGAGTGAGACCACAGTCTGCTCTGGCAAAGGAAAGGTGCTGAAGACGGAGGCAACCAGCCAGGAGGCGCACCACAGAAATCAGGATGCCACGCAATTACGCAAAATGGAATATGTCGACTACTGCTAAATGTTATGGTGCTCGCCCTGCTTTGGACCCCCAGGCAGGTGCAGTGCCGGGCCCTATGTCTCAAAAGGGTCCAACCCCAACTACTGGAGGTCCTTCTCAGATGTCCTGTGGAGCCAGGGGACATGAAAATAGAACGGCTGGCCTTACTAAACAAAGACTTTTAAAAAATGCACTGGAATGCGGAGGGAGTCCGCACAAAAAAAAAAAAAAAAAGAAGAAAGAAATAGAAAACATCCTGGACCAAGAAAAAGCAAACGTGTGTTGCTTGCAAGAAACTCACCTCAACGAAAATATAGCCTTCAAAATCAGAGGCTACTAGTGTTATCAATCTGACCGAAAGGACAGGCGAAAAGGTGGGATACTGACCCTTGTAAAAAATAACATACCTGCTTCCCAAATCGAAGTCTACATGGAAGGGGTTGAGTATCAGACACTTAAACTCAAGACACGCAATACAGACCTGCATCTGATCAATTACTACTGTCCAAGTGACCGCCCACAGGCCCTGGACACACTACCATTAACTGAAAAATTGATTGTGTGTGGCGATTTCAACAGCCACTCGCAGAACTGCGGCTATGATCACATGGACCAGAGAGGAGAGAGACTGGAAGACTGGTAGGATGAGACTATATTTATCTTGATTAACAAGCCGTCCGACCCACATACTTTCTACTCGAGATCATGGCACATTACAACTACACCTGACCTGGCTTTTCATTCACCAGACCTGGAGTGGAACATTACACGAATTGTTGGGAAACAACTTGGCGGTAGTAACCATCGGCCAGTCTTTCTAACTGTAGAAAATGAGCTTGTAAGTGAAAACAGCAATCTCTGGAGGTGGAACTACAAGAAAGCAGACTGGGCAATGTACAAGAATCGCACCAGCGTACTGGTTAGAAACCTGAACACTGAGAAAGACATAAATAAAGTAGTTGAAGAGTTTGGGAAATGCACACTACAGGCAGCGCGAGAAACAGTACCAAGAGGAGCCCGTACACAATATAAACCCTACTGGAGTAGTGAACTGGAACAGTTGCATAATGATGTGGAAGTGTGCAGAAAGCAAGCAGAGGTGACACCCAGCCAAGAGTACCACAATAAATTCCAGCACACAAATGCCAAATTTCAAAGGGCCAAGCTCCAGGCTAGACGGAAAAGTTGGCAGAGTCTCTGAACTTTGAAAGAGACACAAGGAAATTGTGGAAGCTAATAAAACAACTTAACTATGAGGGTACAGGGAGAAACTCAACAATTGCACTACATAAAGATGGAAACATCTTAACAAGAAAGCAAGCAGCTGACCATTTTGCGGACTCATTCGCACACGATAACAATATCAAAATTAGTCCAGAGAAACAACAAGAGATTCGAGAGAAATGGCAACATACAGGACAGAAGGAAATAGTACATGAGGTTCTGGAGGCACCCATCACAATCAGCGAACTGGAGCTAGCCATATCAAAACTGAAAATGAGAAAGTCACCAGGAGCTGATGGTATCTCCAATGAAATTATCAGGAACCTAGGGACAGAGGCCAAAGCAAAGCTGTTGCAGATCTTCAATAACAATTGGACCTTAGGCAGTGTTCCACAAGCCTGGAGAGAAGCAATCATGATACCCCTCCTAAAATCAGGGAAAGATAGTTCCATTGCCTCTAGCTACAGACCAGTTAACCTCACCAGCTGTCTCTGCAAAACACTGGAGCGCATCATCAATCACAGACTGCAGTGGTACATTGAAAGTAAAAACATCCTTGTGCCACAGCAGGCTGGCTTTAGGCAGTGCTACTCTACGGAAGATCAGACAACCTACCTCTCTCAGGAAATTGAGGATGCATTCCAAGAGAAGAAGCTGGTGCTTGCGTCATGGATAGATCTGAAGAAAGCCTTTGACAAAGTCTGGAAAGAAGGTCTGATGAAAAAACTGAGAAACTGCAAAGTCAATGGAAGAATGTACAAATGGGTGAAAGCATACTTGCACAACAGAAGAGCCCGAGTACAGATAGACGGACTAAAGAGCAAGAAAGTACTACTGCGTCACGGTGTCCCCCTGGGCAGAGTCTTGTCCCCCACACTTTTTCTAATCTTCATCAATGATCTTGTTGCTAATCTACCGCATAGAATTAAAGCGGCAATGTACGCCGATGACCTGGTTCTATGGAGCACAAATGACCATGCATCAGTATTCACCAGATTGCTACAAAGAGCTGCAGATACGTTTGTTGCATGGGCAAATAGATGGTGTGTCAGCATAAACACTGACAAGTGCAGCGCCACACTATTTACCCTCTCTCTAAAACAAAAGCAGGGATCATCCAGATAAATGGAACCCCCTAAGAGAAGATAAAGAACCAACATACCTTGGAGTAACATTTGATGGCAGGCTGACATGGAGAAAGCACATCAACAAAGCAGTAGTAAAAGCCAGAAGGAAAATAGCCATTCTGAGAAAGCTAAGTGGAACCACATGGGGAACCAGTGGGAAAATACTTAGCAAATGTTTATCAAAATAGCATACGACCACACCTGGAATACGGTTCAACTGCGTGGTGTTCGGCATCAAATACCACACTACAAGAGCTGGACAAGGCGCAAAATCAAGCACTTAGAGTCACCACAGGAGGGATGAGATCAACCCCTATAGTGGAAATGGAGAAGATGGGGAGGACACAAGCACTGAGAGAGCGCAGAGATACGAAAACGCTAATACAAGCAGAAATGTTCCTTAGCTTGCCAGGCCACCCTATGAAGAACAGATTTGAAAACCTAACTACGAGGCGGTTGAAAAGAAGTAGTTTTATCCACCAGGCCAAACGACTCTGCAGAGAAATCACAGTTTCTGCCCACAGTTGGTATCCCCCTAACAACTATTCCAGAGCGAACTCCATGGAAAGATGAACATAGACTATCATTATAAATCCAGACAAAAGTGAGAAGAATACTTGACAAGGAAGAACAGAACAGTTTGCAGCGCAGAACAGCCACTCTCAGCTTCCTTGATGAAGAATATCCACAGGACCTCTGGATCTGAGTCTACACAGGTGGGTCAGCACAAAATGCTGTTCGAAATGGAGGAGCGGGAGTGTACATAGAATACCCAGATAATACTAGGGACACAGCCAGAGTACCGACAGGAAAGTACTGCCATAACTATGATGCTGAAATTGAGGCAATCAAGATAGCAACAGAGAAATTACTAAATACCAGCAATGGTACACAAACTGTGGTGCTATTGACAGATGCAAAATCAGTACTCGAGGCGCTTCTGTCTGGGAAATTGCCAGTACTAAGGACACTACTTTCTGAACTTAGCAGTCAGCATAAGGTCACCATACAGTGGATACACTGCGGAGTACCCGGAAACGACAGAGCTGATCAATTGGCTAAGGAAGGAGCCAAAGAAGAACAGCCTGATGTGCCCGTTACATACCACCAAAGGAAAAGAATGATCAAATCAGTCAGAAAGCCACCAATACCTGCTCAAGATGACTACCACGTTATGGACAGACCAGAACAAGTCATCATTCTGCGCCTCAGAAAAGGACACAATATATTACGCAATAACATGTATACAAAATTCAAGATTGGTGAAACAGCCATGTGCACATGTGGATTGGCGTCGCAGACAGCAGAGCACATACTCCAAGACTGCCCAAAATATAACATATCTAGGCAAACCTTCTGGCCTAGAGAGACGACAGTGGGAGATAAACACTATGGACCGCTGTGTGAACTAAAAAAGACAGTTACATTCATCCAAGAGACAACATTGCAGTTATAGACATATTTCAAGCGAACGAAAGAAGAAGAAGAACATAACATAACATAACACAACATAACATAACATAACATATAATATAATATAATTAACATAACATATGACATGACATCACATCACATTACATTACATTACATCACATATTCATTCAGTAGCATGTCCTTTGCAGAACCTCGCTCCCACCTCAACCTTCCGGAAAACCTCTTGATCATAAGCAAGATGTCCCGTGTCAGATACACCCATCTGGAGATCATCCGCCACATACTGCACCCATCTTCTCTTTGGCCTTCCTTTTCCTCTCTTGCCATGCAAATACCCCTCAATTATTGTTCTCTCCAAACTTTCGTGACGTTTCAAGTGATCAAGATATTTCAATTTTCTTTGTTTTATCGTCTTCAATAGCAACCTTCTTCAATATTAAGCTCTTGGAAGTATGGATGCATTTGTTCTTTTCTTTACCCAAGATATTCTTAGAACTCATCTCATTGGCACCTTTCCGTCTTGACAGACGATAGTTTGGTACATTGTGCTTCAAAAAGGCTTAATAACTACGACCCATGGCGGTGGCGAGTGTGGCTGGTAAGGCCAATTCTTGCTGCAAATGTTTGCCCACAGTAGGTGCATGTGAAAACATGGTCACTTCCACCATTTTGCACCATCTTACGTCTCTCACGCTCTGTGTGTGCTTTATCTGCAATCATTTTCTCCTTTGTCTTTATTCCATTTCTGATAGTTGCCCTCCACGCAACACGTTCAGCGGCGACGTGCTCCCAATGTGCATTATCAATGCCTGTATCAATCATGTCCCGCTTACACACATCTTTGTATCGTAGTAGAGGCCGACCCTGAGATCTCCTACCCGTCTGTAATTCCCCAAAAAAGATGTCCTTTGGTATTCTACCATCATCCATCCTCCTAACGTGTCCTATCCATCTAAGGCTACGAAGACTGAGCATGGAATACACCGTCACACAACCTGATCTTTCCAATACTTCAGTATTTGTGATTTTGTCTTGCCACTTAATACCAAGTATTCTTCGCAGACACCGCATATGAAAGCTGTTTAAACGTTTCTCTTGGCGTGAGTAAGTTGTCCAGGTTTCACTGCCATAAAGAAGAGTACTAAGGACACAGGCTTGGTAGACGAGGACTTTTGTTTTGGCAGTAAGCTTCCTGTTCTCCCAGACTCTTTTTGCTAACATGTTCATTGTTGTTGCTGCCTTGCCAATCCTGATGCTGATTTCCTGATCGAGAGATAATTTGCTATTTACCTCTGATCCTAGATATGTAAAATGGTCTACTATCTCCAGTTCGGCGTCGTCAATAAAGATTGATGGTACACCATGTGCACCTTGTGACATAATCTGTGTCTTCTTTTTGTTAATTGTTAAACCAAATTCAGAACAAGCATTGGAGAATGCAGATAGTAGATGTTGTAATTCTTCCTCAGAGTGGGTCGTAATCGCAGCATCATCCGCAGCATCATCTGATTAGTACCCTGCTAATTTTGGTCTTGGCCTTCAATCTCTGAGCATTATAGAGGCCACCATCTGAGCGTGAGTGAATGTATATACCGTCATCCTGATCACGAAAGGCATATTTCAGTAGAAGTGAAAAGTATATCCCAAAGAGGGTGGGGGCTAGTACACAACCTTGCTTAACTCCACTCTTGATTTCAAACTCTTCTGAAGTTGAGCCATCAAACTTGAGTATACCCTTCATGCCTGTGTGGAACGATTCCACAATGGACAGAAGAGTTGGTGGGCAGCCAATCTTCTTTAGTGCTTTGAACAGACCCTCACGACTGACCAAATCGAATGCCTTTGTGAGGTCGATGAAGGCAATAAACAGTGGCTGATTTTGTTCCCGGCATTTTTCTTGCATCTGTCGCAATGAGAATATCATATTAGAACTCATCTATAACATTTATATTCAAAGGCATTTATGCACTGTTCAGCTTGTTTAGTAAGTGTCCTGGTCTCACAGGCGTATGTTGCAATGGGAAAGATGCATGCTCTTAAAAATCTGATTTTTGTAGTTCTGTCTGTCCCACTCCATAATTTATTCAGTTGTTTTAGTCTTTGAAGAGCAATTGATAGTCGTCGTTTAATTTCTTTCATTGTGTCAAGTCGTGGCGTGCTGATGAGCGTAATCTAGCCTAGGAATCAACATACAGCTGAAAGATGCTGGTGTTGACCGCAATATCCTGAAACAGGATGGAAACGCGGAAAAAAAAAAAAAAAAAAAAAAAAAAATTGTGTCACCGTTGTTGGTAATCAATGACCCAAGATATTAAAAATTGTCCACCACCTCCAATTTTTCTTCATTAACATATATTTCTTTCTCCATGGTAGTATTATCTGTATGCATTATCTTTGTTTTTGCTATGTTCAGATATAAGTTGTGATTTTCACTATTCAATTGGGTTGAGGCTATTAGGTTTTCTATGCCATTCTGTGTTGTGGATAGCAATACTGTATCATCACCATACCGATTCTCCGGTATGCCATGACCACCGATATTTAGGGCATCATAAGCTTGCTTGCTTGCTTGTGTTCGCTGGCTGTGAACTCCAGCGTGAAGTCCTGTATGTCAGATGAAGACACCCTGTTGCCCAACATCAATGTGATGTCATACTGGACCTGAGGCTTGCGTGAGTATCCGTTGTCCCATGTCTGGCTTATTGGTATGCAGACTGGTGGTTCCTCGCCATGCAGGCAGATACTCTTTGGCTTCGGGGGAGGGCATCATATAACTCCTTGTTTGTATCGTCTCTTACATTTCTCATTATATTTTCGGCGTACAGGTTAAACAAATAGGGGGACAGCACACATCCCTGACGGACTCCTTGCTTGATGTCAAACCAATTTGATGTTTCGCCACCTATTCTAACCGCTGCTTAACATAACACAATATAACATAACACAACATAAGACATATTATTTTCTAGGAAAAAAAACAGAACTAGGAAATCTAATCTATAAAAACAGTAATCTGCCCAAATTACCAGAGTGAGTTGGGAAGGGATTGTAATAACGGAAACATATTTCATCCGTGTGAATTTATTTAATGAAATGCAAACGGTATGCCTAAACAAACACATTATGATGTGATGTCTGTTCATAGCAGAAACTCCGCCCCCAAGTTGAGAAGTCGAATACGAAATATGATGAGGATCTTTGCAAAATAAAGAACTAATTTTACAGAATATATGAACATCGAACGAACGAACGAACTTTATTTTAAAAGGGTCACACATTTGGAGAGCTGCTAACTTATCTATCCGAGACCGAATAAGACATGATGTTATCAGACAGACAGTGGTATTAACACTTTGTGCCATGTATATTGAAAGACAGAAGATCAGAAGGTTTGGCCATCTCTCTAGAATGTACCAACATCAACTACCAGCACTGGTCCAACATCTAAGAAGATCTGATTGGCATCTTGCCGTCTTGACAGACGATAGTTTGTAAAATGGAGTTATACCTCTCCATAACACAAAGCCTGGGCTGAGTTTAGAGACCATGTGTTGCCCATGCAGCATGGCTCCTCTCTCGGCCTGACTAATTTACTCCAGAGGAAAGGTAACACCAATAAGTCTTAAACAAGACAAGCTGCAGAAGCTGCCGGATCTGCAAAGCTGTCAGCCTATCGGAGCTTCGATCTTAGACCAGCTGCCAGCCAAGGCTTAGGACCTGGTCTTCCCTGCCATATATAGTCTTTAGGTTGTATTTCCTCGCTCCAGGATAAGGCTTGTACCTTCCCAATTGCGCTCAACGCCCGATGTCGTTGGCACAATGTGGGGTGTCGGGTTTGGTAAGCGCCGCCCAACATTCGGCGCTAACAGAAAGCAGGTAGAACCGTCTACTGTCATAAGGTAGCGGTAGCTCACACACACACACGCACGTGCACGCACGCACGCACACACACACACATACACACACACGCACACACACACACACACACACACACACACACACACATATATATATATATATATATATATATATATATATATATATATATATATATATATATATATATATATATATATACTATGACTAATCGGTGATCATTATAGCAGTCTTCATTTGGTACAGATTTTGCCACTTTCAAAGCATTTCGAAATCTACAGTTGATAAGGATGTAATCAGTCTGGTGTCTGATCTCTTTATCAGGATATTTCATGTCCATAATCTTCTGGGATGTTGTTGCACCAGATGTTTCCAACACCCATATCATTATGTTATCTCTTTGCCCACTTCACAAGTCCTCCTTCTCTTTCACTGCGCTCTCTTATTCCATAACTACCTACGTTAGCATTAAAATCCATAACTACCCACTTTAGTATTACAGTCTCCTGCTACATTTATTTCTGAGTTGTTGCTTTTCTTAAAGTAGTTATCCAGATCAACATATAGTTCATCTATACATTCATCACTGATTTCTGCAGTGTACGAGTAAAGTTTAGTTTAGTTTAGTTTAGTCGGTGGATCAACATCACGGCACACGGGTATAACCCATAAGTGCTCCGTTCTGCTCATATCTCACGCCTGAGTCCGGAAAATTTCAGCGCAGTGCACGAACTCCGTAGCACCGGCGGGGATCCTGAAATATTTTCGGTAGATTTTTCACTCGAAATGTTGTCCGAGCAGCGTCGTTAGGCTACTCTTTTTCGATTTCCAACTGCCAAGGGAATTTTTACGTGCGCAACAATATACACGGGCGTCTCATCTCATTACCCAGAGATCAGGGGAAATTTTATTACTAGAAGTCCACGTGAAAAAATCCCGACCTCACTGGGACTTGAACCCCGGGACCTCCAGCACTCGAGGCAGACACCATACCTCGAGACCACACATCCTCCGTACATGTAGAGCGTGTGAGTCTAATCGGTACACACATGTGAATAGTGATATAGTGTATGATTCTGATGTGTACACACTTGAATAGTAATAGGTTTATGATTCTAGTTTTTACACGCATTAGAATAGTGGCAACGCGAATAAGCCTTGTTTGTACACACACGACAATAGTGTCAAAGTGAATGCGCCTAGTCTGTACACAGATCTGGGTTCCCACTAGCACGGTACAGTATAACGTTAGCACGCCAATGCCATCTTAGAGGTGAAGAGGGCAGATACTGTAAGTAACTCATCGTGGGAACTGTGAGCAGTGATACTTCCGGGTGACTGCTGTATCGAAGGATTGAGCACGCGCGGGAATATCCAATGTGCAGTTACGTCGTTCGACATAATATAAAATAATATTACGCAACTCATTAAGAGCTCCTATGTGATCTACAACTCGGAAAATTTCCCGGAAAATTTCCCGGAAAATTTCCGGTTTCAAGATGGCGACGGACGGTCGTGTTGTTTTGTGTTCGTTAACTTTTTCGCGTAGGGGATGGATTTATTCATCTCTTGCGTGTAATTGGTGTGCCAGGATGTAAAACCAGGAGTTTATACTCAAGATCTGCGCGGGTGCTACGGAGTTCGTGCATCGAGCGAAGCCTTCCTTGAGTGAATTTTCAGCAGCGTGTGTGGTTCTCAGCAGTCTGTGTTTACGTTTTTTCAACATGGCGGAACAACGTGTGTTTTCCGAGGGTTCAGCAGTCAACATAACGAAGCGGCGTGGTAGCCGCGCAGGGAGGAAGAAACAAGGTAAGCGCGGTGGTTTGAGGCGTTTTAGACTCAAGTGTCACCGTCTAGGACTCAGGAACATCCGTATTCTATATTGGAACTGTGCCAGTGTAAAACAACGGGGCTCTATTTTAGAAACCCTAGTTTACAGGAACGACATTATAGCACTCCAGGAGACGAGACTGGGCGATCAGCCACTCCGAATTGCCGGCTTCAAATGTTTCTACAACAGACGACATCTGGGAACGGCGATTCTCGTTCGCGACAGCATGGTGGCGTCAGAGCTAGACATGTCCAGTTGGGACAGTGACGATATACAAATACAGGCGGTGAGAGTTCATTCCAGTATACCATTCGTGTTGGTTAATGTTTATGCCCGCAATGCGAGTGTGGACGCACAGAAGTGGCAGTGCTTAAGTGGCATATTAGGCCACGAGAGGAATGTTATTTTCTGTGGTGACTTCAACGCTAAAGGCAGATCATGGGGAAACACTTCCTCCAATACACAAGGGGAGGAGCTCGAGACTGCACTGGAAACCATCGACCTGGTTTGTATCAACAGTGGCTGTGTCACCAGGACAGCAAGCCGTCCAGGCGATGAGGACAGTGCTATTGATCTGGCGCTAGTTTCACCTTTACTCACTACAGTGTGTAGATGGGGTGTCCTAGGACACCATGGCAGCGACCACCACCCTTGCAGCATATTGGTGGAGAAAGGCAGAACCAGGCAGCACAAGCTAAAGGTAAAGACGTTCCAGTATGACAGTACAGGGCAAGATGTGGTGAGTAAAATAAGACGTGACAAGCGCAGAACGTTTCAGGGCAGGAAAAAAAGCTGGGAGCAGCCACCGTGGTGGAGTTTCGAGGTGGATAAGGCTTGGGTGGATAAGCGTAGTGCTGTAAGGAGATGGCAAAATGCCAAGAAGAACAGAGCTGGTCATCCTAGTCCCTGCTTGCACTTAGAAAGAGAGATGCACACAAAAGTAAGCTATTTCAAAAAACTGGTCACGGTGGTTAAAAGGGAAAAATGGGCAGAGGTGTGTCAAAGGGTAAGCACAGACAAGTCACTGAAATTGTTCTGGCGACTACATAAAAGCATGAGTGGTGTAGTCAAGAATAAGAGCATTTCTGACTTCCAAGGTGCTGACCTCATCTGGCAGAGGACTGACGAGGACAAGGGCAAAGCCCTCTTGGAACGCTACCTTGAGCAGAGCAACCAGACAGACATGGGAGGTCGAAATCTGGCCAAGGAGGTCACCTCAGACAGATGCAAGGCCCAGAACACTTCGGATGAAGACACAGTGACAGTGAAAGAAATCAAGGCTGTGCTTCGACGATAAAAAAACAGTGCTCCAGGTCCTGATGGCATAAGATACGACGACATAAATAGGTGTACCGACAATGAGCTAGAGAAACTAGCAGACATGTACAACAACAGTATAGGGAGTGCTAGCATCAAGGAGGAATGGTTACATAGCTATCTGATTCCCTTGCCGAAGCCTGACAAAGACCACAAAAAAATTCAGGGATATCGAATTATAACCATGCAGAATACAATAGGCAAGCTGCTGGAGAAGGTAATTGCGAGGAAAATATCAAGCCAACTAGAGAGGCAAGGTGTTTTCCCACCTACCCTGGGTGGGTACCGTCCAAAAAGAGAAACCTGGACCAATGCAGCAGTCTTTGCCCAGGATGTCTATGAAGGTTTCCACTCAGGCACTGAAACCGTTGCTGCAGCGATTGATCTTGAGGACGCATACAACAGAGTACCACTGGATTTTTTAATGTTTCAGCTTCTTGAACTAAACGTAAGTCCATTCCTCCTTAGTTGGATCGCTGCAGCCCTCTTCCAACGGAAAGTAGTTTTTAGATGTGGCAGTTGGACTTCGGAACCAACAACAATATATCCTGGCCTACCACAGGGATCACCATTATCTCCGGTACTGTTCAACGCCTACACAGTGAGAATCACCAGTGAGCAGATCACTGGACCTGGCATGACATTGTCATATGCCGATGATGTTTTAGTGTATCGTCAGGGTAAGGATAGAGAGGAGGTTGCTGGGGAACTACAAACCGAACTCAATCGCATAAGTACTTGGTGTGATGAAGCTGGGGCAATGGTCAACCCAACAAAGGCAACAGTGACTTGGTTCTCGTTGAATAATCATATTGTCAACAATCCAACACCAACTGTAATGCTGTGTTCAGAGACGGTGGAAAGAACGCAGGCAATGAATTACCTGGGGATACGGTTTGATCGAAGCCTTGCTTATAATGTGCACATAGACCAGGTGATAACAAAGGCCAAGCGGGGTTTGGCAGCGATGCGGGTGATGGCGGCAGCAAACTGTGAGCAGCGCCATCTATGTCTTCTGTACGAGGGGCTGGTCATGTCTGTTTTGGAGTATGCAATGGCAATCTTGACTCTCAGCCATAAGCAGATAGAAAGGATGGAAAGGATACAGAATGAAGCTATGCGCATTATTCTTGGATGTACAAGAGATACAGCATGCAGGGCGATGCGCTACCTTCTTGATTTTCCAACCATTGAAGAGAGAATACAAGTTTGCAGGGCACGCGCCTACCTCAGAATTAACGCAAACACACAACATCCACTGCATAGTGAAATTAGGAAGGTGAAGGGCAGCAGGTTAAAAAGAGGACGGTCGTGGATGGGTCAAGCCGAAGACATTCTTCAACAGGTGTGTTCACTTGAGGACTTAGAACCTGGCGAGGAGTGGGTGCAAGTGCCAACAGACTTCTGCACATCCTTTTCAGTTTGCATCCAACTAGATAGAAAATGCAGACAAGAAAATCCGGCTGCTGTTGAGGCTGAAGTACAAGCGTTGATTTTCGAGAATTCGCTAGACGGTGACGCGGTCATCTACACAGATGGGTCGGTCGTCCGACATGTGAGAAGCTCATGGGCCTTTACAGCTCGGGCCGGAGGGAGAATTGTGAAGGAGGACTCTGGTGCTTTCACTGAAACCACAAGTAGCCTGACCATGGAAGTCATGGCAGTAAGTAAAGCAATAACATGGCTCGAGACACAGACATTCACCAGGGCTTGTTTCCTTAGCGACTCAATGAACATGATCAAGAGGATAGAGGAGGGGTCGATCCGAAGAGAATGGTTGCTGCCTCTGAAGCGGTCTCGGCTGGCAAAGATTAGTTTCATCTTCGTGCCAGGGCATGCGGGAGTACAAGGAAATGAGCGGGCTGACAAGCTCGCAGGTGAGGCTACTGTGGAGGGCGGACGCGCCATGGACCAGGCTGACATTCTGAATGCTCTACGTGATGTGAGACTTTTGCGAGAACCAAGTGATGACTGTGAATCTACAACAATGGCCAGACTGCTAGAGCATCAAATTAAAAGAGGTGTGGCCAAACAAGAACACTACGCAGGAAGCCAAAGAAGATTGATAAACCAACACAGAACTGGCGTCGTTAGCCGCTACACGCTGCGGGATTTGCTGAGGAGGGGATCCGAGCACTTATGGACTGAATGGTTCGATGTGCAGCGAGGATGATCTGTCGACTAACTAACTAACTATGTGATCTACAAGAAGAGATGGTTGCCCTTATGCAGGTACCCGAGTGTGTAATCAATTAAGGACTTCCGCTAACCTACGGGACACCCTTGCTCAAGGTGGAGTACCCGTTTAGCCCCCCGATCATGGTTACGTGAAGCCATCCGTGCAGGTGGTGGATGAAGCTGAAGAGCAGCCAACAGATAGTTGTAGGTTATGGTCTCCAGCTTCAGCTCGATAGGCAGAGGATCTCTTGTTTGAGGAGACAATGGCTACGGTCATTGACCAGTATGGTCACTGCTAAGAAGAAAGGCAATGGTAAACTACCTTCTTTATGCCAAGGAGCATGTGCGACATAATGACGTAAATTAGAAAGAACGAAGAATCCTAGAACAGAAGCGATAAGAAAATGACGTGACATCACAGAATCGTCACGGGAGAATGTCAATAACAACACAGATTGACTTGGGAGATTCTGGAAGGAGGCAGCTTGTCTTGTTTCTAGAACGATATGTCGGCTAGATATTGGTTTGATGGCACACCAGTGGCTGAAGTATTAGTTGGAGAATGGAAGAAACAACCTGAGGAATCAACACTTATCATAGCCACGAATAAACGCCGCAAATGTCATGTTTGTGAAACGGCAGGAAGGATAATTGACGGATGGACAGAAGAACTCCGTAAGGACGAACAAGGACATTGTCAGCAAGTGAATATTTGAACGGACATAACTTGCAACATGTCATTGATTTGTATTATTATAATCTTCTTACTGCCCACCTCGCAGAAGAGGTCTAGTGAGTAAATAATTATTTATTATTATCTTTGTTCAGCAAGTTTGTATGCGGCGATATTAAATGACGTCGTAACTGTTCAAAGTCATTGACTCAGTCATTTCAGTTCGGTTGGCTTAAAGAACTGCCATTGCTTTTCGAGCCGTGTTCATTATACAGTATTATTGGAGTTATTCGTTATTCTACACCCTAAGACAGAGTATGGCACTTTACATATGCCAAAAAAAAAATATATTGTGCGGTCTCATCGAAAATCAAAGGAATGGCGTAAATGGGTGCTCCATGGGAGCAGCCTCGCCCGGTAGGGATATCCATGTACACCAGGTGACTCCAGACCGTCAGCAGGCTACTAGGTGCAAACGATTACTTTGATTGAAAGTAGGACCTTGGAATGTTAGAACAATGAGTGCATATGGAAAATTAGAAAATATCAAACAAGAAATGGAAAGAGAGAAGATTAATATTTTAGGAATGTGCGAAACGATGTGGACAGGGGCAGGGATCAAGACAGGAGAAGATTGTAAGATTATTTATTCTAGGGGAGAAGAAATACAAAGAGGTATAGCCATTATAGTGGATCGAAAAATATCAAATTCTGTTAAAGGATATTTGGCCGTGTCAGACAGAGTTTTTTTAAGTAAAATTAAACGGAAGACCTTTTAAAATAAATGTCATTCAAGTGTTTGCTCTAAGAAATGAATGCAGTGTAGAAAGTATAGAAAATTTTATAATGACATGTCATCTGCTTTGAAGAAATCATAAATAAATATTATAATGGGTGATTTCAACGCAAAAGTAGGAAATGAAAGCGACGATGCAGTGTAGGCAGTCATGGTTTGGGAGAGCGAAACGAAAGAGGATACAGACTTGTAGAATGGGAAAAAGAACAAGAAATGGTTGTAGGAAACACCTGGTTTAAACAGCATCCTAGAAGATTATGAACATGGGGGAGACCAGACAGCAGGATTAAAAACCATATAGATTATATCCTGATTAGCAGATGGTTTCGAAATGCGTTAACGGTCGTAAAAACAGTCCATAATGTTGCATGGTGTTCAAAGATTTATAAACTCTTTGCCTATAGTTATTTACAGGCATATGAGTTATAATAAATAATGATATAATCTTTAAGGCATTTTCAAAGTTTTCATAAAAATAATGCATAATGCATAACATTGCAACTCATCTTTTTATGCTTAAAGAAGTTATCTACAGTCATGTAGGTGATTAAAAACATTAAAAAATATTATTTTATTCATTAAAAATAATGGATGGTGTGTGGAAAGACATTCTTTTAAGTTACTGTGTGAATTTAATGAAACGCTCTCCGCCAGGAGCTGGGTGAAGCCACGCCGGGTCAGATAGACAGACAGACAGACAGACAGACAGATTAGTCGGGAACGGGAGCTTATATGACTACTTATATGAATTAAATGAGATGTTCCCCACCAGGGACTGGGTGAAGTCGGGCCGGCACAGACAGACAGACAGACAGACAGACAGACAGACAGACAGACAGACAGACAGACAGACAGATAGTCGGGAACGGGAGCTTATATGACTCCGTATATGAATTAAATGAGATGCTCCCCACCAGGGACTGGGTGAAGCCGGGCCGGGTCAGACAGACAGACAGATAGACAGACAGACAGATAGTCGGGAACGGGAGCTTATATGACTACGTATATGAATTAAATGAGATGCTCCCCACCAGAGACTGGGTAAAGCCGGGCCGGGTCAGACAGACAGACAGATAGACAGACAGACAGACAGACAGACAGTCAGACAGATAGTCGGGAACGGGAGCTTATATGACTACTTATATGAATTAAATGAGATGCTCCTCACCAGGGACTGGGTGAAGCCGGGCCGGGTCAGCCAGACAGACAGACAAACAAGCAGACAGACAGACAGACAGACAGACAGACTGATAGATAGATAGACCCCCGCCAGGACCTGGGCGAAGCCGGGCCGGGTCAGCTAGTGATTGATAAATAATGGTGGTGTTAATCCTGGGAAGTGTTTAGATGCTGTAAGTAGTGATAATGTGTTATGATGATATATATATATTGTACTTTGTGGTATATATATATATATATATATATATATATATATATATATATATATATATATATATATATATATATATATATCCTGAAACAGGATGGAAACGCGGGGAATATATATACACTTCATTACTGTAGTATTAATATATGATGTATCGTATACCCTCTGTTGGTACATGGCAACAACTCTGCAGTATGTACCTGGCTAGACGCAGCGAAATATGCCAGGCAATAAATAGTGCAATATATTGTTAATGGCTTCTGTGTTTAAAATTCACCAAGGGAATACTTTGTTTTGAATATCTGAAAAGCACATAAGACAGACGTGAATTGTTCATATCTTACAGTTTGTAGATAGGAAAGAACTAAATAAAAAATTAACCCAGATTTGGTTTTGTTGAATCTGTTCAGACGCACAGACGACCACCAGCTCGGCACCTGCCTACAACCCTGAGTGTCTTCGCGTATGTTGGGGTAAACCTGTCAGCACGTAAGTTAATTAAATATAGAGAGATCGCTTGACTTACTGCGGATTTTCTTGCCTTTAATTAAATATAGAGAGATCGCTTGACTTACTGCGGATTTTCTTGCCTTTAATTAAATATAGAGAGATCGCTTGACTTACTGCGGATTTTCTTGCCTTTAATTAAATATAGAGAGATCGCTTGACTTACTGCGGATTTTCTTGCCTTTAATTAAATATAGAGAGATCGCTTGACTTACTGCGGCTTTTCTTGCCTTTCTTGTTTCCACATACTGCCAGCACAATCACCAGCAGCAAGAGGACGCGTGCAGAGTTCATGATTTAGTCGCGCTGTAGTCAATGGATCAGTTGATTGTCTTCACACGATCACCGACCTGGGAAATCACGAAATAAAACAATATTACTTTATTACAGAAATCAGAGAGGCCTTGTTGCTTAATGTGCTTAAACGTCTGGTGCGCTGACGGCCTTGTACGGGGGCCAACCCCTACACAGGTCAGGTGGATTTCAACATTAACTCCTCGGTCAGAAAGCAATGGAAACCTACTGAAAATTGATTGATTGATTGATTGTTTTAGGAACCGACATCACAGCATTAGGGGCATTCCCATAAGCGCTCCGTCCCTATCCTCAGAAGCCAGCGAAGAGTTCCAACCTCATTAGTACCAGTAGCAATATGATTATATGTGCGTCTCGCCTTTCCTCTAAGCGTCGAGCAAGGGCCAGATCCCCTCGTCACTCCACGCTGTCGTATTCTTGCCAGACCATGGTGATCCATTTGCTCCTCCGAGGTGTACACGTGCTCCCACAAGGCAGCTACTGAAAATAAACTTAACTAGTACATCAAGTTGGGGTTAATTGCAACGTCCTGCACAGGACAGGCTACATATTTTTTTTCTTCATTAACTGATTCAGTGCCGATTGATAATATATCGCCAAACGTGACGTGCCATTTGAACAGTAGCACAATATATCGCCATACTACGGTGATAGCATTATTTGCTTGTCTTCGTGGTATCTTCCGTAATTTCAGTTCTCGGTGGATACAAATTGACATTATAATACTTGTTCAAGTGATTATGTATAAAATTGGGTGGAACTGCGGTAAAGCTGTGAAAATGTAAACAATATAAAATGACACAAAGTAGTCCAGCTTTACAAAACAGATTTACGACGTCGTAAATCTGTTTTGTAAAGCTGCATTACTTTGTGTCATTTTATATTGTTTACACGTGATTATGTATCATGTTTATTCCAAACCTGCTTCTTATTTGGTATTGATTCAGTTACACTTCTTTCTTATTCTGCGATCCATGTTTGCTGTCTGTGATGTAAAGCGTCCATTGTAGTGCGTAGATGGCCGCTGTCTGGTCTCGTGCCAACCAAGGTGAGCTTTCTTGTCTGGATCCTCCTTCCTTGGTCAGATGGCCTTCCCTGGCCTCCCATGCCAGCTACACTGAACAACTTTGTTAAACAGTAACATCATGTTACAACGTTACGCTGACAATGGCTTGGGCGATGCGGGTCGAAGGTTCCATGTCAGCTCTCGACGTTCGCCGTGGGAGGGAACAAGTGGCCGCCTAACCCTCCGGGCACCCATGCCTACAAGATGTGGTGGTGCTAACATTTCTTATACCCATAGAAAGTGTTTACTACGGGGCTTTAGTGAAACAACAATGCACCGCTGAAGGAACCTGATCCGTCATTACAACCAGGGGATTAATTCAATTCATGCTAGCTCAAGAGAGATATGTGTGTGTAGGTGTAGATGTGTGTAGGTGTGTGTGTGCAGATATATGCAAGTGCGTGTGTGTGTAGAGTGTGTAGGTGTGTGTAGGTGTATGTGTAGGTGTGTGTGTAGTTATGTGTAGTGTGTGCAGGTGTGTGTAGGCGTGTGTAGATGTGTGTAAATGTGTATAGTTGTGTGTAGATGTGTCTAGGTGTGTGTGTCGATATGTGTGTAGATATGTGTAGGTGTGTGTGTGTGTGTGTGTGTGTGTGTGTGTGTGTGTGTGTGTGTGTGTGTGTGTGTGTAGAAGGAGGTAGGTAGATAGGTAACTTATATGTGTCCAAGTTTAGCTTCAAAACGGATATATAATTAAATCTATATCTATAAAACAAAGTGTATGTATATGTGTATGTACATATGTATGTATGTAAATATGTATGTCCTTTATTTGTTCGCGAACGGCCCATCCGATTGAGATGAAATTTTCTACACGCCTTCCTTTCATTCCAGAGCTGTCAACTGTCATAGTTTTTTTTTCTTCTTCCTCCTCCTCCCTCCTCCCACTCCCAAAATACGTACGTAAATATATGATGATGATGATGAAAGAATCCCCGAACCAAAACGCTAGGGAAAGGGAAGAAAATGACGTGACTACACAGAATCGTCACACGGCAATCATCATCATCAAGTGCCGTGCCGGCTGGCGTAGGCGTTCATGGCTCTCTGTAGATCTCAGTCTTTGTTTTTTTTAATCAACTCTGCTGCTGATATTCCTCCATGCCACGGCAATATCAATAACAATTCATCTTTTTATGTGTAAGGAAGTTATCTACAGTCGTGTAGAAGGGAAGAACTAGACGAGTATGAATTCGGAATGGCGAACTCTCTCCCCCTCTCTTCTCCTCCCTCTACCTCCTCCCTCCACCCTTCTCCTCTTCCTCCTCCCTCTCATCCCTCTCCCTCCTACCTCTTCCTTCTCCCTCTTCCTCTCCCCTTCTCCTCCATCCTCCTCCCTCCTACTCCCTCCGCCTCCTCCCCCCTCCTCCCTCATCTTCCCTCCTCCTCCCTCTCCCTCCTCATCCCTCCTCCTCCTGCCTCCCTCCTCCTCCTGCTGCCTCCTTCTCCCTCATCATCCTCCCTCCTCTTTCTCCCTTCTTCTCCCTCTTCCCTCTTCCTCCTCCTACCTCCTCCCTCCTCCTCCCTCTACCTCCTCCTCCTCCCTCCACCCTCCTCCTCCCTTCTCCTCCTCTTCCTCCTCCCTTTCCTTCCTCCTCCTCCTCCCTCTACCTCCTCCTCCCCCTACCTCTTTCCTCCTCCCTCCTCCTCCTCTTCCACCTCCCTTTCCTTCCTCCCCTCCTCATTCTCCCTCCTTCCTCTCCCTCCTTCCTCCTCCTCCTTCCTTCTTCTCCTTCTGCCTCCTCCCTCCTCCTCTCCCCTCCTCCTTCTCCTCCTCCCTCCTTCTCCCTTCTTCTCCTCCTCTCCCCTCCTCCACCTACCCTCTTCCTCTTCCCCTCCTCCCTCTCCCTCCTCCATCCTCCTCCTCCCTCTTCCTCCTCCTCCCTCTTCCTCCTCCTTCCTCTTCCTCCTCCTTCATCCTCCTCCCTCTTCCTCCCTCTCCCTCCTCCATCCTCCTCCCTCTTCCTCCTCCTTCTTTCTCCTCCTTCCTTCTCCTCCCTCCTCCTCCCTCTTCCTCCTCCTCCTACCTCCTCCCTCCTCCTCCTCTCTCCTCCTCCCTCCTCCCTTTTCCTCCCTCCTCCTCCTCCCTCTACCTCCTCCCTCCTCCTCTCCACTCTTCCTCCTACCCTCTTCCTCTTCCCCTCCCCCTCCTCCCTATCCCTCCTCCTCCCTTCACATTCCTCCTCCTCCCTCTTCCTCCTCCTCCCTCCTCCTCCTCATCCCTCCTTTTCCCTCCTCCTCCTTCTTCCTCCCTCCTCCCTCCTCCCCCTCCTCCTTCCTCCTCCTCCCTCTCCGCCTCCTCCCTCCTCCTCCTCCCTCTACCTCCTCCCTCCTCCTCCCTTCACATTACTCCTCCTCCCTCTTCCTCCTCCTCCCTCCTCCTCATCCCTCCTCCTCCCTTCTCCTCCCTCTACCTCCTCCTCCCTTCACATTCCTCCTCCTCCCTCTTCCTCCTCCTCCCTCCTCCTCCTCATCCCTCCTTCTCCCTCCTCCTCCTTCTTCCTTCCTCCTCCTCCTCCTCCTCCTCCTCCCTCCTCCCCCTCCTCCTTCCTCCTCCTCCCTCTCCTCCTCCTCACTCCTCCTCCTCCCTCTACCTCCTCCCTCCTCCTCCCTTCACATTCCTCCTCCTCCTCCCTCCTCCTCATCCCTCCTCCTCCTCTCTCCTCCTCCCTCCTTCTCCTTCCTCCTCCTCACCACTCCTCCTCCCTCCTCCTTCTTCCTCCCTCCTCCTCACTCCTCCCCCTCCTCCTTCCTCCTCCTCCCTCTCCGCCTCCTCCCTCCTCCTCCTCCCTCCTCCTCCCTGTACCTCCTCCTCCTCCCTCCTCCTCCCTCTACCTCCTCCCCCCTCCTCCCTTCTCATTCCTCCTCCTTCCTCTTCCTCCTCCTCTCTCCGCCTCCCTCCTCCTCCTCCCTCTACCTCCTTCCTTCACATTCCTCCTCCCTCCTCCTCCTCCCCTCCTCCTCCTCCCCCTGCTTCTCCTCCTTCTCCCTCCTCTTTCTCCCTCTTCCTCCTCCCTCTTCCTTCTCCCTCCGCCTCCTCCCTCCTCCTACTCTCTCCTCCTCCTCCCTCCTCCTCCCTCTCCCTCCTCCTCCCTCTCCTCCTTCTGCTCCCTTCTCCTCCTGCGTTCTCCTCCTCCCTCCTTCTCCCTCTTCCTCCTCCCTCCTCCTCGCCTCCTCCTCCACCCTACTCCTCCCTCCTCCTCCTAATCCCTCCTCCTCCCTCCTATTCCTCCTACTCCTCCTGTCTCCTCCCTCCTCCTCCCTCCTCTTCCCTCCTCCACCTCCCTCTTCCTCCTCCCTCCTACATTTACCCAAGACAGAAAGACAGTCAGACAGATAGTCGGGAACGGGATCTTATATGACTACTTATATAATTTAAATGAGATGCTCTCCACCATGGGCTGGGCCGGGTCAGACAGACAGATAGATAGATAGATAGATAGACAGACAGACAGACAGACAGACAGACAGACAGACAGACAGACAGACAGACAGACAGACAGACAGACAGACAGTCGGGAACGGGAACTTATATGACTACTTATATGAATTAAATGAGATGCTCCCCACCAGGAATTGGGCGATGCCGGGCCGGGTCAGACAGACAGACAGACAGATAGATAGTCGGAACGGGAACTTATATGACTACTTATATGAATTAAATGAGATGCTCCCCATCAGAGTCTGGGCGAAGACGGGCCGGGTCAGACAGACAGACAGACAGACAGACAGACAGACAGACAGACAGACAGACAGACAGACAGACAGACAGATAGTCGGTAACGGGAACGAGAACTTATATGACTACTTATATGAATTAAATGAGATGCTCCCCACCAGAGTCTAGGCGAAGCCGGACCGGGTCAGCTAGTAATGTATAAAATGAGACCGATAAGGCGGGCAGAATCTTAGACGGGCCTGCGTGCCAAATTCTTAACCCGCTGAAAATAAAATTCTTTCATTCATTCGTTGGTTTGTCCTCTCACGCTATCAAAGCCGCTACGACTAGTCAACTGTAAGTAAACTGAACATTAACACCAGATTAAACTAGAGTGGAAGTGGGAAAGGCAATCCATTTCAATTCGCTTTGAACAACATATTTTTTTCCTAGCCCAGTAATATTTCACAAAATAGAAAACCCCGAGGCAGTAGAACAACAGATATACTTTAAATCTGGCAATCGCTCACATAGTATTCACTGCTCTAGGAGTCTGTTGGAAGTGAACAGAAATTAACACTAGTACCACACTTGAAATATTTAACCCTAACGTTAAAACAGTTGTGCTGTGTGGACAAGAATACGGAGACAAACTCAAACAGTTACTAATAAATTACAAACATTCTTTAACTGCTGCCTGCTCGGAGTAGGCGGATTAAAATGGTGTGACAGAATCGATAATGTGGAGCTGAGAGAGAGAGAGAGAGAGAGAGAGAGAGAGAGAGAGAGAGAGAGAGAGAGAGAGAGAGAGAGAGAGAGAGAGAGAGAGAGACAGAGACAGACAGACAGAGCGAGAGAGAGAGAGAGACAGAGACAGAGACAGAGACAGACAGACAGAGCGAGAGAGAGAGAGAGACAGACAGACAGAGAGACAGAAACAGAGACAGAGACACACAGAGAGAGAGAGAGAGAGAGAGAGAGAGAGAGAGAGAGAGAGAGAGAGACAGAGACAGAGACAGAGACAGACAGACAGAGCGAGAGAGAGAGAGAGACAGACAGACAGAGAGACAGAAACAGAGACAGAGACAGAGACAGAGAGAGAGAGAGAGACAGACAGAGAGAGAGAGAGAGACAGACAGACAGAGAGACAGAAACAGAGACAGAGACAGAGAGAGAGAGAGACAGACAGACAGACAGACAGAGAGACAGAAACAGAGACAGAGACAGAGAGAGAGAGAGAGACAGACAGACAGACAGACAGACAGAGAGACAGAAACAGAGACAGAGACAGAGAGAGAGAGAGAGAGAGAGAGAGAGAGAGAGAGAGAGAGAGAGAGAGAGAGCTACACAGATTTCCGCAAATCATGAGGTGAGGGGAGGATCATCATGATCATCAAGTGCCATGCCATGTCTTTGGTGTTCTGGATCAACTCTGCTGATGATATTCCTCCATGCCACCGTCTCATTCCTTCCAGCATCATTTATCTTGGTGGGCATCTGCCTCTCTTCCCCTTGATCTTTCCAGTTGTCACGATGTTCTCCAATGCCTCTGTTCTCATCATGTGATCAAAGAGAGCGGTTTGTATCTTTCTTATTGTTTGTATATAATGTTCTAGTTTCATTATCCTCTTTCAGGCTTTCATGGGGAATTTATAGGGAGGAACTACGAAAGGGGGGGGGGGGGGGTCACATTCTGAACATTCTGTGGTGAAGAGGTGCATGGGCCAAAAAAGATTGAGAACCACTGCTCTAGACAGATTCCATCCAAGGCAACGGACTGTGCTATACAATCTTAACTAAAGTATTTGGTTGGCCACGGAAACGTAATAGCTCTAGAAGTGACCTCGCCTAACAAAAAGATACTATACAGTTTTATTAGAAATTAAAGGCGTCCATTGTGTTTTGGACCACATCAGCCATTCAGTGGTGACTGGACATTGATGGATATCTCAAATGTGCCGCAAGAGACGAACCGTGATTTCCTCAGTTAACTTCCTTTGTAGCGCAAACTGTATGTAGGAGTTCACAGATTGTGGATTTGTTATCAGCTTCATTGTCTCTTTCTTCCGTTCTTCTTCTTAGTCTTTGTCGTGGTCGTGGTCGTTGGTCTTGATCAGGGTCGGAGTCGGGGTCGGGGTCTGAGTCGGGGTCGGGGTCTGAGTCGGGGTCGGGATCGGGGTGTGAGTCGGGGTCGGGATCGGGGTGTGAGTCGGAGTCGGGGTCGGGGTCTGAGTCGGGGTCTGGGTCGGGGTCGGGGTCTGAGTCGGGGTCGGGGTCTTGGTTTTGGTCTTCTTCTTCTTCTTCTTCTTCTTCTTCTTCTTCTTCTTCTTCTTCTTCTTCTTCTTCTTCTTCTTCTTCTTCTTCTTCTTCTTCTTCTTCTTCTTTCATTTCTTCTTTCTCTTTCATCCTCCTTCTTGTTCTTCTGTACTTTATTTCATCTTCTCCCAAAGAATCAGAGTACTTCAGTCCCTCACCAAGCCTGTGTAGCCTTTATTGTCGTACACCAGCACAACAGATTCACTCTCAGAGCAGGGGACAGTGTCCAGTTTAGGACGATGGTTCCATCTGGACCAATCTCTATGCGAAAACAACCCTTCTCCTGAAAAATTTTTAGCGACAGCAATTCCTCTTCTAGGAAAATGTTAACAACAATACCTACTTTAGGAAAATTTTAACAGCAATCCCTGTTCTAAGAAAATGCTAACGACAACAATCCCTCTTCTATGAAAATTTTAACAACATTCTGAGATTTAGGAAAATACTAACAACAAGCTATTTTCTAGGAAAATGTTAACAACAATATATCTTCTAGGAAAATGTTAAAAGCAATCTATCTTCTAGGAAAATGTTAACAACAATTTATCTTTTAGGAAAATGTTAACAAAGGAAGCACTACGAATAGAAATTAGACTAGCCCATATTTTACAATTCCAATTCCAATTTTCAAAAACAAAAATTACAAATTCGGCCTCGTCTAACCTGCTTCATCAGCTATGTTACATCGACACCGTTACTCTATATAGCTAGTTCCCATAGCAAGTCATGGTATGTCTTGAGAAAACCACACGTCTCTCCTGAAGATGTGGAGCGACATCTTGTCAAATCGTTTGAGCAAAGTTTTCTGTTCATGATGTGGCTTCTTCCCCAAGCAGTTTCCTGCTTTAGTACAGTGACATAAGCCTGGGTCATTGACAATGAGTTGAGTGACCGGGCATGAGAAAGAATGGGTGAAAGTGGGAGACAGTAAAGTGACTGACCTGGCGATGAGAAAAACAGCCAGTCCTGAGAAATAAAATAGTGAGGGTAGAGAGAAAAACCCCTAGGGTGGATGGGGCGAGAGATAGTGTATTTGGTGTGTTGAAGTCAGGAGACTTCGGGGGAGTTGAGTTTTAGATACCGAACGAGTCGGTTGTCGACGGAGAACTATGCGGTGTGATTCTCCGAGCTGTGAAGGCAGTCCTAAAACCCAGAGTGGGTTACATAGAGAGCAGAGGCTCCGACCCAGTGGGTGGGTCGTATTGTGGGAGATCCAGCCGTGGATAGTAACTGGACTAAATGTCTTGTGAATTTGAAATTCAGCAGGCCGTGAGAAGACAGTGATGTGTGCTGGTTAAATTGTGAGGAGGATATTTATATTCTATGGATTACATTGTTTCTGGATGTATAAACATGTTCCGTTTGTCTGTGGGTCTGTGTTATTTCTGTAATAAAGGATTATGTGCGCCAACTCAATCTTGTTTAATGACTGGTGAAGGTGCACTGCTGGGGTGAGTTGGATTAAGAGA
Source organism: Cepaea hortensis (assembly GCA_963921405.1). Taxonomy (NCBI): domain Eukaryota; kingdom Metazoa; phylum Mollusca; class Gastropoda; order Stylommatophora; family Helicidae; genus Cepaea; species Cepaea hortensis. The sequence continues at coordinate 213,433,237 of OY992877.1, read as the reverse complement.
CAGTTAGATAGCTCGATTGACACAACAGAAGCATCGTTACCTAGACAACGACCATAACACGCACGTATCATAAAGAACGTCGTGTGACACCTGAGAGCTCGTCCGATCAAGAAACCCATTGCATTATAGACATTGGTGTCATTCTGAGATATTTGTGGGCTCTTCGCTGAGAGAGGAGTTATTATCTGGTGACTTCGTTCCATCAAACTAGCAAACCCTTGACAATTTGGATTGTGTGGCTTCAAGAGGGTAATGTGAACTCTTTGTGTGTGCGCCAGATAATTCACACAGACAGACGGGAGTAAACACTCAAGCTAGCAGACAGTTCAAGTGAAGTTCACGACAGGTAAATTAGATACCAGACAGTAGTGCTCAAGCTAACGGAAAACCAGGATTAATCCAGAAGGTGGTGGAATATCCTGCGTGTGTGTGTGTAAGACCGCACATCGGGAAAGACTGTCAGCGCGCATGAAGACACGGCAGGTCAACGGAGAGTGTGAGGTGACGGGGAGTCACTAGTCACAAACAGCGCGCGAGAAAACAGCGGCACACAAAAGTCTGCGCGGCGAGACGGGCTGGACATTATCCTGTCGGTGATAAAGACAGGATTGAAGAAAAATCAAAGATATTGACAGGTGTGTGTGTGTGTGCGAGACAAGCGCACTGTGTGTTCGCAGGTCGAGAATTTAAGATTGATCGACGCAGCAAATAGGACGGGTGTAGACACCAGCGTCCAGGTACTGCGGAAGTACATGTTTGGAAAACAGAGAAATTTGACATTTCTGAAGAACGGGGTGGAAAGTGTTTTGTGTATGACGGAAAAGTGTCCGGTCATTTTACAGACAGTCAGTGTGGATTATTGTGACAAAGAGGACTGAGGTACTGACTTGAGGTGTCCGGCAAGGTCAAGGCTGGGGACAGTGGAAAGTTAATGAGATGTTCCATGGGGGAACTGGATAAACAAGTTGTTTTTGTGTGAAACCAGACTTTATTGTTCGTCTTTGTTAAAATCCCTTTGTCATCATTGCTCTGTCATGAGCAAACAATTCTACAACGAATAACTACGTGTCGGCATCGCACGCATGGTCGCATACAGTTGCTAAAGAGAACTGACTGTATAAAGTTAAAGCATTGGACATGGGCTACCAATTTTTCGGTTGAACTTTGTCTTTAAACGGCAATCCATAACATTTATGATACAGCAAAGCGCCATCTCCGCAACGAAAGGATAAAGACGTTTGGATTAGTACTGTATTATCACCACGTCCAACGAAAGTAACAACATATCGAAGGAACACTTTGGATAATTACTATTTACCGTCAACGTTTTCGACAGTTGGAACTGGTAATCACAACGCGAAATGAAGTAATCACTCAACAAAACAACAAGTCGCTTTGCAATCTAGCGTGGTAGACATTTAGGAGAATTTAACACAGACATTTCCAGCATATTGTGAAAAACTATTAACAGCAAAATAAGAACTTTTGGGTGACAGCTTAAGAAGCATACATTGGTCGGCCAACCATCTGAACATTTTTGTTTGCTCTCATCGTTTTAACTGTCGGTATCGTTTGTGGACTTATATATATGTATATGTTTTACATGTAGTTGTTGATAGGCACTGTTTGCGATCTCTATCTACATCAGGATAGGCTTTGCAAAACGTGGATATTTTCTGGTGCTTAAGATATTTTTTGTAAGGAAAACGTTAATGAGTTAACGTGTCGTGCAGTGGCATTGGAGTCCTAACTAATATCTATAGACGTGTTGTCTGACGTCACAGCTGTGTATATTTTGAAGATATATTTTTTTTCTCTTCTTTCTTTTCGTTATATTTACATATGATATTTGGGGTGGTCGGATATATGTTATTATTGTGATCTTTCGTCATGTCTGCTGTCTAGTGGTCTTTGTCAGTTTATATTTATATATTACGCGCACTGTGGGTGTCCCTACACAAGCTTGTGGTTGTTACTGTAGTTTATTTCTTTGTGATCACCGTCTCCGTGTACTTGGCTTGTGAGTCTAGCGTTTTATAGAAAACACTTACTGTTATCATCCATTTGTTTGTATATGTATTTATATGTATGTTTAACAATATTTCCAGAAATGTTATACAACTATTGGTTATAGATATATGCGAGGGAGGATATTTTCCCTCACTACCTAGTGCTTATAGAGTGACTGGGTGAGTACAGAGTGATATTTTAGCACTACGAATTTACGTGCACAGGGAGTTGTGGTGTACTTAGGGAAGTGACACAAAGACTAACAGCAGAGTCGTCACATTTATAGTTGGCTGATTGACAGCAACGTGTCCACATGTACAAGATGCCTACTTTAATGGAATATATTGAAGCAGGTGAACGAATAGGCCTGAAAGGTAAAGAGTTACAGGAGTATGCAGAAGCAAAAGAACAAAAACAAACGGAAAGAGAGCAGAGGCATAATGAACGCGAGGCAAAGCGTCTACAGGAAGAGAAAGAGACACAAGTAAAACTAGCTGAAATGGAAAACAAGCGTCTACAGGAAGTAAAGTTAGCTGAAATAGAAAACAAGCGTCTACAGGAAGAGAAAGAGACACAGATGAAAATGTAAATTGAGAAAGAGAAGATTAAGATGGAAGCTAAAATTGCTCTCAGAAAATTAGAACTATCTTCGAAAGGTCAAAGTGAGGAAAACAGAAGACCTTCACAGTCATCACAACGATTAAAACTGTCATACTTTACGGACCGGGATTGTCTTGAATCGTATCTTGACAGATTTCAAGCATCAGCGAAAACTTTAGGCATCCCAGAAGAAGAGTATGCGATGCGACTTGGCGAGTTTCTTACGAGTAAGGCACTAGACACCATGTTCACTTTACCTGTAGAAGAACGAAACAACTACACTATCTTACGTCAACGTTTGCTGACAAAGTTCCAACTAACTGAACATGGATATAGAACAAAGTTTAGACAGTTAGTGCCAGAGACAAATCAAGATTTCACAGACTTTGTTAACACAGTAAAGAACACATTTAACAAATGGATGGAGCTCGCAGAAGTAGGGAAAGATTTTAATAAATTAGTAGATTTAGTGTTAAGAGACAAAGTATTAGCTTCATGTAATACCAATTTAGTGGCTTTCTTTGAGGAACGTAAGCCAAAGGACATAGACACAATGTCTCAGTTAGGGCAAAACTACATGACTGCACATCCTAATATATCTATTGGGAAACTAATGAGTGAGGAAATAGTCTGTGCAGCGTACACTAAACAGGACCAGAATCCAGTCATCAGACCAAGGGGGAAAAGTGTGGATTCAGCACAGAAAGGTGAGCAGCAAGAACTTCAAGATAATGGTTTCCGAGGAAACAATGTTGGTAGAGTAGGACGGTACCCATATAGAAGAGGGAATTTCCAGAGACGTCCAAATTATGCCGGATGTTGGAATTGTGGGAGCTGGGGACACAAGGCAGCGGAGTGTGACGTGCAGCCAGCCAGTGAGCCAACAAGTAACGCAAGGAAGGAGATCATCTGTTTCAAATGTTGAAAGAAGGGGCATGTCAGCCATCAATGTAGGATGAGAGAAACAGAGCACTCAAATGCAGCGCAAGTAATTGAGACGCTGAACAATGAAGATTGTAGTGGGTGCAAACCTCTTTTTGAAAAAGACAGTCAGCGAGTCCTAATATGTGGTCATACAGTGAAAGCAGGATCAGCAGTGCATGAAGGAGGAAGTCTGAAGCTGCATCAGGGATTCGTCAATGATAGACAATCGTTAACAATTAGGGATTCCGGATGTACGTCTATCGGAGTGAGGAAAAGTTTAATAGATCCCTCGGATTATACAGGGAAAAAGATTAGATGCATAACATTCAACGGCACAGTAGAGTTCTACCCATTAGCCATAATAACAGTAAAAACACCATATATCACTGGAAGAGTGACAGCGTGTGTTTTGGAATCACCAGTGGCTGATTTGATCATTGGAAATGTTATAGGAGTTAAAGATTGTACAGAAGAGGAAGTAGTTTATTGGGACCGAAAATATAGTGTAAGCAGTAATGAGGTAGTTACCACAAGAGAACCTAAATTAGAGAGTATAGCTGAGGTAGAAGAGGCACTTGAAGTAGACACAGGAACTCAGGACAAGGATAGTACAGCTGAGCAGATGAGAATGGATCCCAAATATAGTGCTAGTGGCTCCCAGAGACAAGATACTACTCTGAACAAATGTTCCCAATGGTGTAGGAGAGTATAACATAGGCAGTCAAAGAAAGGTAGATGGTGCTTCGAGAGGAAGAACAATGTTCTCACTCGCCGCTTGTCAGATAGTGTAACTGCACGTGGGCAAGGAGCAGTACCTTTAGCACATAGAGACCGATATACTAGAACAGCTCAGGATAGTGCATGTGCAGGGCACATAGGCATAAGGCGTATGCAGCAGAAAGCAAGGTGCCAGATATATGGGCCAAGATTGAATAAAGAGTTCAGACTAAACAGAGACTCAAGTGTAACGGTGCAATATGCAGATAGGAAAGTTGAGTCAGGTCAAAAGAGTGTTCGCGACATTACTGACCCAGGGCTAGGGATAGCAAACAGATGTTGTAATTGTAGAGGTACCATGAGTCATGTGTACATGAAAGGTAGACACAGCATCGACAGGAATCAGAGGATGGTTAATGCAAGAACAGAACCACCTGATATAGGGTCGGTACACAAATAGTATTGTGTGGTCGTAGAGTAGTAAGAGACCTGCGGGTACACAAACATGATGTTTTAGATGATATGTTTATTACTATGCCATGTTTTAGTTCATGTATTGGGATACAACAGAGAAAGTTGTTTGTATTGATGTGTGAGGAATATAGGAGTGTACTATGAGCATCTGATGTATTATGTAGTGTGGTAGCTAGAGTAAGGTGCAGCCATACTTAGGGCTACCCAGGCAATATGTCTGAGTTACATGTTTAGTAAGTTTTAGTCTCCCGATATTTGAAAACGAAGTTTTCTTTTAAGAGGGGGGTGATGACATAAGCCTGGGTCATTGACAATGAGTTGAGTGACCGGGCATGAGAAAGAATGGGTGAAAGTGGGAGACAGTAAAGTGACTGACCTGGCGATGAGAAAAACAGCCAGTCCTGAGAAATAAAATAGTGAGGGTAGAGAGAAAAACCCCTAGGGTGGATGGGGCGAGAGATAGTGTATTTGGTGTGTTGAAGTCAGGAGACTTCGGGGGAGTTGAGTTTTAGATACCGAACGAGTCGGTAGTCGACGGAGAACTGTGCGGTGTGATTCTCCGAGCTGTGAAGGCAGTCCTAAAACCCAGAGTGGGTTACATAGAGAGCAGCGGCTCCGACCCAGTGGGTGGGTCGTATTGTGGGAGATCCAGCCGTGGATAGTAACTGGACTAAATGTCTTGTGAATTTGAGATTCAGCAGGCCGTGAGAAGACAGTGATGTGTGCTGGTTAAATTGTGAGGAGGATATTTATATTCTATGGATTACATTGTTTCTGGATGTATAAACATGTTCCGTTTGTCTGTGGGTCTGTGTTATTTCTGTAATAAAGGATTATGTGCGCCAACTCAATCTTGTTTAATGACTGGTGAAGGTGCACTGCTGGGGTGAGTTGGATTAAGAGACAGTTAGATAGCTCGATTGACACACCAGAAGCATCGTTACCTAGACAACGACCATCACACACACGTATCATAAAGAACGTCATGTGACATACTGTAATGTGATAGCGCCATCACATGCTGTAGGTCTGAGAGCAGGGAGCAAGAGGTGGTCAGTCTTTTCCCCACTTTGACAATCGACGAGCCTGAGCATCGGACCGGCATCCGACGGAGCTTATCACATGACCAGCGGATTTCGCTGTCAAGTTCTCTATATCACTGCCTCTATAACTCGACACATATAATACATATATTAGTACGGCCGCGTTACAGTGACTAGATGCGTCAATTACAACGGAAAAAGGGGCGTTGACGGGCTACAAAGAACCTGTACTTTTGTATGGATGTGAAACGTGGACGATGAGTAGATAAACTGAAACTTATATAATGGTAGTGGAAGTGGCGTTTTTGAAGAAAATGCAAAGTATACCATCGGACCGAAAAACCAATGAGCAAGTCCTACAAGGGACCAAAGATAGCCGCAAATTTATTACAAAAATGAAACGTAGAGACTCAGATTTTTTTGGCCACGTTATGAGAAGACATAAACTAGAGATTGAGGGGAAAAGAACAAGGGGAAAGCAGAGAAGTGTGGATGGCTTGACCAAATGGCGTGGTCGGGACAAGAACACACAACTGATCTAAGACTGGTGATAGTGTAAGATGGCGAAACACGACCGCCCACGCTTATCGGCATATCGTATGATGATGATATATTATTTCTTACTGCATTAAACAAAAAATCGAATTTTATAGCGACACAAGTAATAGAACGGGGTATGGTTAAACATGTACAGAGACTGCATAAAAAAGGGAAACGATAATACATTAATACTGCATGTCTGTAACCGTTATTGATTACAATTAACGGGCGCGAAAGTAGGGAGAAGGCAACCAGAAACCACAGAAAGGATAACATAATACTCTCTCACGACATGCTTATTGTCATGTCACACAAATCACTTCTGTCAGTCTCCGGCATTTCTTACTCAATCCTTGTGGTGATTTTTCCTCAGTTTTTCCCTTGTTAGCCGCTTAGAATTTACCTATTTAAGCGTTACATTTTCCAATATGAACATAAAAAAGAATAACAGTTGAAGAAATATTCACATGCAGTGAAATTTAGTTCGAGTAAGACAGCTGCCAGGCAAATAGATAACTGTTTGGTGGCAATTTGTGGCGCTTGTGAGTGCATTTCATGCACAGGGAAGCACGTCAGCATTGTACAATATTCCATCTCCTCGGGTTAAAGATGTGGCGTACTTTCAGTAGACGGATCATTCCATTTTGAAATAGATTATTCCCACAAACTATACGCTTTATTTCCAAATCATTATTAGACCAATACTGGCATTTACTGCGGTGTATGGGAGACCCGGGTTCGATCCTCGGTAAGTTGTGCAATATTTTCTGTCGCTGCCCATAATATGTTCTTATCGTGTTTGGCAGCCTTCTGGCATATAACATGGGTAATTGTTGTGTGGTAGAGGTCTTCCTATGCGAATTGTTGAACATATTATGGGCAGCGACTTCGTCGCCACACGTTGTAATACATATATCATTTTGCGACTTTCATTTCGCCAGGTGTTTACACCAGATGTTAATTTTCTACTGGACAAATCTCGACCAATTCTAGTGTAAAACCTTCTGAACAATACACATATTTATGTATCAAAATTGTTTTGGCTTAGGCCATTCCTTCTGATGTTATACAACCTGCATCTATACCAATCCTTATGAAGTGCTGAAAAGAAGATATTATCTACGTCTAACCCATCTTAACTAATAATTGTAGACAAGAAATGTAAAAGGAAATTTAGTACTTGTGATTTTAACTGTGTGCGAAAATCAGAACCACTTCTTTTGTAATACCCTAATGTGTCTGTAATGTACTATGTGTTTATTTAATTACCTAACATTCACATTCATCCCAATTTATTTTCCTTTATATTCTTCCTTTTATACATTTTCTTTCTTTCTTTCTTTCTTTCTTTCTTTCTTTCTTTCTTTCTTTCTTTCTTTCTTTCTTTCTTTCTTTCTTTCTTTGTTTCAAACCTATAGAATCTCTCTTCTGCACGTACGCCAATATATGTATATTGTAACTTTGTTGCCTGGAATAATGGTATAGTTTTTACTCTTGTGTACCATGTGTCCTGCATATGCTGCACTGACGTATGTTTGGTAAGTCTGTACCAAAGGTCAAAGTAGGCAAGTGTAGTCAGCTTTCTGTAATGCTCTTTGCCTTTACCTATAAAGTTCCTAAAATATCTTTTTGTTTGTACACAACAGTTTAAACCGTTTGTTTTGACTTGCAAGTACATGTTTGTACTGGTACAAATAAGATATCCTTTTGTTCGTGTGTACATGTTCATGACGACGCATATACCCTGTGTTATGATCGGTTTAACCACGGTTATGATCTGCGCAACCACAATGGTAATTAGCTCCCATTTTGACTGTTTACTGGGCCTTGCGTGTTGAGCATGTACCCTTTTCGTGCAACAACAAGTGCATGTAACTTTTGGTTTCCTTTTGGGATGTTTGAGGAAGATATCATCTAAAGACATATAATCCCTTTTTACTTGTTTTATACACTTCTTTTCTGTTGTGTTATTAGTCTTCTGTGTATTAACCTCATGTTCATCAGCAGTTGATGTAACCTGCTTAACTTGTGTATTTTCTTCTTCTTTATGCGTCATTTGAACTTGGGTTCCTGTCTTGTCAAGTTTGTGTTCAATGGACACTTTCCGAACGAACTCTTTGGCATTCGGGATATTACCAATTATTAACCCAGCACCGTGTTTGGTAATACCGCTGCACATATTCTGCCTTCGTAATACGGGCATTCAATCATAACCCACGCGATCTTGTATATTTCTACAGTACCCCCGAATGTTCTGCAACCAATACTACTACCTGTGTAATCCCATTCGTTGATCAGTTTGTGATCAACTCCTGCAATAACTGAACTAGTGTCTCTAATACAAGTCGTTGATACTCCATTGACCCATGCTTGTTCAGTAATGAGAGTGTCTTCTATGTCCTCGTTATCTTCGATTATGAACACTGTGTTAGTTTCATATATTTGTAGAAAGTTTTGTAGCATCGACATGTTGCTATGTTTCACCAATATTCAATAATAATTGCAAGTAGGAACTGCAGAAAGAAGTTCAGTACCAAAAGTATACAGGCTTATACATATTAAAATCGACAAATAAAGTTCAAGAGAATAGAGAGAAATACCTAATAAATTACAAATAGTGAAATTAAGACTGAAAAATGACCAATAATTTTATCATAGATACGACAAATAACTCAGCAAACACAAGATCCTGAAAGAAATTTCGCACGAAAGAACTGTGACTCACAAAATGAAAGTTAACGCCGACAAAGTCAAAGAACGCAGCAAAAATTATATTTAACAAAGAAGAAAGATTTCAGCTCAAAAATAATCAAGCCTATACATAACAAATTAAATAATGAAACCACAATTAAAAAATAGCAAAGACCAGTTGTAATAATTCTAAAGCAATCAATAAAAAGATAATATTGTTATAATACTTAAGAAAAGTAACTCAGTAAAGAGAATATAAGCAGAGTTAACGTTCCCCAACTACGTCCAATTAAGAATAGAAAACATTATCCTGATAATAATACCTAAAATAATGCGCACGCAAAATTAAGAAAGTATAGCGCAATATCGCACCAAACTATGTACCGCGCTTATGACGTAATGGAAGACATGAGCGAATAAGAAAAGACTAAAATTTGTGTAATATCACAATATTAATGACTGCCACTTAACTAAATGAAAGACCACAAACGTTTACTTAGCTCATAAAACACGGCGATTTCTCCCATCAATGTGTTAGACTGAAATGTCAGATAGTCCCGCTCGTATCTGATATGAAAAGAAAATCCTAACCTGCACAGTTCGCGGCGACTGCACTAGCCAGGTGGCCTTAATTCCTCATGCACACCAATAAGCCAGACATGGGGCAACGGATACTCACGCAAACCTCAGGTCCGGTATGACATCACACTGATGTTGAACAACAGGTTGTCTTCATCCGACATACAGAACTTCACGCTGGAGTTCACAGCCAGCGAACACAAGCAAGCATACACGGCAAGGTATTATATTGGCAGTAAATGACAGTTTTGACATTTTTTTTTTATTGGACAAGTCATGTCTCCCGACTTACTGTTCATAATTTATTAGAAACAAGAAAGCTTTCTGGTCTGTGCATGTAAGAGTGTTTGTGCCTATATGTTATTTGGTCTGTGTTTGTCATTTAGGAAAGTCTGTCGACAGAAAAAAGCTGACTTTCGCTTGGCGCGGCGTTTAGTTGTGACAACGAGTTATTGGTTCAGGTTGATGACAAAAACAATGTTGGTGGTAACAAATAGTTGTTGATTCACATTGGCTTCGGCTATCGGTTACAAATAGTTGTTCATAATTGCTGCTAGATTGTTCTGTCAATGGCATACAGCTGTGAGTTCCGGTTGATTCTAATTGTGCCTAGTAATGACACATAGTTGTCGATTCAGGCTGGTATTAGATTGTAATCCCCTGTTCCCTTCCACCAGGCACACTTCAGGTTGATGACAAAAACAATGTTGGTGGTAACAAATAGTTGTTGATTCACATTGGCTTCGGCTATCGGTTACAAATAGTTGTTCATAATTGCTGCTAGATTGTTCTGTCAATGGCATACAGCTGTGAGTTTCCCTTCCACCAGGCACACTTGCAAATGCTGATGTAGTCTTTCGAAGACGTCTAGAATATATGCCGTGTCTCTCTGTTTTGAACCAATTATGTGTATTCGACTTTCCTTTTCTAGAAGACCGGTAGTAATTTTCCACAATTTGATATATCTGATCTATTCTCCTTTTGTTCTAAAACTTGATATATCCGAGAAATTCTTATTTCGTTTAAAAACTTGAAATGCGGAGCGATTCTTGTTTTGTTTTGACAATTGATATATTTTGAAAGTTGATATATCCAGCTATTCTTGTTTCGTTTTTAAAACGTGATTTATCCCGGTGATTCTCCTTTTGTTGTATATCCCCTGTCCTGCGTATAACATAACCACACAGAAATCTTTCTCTCCCCCAACCTCTCCACCAAAGACCAATATGTATGGAATACATTGCTGCTGTCAGTTATTGGTTGTTATTGCCAGTACTAGGAACCGCTGTAATATGGTAGCTACACCAGCCCTTCCTACAACTGTGCACGCGACACACAATGGCACTGGTAACTACAACAGCCCTTCCTACAACATGTGCACGCGACACACAATGGCAGTTACACCAGCCTTACATACAGCTGTACCCACGACACAAAGTAGCACTGGCAGCTGCAACAGCATGACCTACATTTGGCACACGACACACAGTGGCACTGACATCCACAACAGCCCGTCCTGCAGTTGTGCGCAAGCCACAAAGTGTTACTGGTGACTACAACAGCCCTTCATACAGCTGTACACACGATACACAGTGGCACTGACAGTCACAACAGCATGACCTACAGCTGTACACACGACACACAGTGGCACTGTCAGCTACAACAGCCCTTGCTACATATGTGCACACGACACACAGTGGCAGCTACAATTTCCCTTCCTACAGCGGTGCACACGACAGCTGCAACAGCCCTTGCTACATATGTGCACACGACACACAGTGGCACTGACAGCTCCAACAGCCCTTGCTACATATGTGCACACGACACACAGTGGCACTGGTAGCTGCAACAGCCCTTGCTACATATGTGCACACGACACACAGTGGCACTGGTAGCTGCAACAGCCCTTGCTACATATGTGCACACGACACACAGTGGCACTGACAGCTGCAACAGCCCTTGCTACATATGTGCACACGACTGTAATATAATAAAAACGTCTCTACCCTTTCCTATTTATGGACTCCCTTAAAAATAAACAAACCCTTACAATTACTGATTAAGTAACTTACTTAATGTAGGAGAAAATAAAACAGCGATAGACTGACCGTGGCACAGCTAAATTTAGTTTGGCTTGTTTTCTCTCCCGTATCTGGCCAATCCTGGCGAGGGGGAAAACAAAGACTGAAGCGGCCATTTCTAGTCAAGAGAACAGACAAGAAAGTCGACCTTTCCCTTCGGGGAGAAGGTAGTTTGTTTTAAAACCATGATTCTCTTCAAGCTATTGGTATGTTATCTACATATATTAAGATATATTTATGTATTACCTAGACCAGTATGTTTAATTAAGAATTAGTTACAATTCTCTTAAACCAGGCTGGATGATGTTTACTAAGGAAACACAGGTGGGCGCCACGCTGTAATTTTTCCTATGTCTTACAATTTCAAATCCATATGTTAATATCTTGTATAGGCATTATGAACTTATATCTAACTAAATGGTGTTTATAACCTATGAATAGTATGTGTACTGTAGTACACAGAGTATCAACTCTCATGTCAGAAACTCTTTTCAATTTAGGAAAGACTCTTGATTCATACTTCATAGTAAAGAACTAGTGTCTGTCAATTTCATATTCATATGAATAAAAACTTCTATGCATTGTGAAATATATCTCAATATCTATGCTTAGAAATCTGCTAATAATCTATGGACTATAGAAAGGAAATTTTATCCATGCGGGGACATACAAATGATTACGCATATTCCTGACTCGTACTTAGTCAGGGGATAAAATATTTTGCCACATTATAATCTGTAACTTGGAAATATAGTGCTAAATTTTAGTACCATTCTTTTGTTAACAGATTAGTAACCACTCCATATGAGGGTGAACATATAATCATTTCATAAAATAGTGTTAGGGACAGGCCATGTTTGAATATAAATTCATGAACAATTAAACGCGTGATGTAAATGTATGTTCGGATAGGATTCACTCCGCATCGCCTCACCGTAGTAGAAACAGAAGCGAAGATTGATGTGAATAAATTGCTTGCAATATTCAGAAGACTGGACCATGCGGCATAAGTTATTCTTATTAATACCCTCCGAATAATAGCAGTCATTGGCAAAACATATCACAGCGATTACTATCCTCATGTGCTGTACGCAGTGGGGGAAAACAATGGATGTTTTAGTTCATGAAGATAATTCAAAAACCTAGGCTCCCTGCATCATCATTATGATTATTATGTATGATTATCATGTACTTAATATCAGAGAAATGTACAGGTATGTTTTTTTCTGGTATGAGAATTTTCTTTGTTCTGATTGTTACTTTTTACTGTGGGAATATACATTTTAATGTTGCACCTTGGGATTAGAGGATGTTGATGTAAGAATGCATATGTATGTCAGTACTTAAGAAGCCAATAGTGAATAGTCTTGACCTAGTGATGATTATAGTGCCGAAATGAAGACGCGGCATTAGAGACCACAGGGATTCTGTATAGGCTATTCTCTTCAAGTAATGAGAGAGACAATATCAACATGTTGGATGGACAGAATGACTTCACCCATCCAATAGTCCCAGTAACAACAGAACAAAATATAAGTGAGAAAATATCTTACTCACTATGAAGAGTCAGAATGGCTCAACTCAGCAATGAGGGACAGTGGAACATGGACACCCACTCCTTTCCCCTTCTCCCCTTGGTGTTTTGTATTTGTGTTTGTAATTGTGTTGTAAACCTTTTACCATAACACAGTAGGTTAATGCTAGTGTTGTATTCTTGTCATCCCTTTTCTATAGAAGAGAAGCAGGTGGTGGTTGAATTTGGTGGGACTATATCACTAACACTGGATCCTGGGTAAACAGCCATAAAGTGAATGTCCAAACCATAGTCTGGATCTAGCAATACCTCAATGTTTACTGCGGCACTCAATAGCTCCATAGCGAGCAACAGATAAATTAGAAGACAACTGACTGGGTGAGTGATTAAGTCCTATTTTAGTAGGAATATCCAGGATGGACTTCAAGATCTAATAATCTACAAAGATGAAGATCATCAGAGTACTGACAACAGTGTATCGTTTGCGTTACTTCTGAGAAGTATCACCAATGGCCTCATCATTCAACCAAGTCAGTGAAACTGGGACAATCCTTCTTCAAGTTACTAAAACTAACAACAGTGAGTAACCTTCAACTGTTGGTTGGATTACCAAGTTAATATCCACAATGGATAAGTCTTCGAAAGAACATCTCACAGCTGCAAAAGTTAAACATAAGGTTCCAGCCATGCAACACCAAGTTCTAGCTATGAACACCAACTCAAACAAATGGGAAGAGACACTGAAACAACATTATAGCCAATACAAACAAATGTACCAACTTCAGAACATCTGAACCATAACTACACCAGATTACCTCAAGGTCCCAAACCTGAACACCATCAAAAGAACCATATGAAAGCAGCTAGATGAGTAAATGCCTTTACGCCTGCAACCAAAGGAATCACCTGATGGCTTGCAAACCTGGATATGTGGTGGAGTAATATTCTTCAGTTACATGCCTGCAGCAGAATCTTCAGATGAAACCAAATGAATGATTCACCACTGTATGTTCTACACAGAAATGGAATGAATGAGAACTCTATGCTGGTCCCATGTAAGCCTAACTGCCCATCATCAAGTGTGGGATGGCCTATCAACATGAACCGGGTGTGTGACAAAGCCTTTTGAACTAAATTGGGAAACGGTTAACATAAACCGAGCTGTTGGACAGTCGTCATCTTTTCATCGATAAGATGATATAGGGAAGAACCTTCTGCAGAGCTTAAGTTGCATCTCCTGAAAGTATGACAGACCTAGGCATCAATTTCAATTGGAACACAACCCAAATGGCAACCGAGTATTCTTAAATTCAGTCTCATGGAGAGAATATGTGCTTATGTATAATTCTATTCTTGGATTATGGATTAGAAACATTCGCCAGCCAACTTCGGTGGACATACTGTGAGTAGAAAATGACTGTGAGTATAATTCTGCACGGATAATTATGGACATTAACTGCTTTGCACTGGAGAAGAATGCCCATCCGCAACGCCTAAATGAACACTATAATTAATTAATTTAATTATTAGTATCAACTGTTTTCATGAGTGTGGTTTTCTTCAATGACAGGAAAAGGGTAAAGATTGTTTTACATGGTAATGGTGTACACCTAAAGGGTTATGTTATGACATATATGTATAATATTTTGACACCCACTCATTATTTTTAAATATGAGAATTGTACATGGTGTCAGAAATAAATGTATGTATGTTGGGTTTCTGCACCTAGACCAATGTGATTTTATCTAGGTACAATGAGTCAAGTTAGCAGAACCAATTTGTGGTTGTTGTGTTGTTTGTAATAACCTTGTTTTTTTCTGGGGTCACTGGGTACTATGTTGTAATACTGCATATCATTCCCATGCCTGTCTGAAAATGCATAGTGTTTATTACACCTATATATATATATGTAACTGCAGATCTTGAGTTAATACCTGAACTGTGTGTCCAAAAGTGTTGTGTACATCAAGTAAATGTGGTGTCCAACAAGTGGTTGTTTATATATTGTGAGCAATCAATATCCTTCTAGCATCTATAGTTAATTTAAAGGGTGATGAAGTGGGAAGGGAAACCTACACACAGATGCCATTGTTTCAAGGGTGGAACTCTTTCCTCCTGGGATTTGTGGTAAATATCCCTGATCACCCTGCATTCTTACCAGTGACAGAGAATCAATAATACCCCCTAGACATTTTAACGAATCATTCTCAGGAATTAAAATCCACATCCCACATGTGTGGTCCCGCCCGGTACGGACTTCACCTAGTAGTGGAGTAGTCCGTGAATTTAAAACTCATGGTAAACATCACAATTGGTGTATTATTGTGAGTATATGAATTCAGGGAAAACCTCTCGCAGGTAAACCAAGTCACTTCAGAATGTTATAGTGTTAGTAACAGACCTAATCACTCATTAGTATGAGCTGAGTCAAGTGTTATATGAACCCATAATGGCTCAGACAAATATAGGTTTTTTTTTTGGTACAAAACTGTTCACAGGTAATATCTTGATTCTGGCAGATGCATCAGGTAGTTGGTTGTTGGATATGAGATTTTTTTTTTTAAAACTCATATTTTATACCTTATTGATGGGAAACTAAGTCCAGTAATGAACCTCCAGTAGTAAGGTCTTTGGGATGGTAAACTCACATAAGATAGGTAATTCAGTGAATGTTTAGAATTCATAGTCATTCCCATTTGATGTTTGAGGTATGGTTCTGCTACTCTGGTATTCTCTTTAAATGGTTTAAAAGTGGTGTACTCATGAACACACTACTATATTATGTATCCATAAGGTTTATGTTCCTACATATGAATCATGTGTTAATTAATTATTTTGTCATTGATTATCATTGTATTTTCATGCTTGATCTGCTTGTAATATGTAATATTGAAAAGTTACCAAGGCAGCAGAGAGTGATAGACAATTTTATAGATAATTAGGACAGTAAGTTAAAAATCCAATAAATTTTTTTTAAAGGGAAAAATTTAATCAACAAATGATGATTCAATAGGAAAGTAAATAATACCTGAGAGATGAATTAAACCAGGGGAAAATAGCAGTAACTAAAGTAAATGAACTAATGGTAAGGCCAAAACCACCACTTGCAAAAATGTAGACATAGTTAATGGAAGGGAAGGAATATTGTAAGAATTTGCAGTATTTAGGGGCACCCTAATTTAATCCTTTTTTTCATATGACATAACATGTTCTACAACACCGGTAGTAAAGTAAAGTGAATAAATGATGGATACTTAGGAAGAAAAGCCATACCGACACTTATTCTACTCCACCGGTGATATGAGTAGTTATTAATAACTAACTCAGATGGCCCATATGTTAATGAGGGTCAAAACCAAAATATTCACCTGGTGATGTAAGTGAAACTGATCAACTCACTTACTGACCCAACAGAATATAAGGTATTTCTTTAAATTATCCACCCCGATTCCATTATTAATGGTAGCGGAAACAGACCGTATAGGTATGTAAAAGGTATAATTAAAGAATTAACATAAGAAATTGGAATTTCAAATAAACTTCAGGAGATACCGGAAAAAATCTGTGCCAGTCTCTAGTCAGAGACTGAACAATTCAGATATTGGCTCCTTAACTTTGAAATTTACAGTTTAATTCTCATTAAGTGAAATGTTCACTATGAGTAGTCCTCATCAAAAAGAGGAGTGAAACAGCTTTTAGTTAGCGATTAGCTTACATAAAGTTATTTCAATAATTGCCTAACTAACATTAATATTCTCATAAGGGAAGAATTAAGAAGGGCAAAAATAAGTGGTACAATAGAGGCGCGCGACTCAATTGTATTTTCTTTAAAACTAACCGAGTAACTAAATTCTAGATAATGCTCGAAGCCTACTAATAGGTAGGTGAATCAGAAATCAATCGCAAGACGAAACAGATTTCTACATCTCAGTTCTGATTTGGATGTTATGCCAGCATTAAATATGTGAAAGCAGATCCAGACTAACAGAGATTAGCTTAAATAACTGATACGAATCAGTAAAAGCAACAATTAAATAAACAACTCTTAAAATAGATGCTGTTTATAGATAGGACGAACCCTTTGACGTAAAGACAGAGGAAACGCCTAAAACTTATACAGTGAACCCATGCTAGAAAAATGGAATATAGCTGTGTAAAAACCAAGCAAATTGGAGCATATAGCTGAAGAATTGCTTGATATGTACTAGATTAGGAATTTCAATCAGGAATCCAGCTAGTAAATTATATAACAGTTCAAAGATAGACCTTAGTCAATCTAAATAAATCCAGAGTTTCCACGTATTAAACGGATGAAAACAAAACTGGAGAGAAACATTAAGAGTACCTTACCTGTTATCTTGAGGACACAACTCAGGAGACGCCAGTATGAGAGGGATATACAGATGTAATAGTAATTTTACAAAAACTAGTAACCCACATCCATAACTGGAAAGTGAACCAGCAACTTGATTGTCTGGAAGACTATCAAAGGAATCACAAAAAGGGGCTTTTAACTTCTCACTGAACTGATTATATATGGTAGGAGACAATACGTCTGAACCTACATAACAATGTATGTTGCTAAGTTGAAAATAGTCTAAAACCTGGAGGGAGGCAGACGACGATCAATGTACGCCAAGCGACGCAAAATTGCTCGTAATTCAACACCAAAGCAACAAATACAGAGTGAAACTCAAACACATCAGTTAGAATTACTAATAAGGATTCTAGCGTAAAATAGATCTCGATTAGAAGGAATAGCAGAGAAAGTAAGCTAAGAATTACTTCATTTCTGATAGATTCATGTTCCCCGGAAAATTCGGTTCAGAGCGGAAATCTAGAAAAGTTGGACCTTGTTTACATGTTAGGCGAGATTCTCCGGGTAAACCCGCAAGAGAAAGGGACACCACTCTAATCAGTAGTTATCAAAACTGATCGGAAAATCCCATAACTCGACTTATAACCCAAACACATGATGTGTTGGATGAAAATGTATTTCAACAGGAACCATCTTTAGCTTCCTTTAAATACCACATCTATAGTTAAAACAAACGTCTAACTTACAGGGAGACGGGCGAGTTTAATAGGCTATCAGTAGACGCAGAATTAACCGTCGGTTTTAACATAATCTCAAGATTGATAATCTAATGAGAGAGAAATCAAGCTTAATGATATCTCAATTGCTTCAAAAAGTCGGTTTGATGCAGACAAACCAGTACTGGAAAGTAACAAATTATCAGATAACCACTCATATTTCAAACAATAGCTGACAACAGTGGAGAGGGTGCTACACTCTTTCACTAAAAGAGAAATAATCCTTTAAGGTTATGCCAGTTGTCGTGACTAAAAGAAAATGGACGTGGCTCTGATTATATAACATAAGGCAGTAGTAAAGTAATAAGGGATGGATACTAGGTGAGTCAATGTAAAGACGGAAATTGTAGAGTACTTCTTGACCATTTAATTTCTGAAAGAAATAAATGTCTTAAATGGGGGAGGCGTGTAATATAATAAAAACGTCTCTACCCTTTCCTATTTATGGACTCCCTTAAAAATAAACAAACCCTTACAATTACTGATTAAGTAACTTACTTAATGTAGGAGAAAATAAAACAGCGATAGACTGACCGTGGCACAGCTAAATTTAGTTTGGCTTGTTTTCTCTCCCGTATCTGGCCAATCCTGGCGAGGGGGAAAACAAAGACTGAAGCGGCCATTTCTAGTCAAGAGAACAGACAAGAAAGTCGACCTTTCCCTTCGGGGAGAAGGTAGTTTGTTTTAAAACCATGATTCTCTTCAAGCTATTGGTATGTTATCTACATATATTAAGATATATTTATGTATTACCTAGACCAGTATGTTTAATTAAGAATTAGTTACAATTCTCTTAAACCAGGCTGGATGATGTTTACTAAGGAAACACAGGTGGGCGCCACGCTGTAATTTTTCCTATGTCTTACAATTTCAAATCCATATGTTAATATCTTGTATAGGCATTATGAACTTATATCTAACTAAATGGTGTTTATAACCTATGAATAGTATGTGTACTGTAGTACACAGAGTATCAACTCTCATGTCAGAAACTCTTTTCAATTTAGGAAAGACTCTTGATTCATACTTCATAGTAAAGAACTAGTGTCTGTCAATTTCATATTCATATGAATAAAAACTTCTATGCATTGTGAAATATATCTCAATATCTATGCTTAGAAATCTGCTAATAATCTATGGACTATAGAAAGGAAATTTTATCCATGCGGGGACATACAAATGATTACGCATATTCCTGACTCGTACTTAGTCAGGGGATAAAATATTTTGCCACATTATAATCTGTAACTTGGAAATATAGTGCTAAATTTTAGTACCATTCTTTTGTTAACAGATTAGTAACCACTCCATATGAGGGTGAACATATAATCATTTCATAAAATAGTGTTAGGGACAGGCCATGTTTGAATATAAATTCATGAACAATTAAACGCGTGATGTAAATGTATGTTCGGATAGGATTCACTCCGCATCGCCTCACCGTAGTAGAAACAGAAGCGAAGATTGATGTGAATAAATTGCTTGCAATATTCAGAAGACTGGACCATGCGGCATAAGTTATTCTTATTAATACCCTCCGAATAATAGCAGTCATTGGCAAAACATATCACAGCGATTACTATCCTCATGTGCTGTACGCAGTGGGGGAAAACAATGGATGTTTTAGTTCATGAAGATAATTCAAAAACCTAGGCTCCCTGCATCATCATTATGATTATTATGTATGATTATCATGTACTTAATATCAGAGAAATGTACAGGTATGTTTTTTTCTGGTATGAGAATTTTCTTTGTTCTGATTGTTACTTTTTACTGTGGGAATATACATTTTAATGTTGCACCTTGGGATTAGAGGATGTTGATGTAAGAATACATATGTATGTCAGTACTTAAGAAGCCAATAGTGAATAGTCTTGACCTAGTGATGATTATAGTGCCGAAATGAAGACGCGGCATTAGAGACCACAGGGATTCTGTATAGGCTATTCTCTTCAAGTAATGAGAGAGACAATATCAACATGTTGGATGGACAGAATGACTTCACCCATCCAATAGTCCCAGTAACAACAGAACAAAATATAAGTGAGAAAATATCTTACTCACTATGAAGAGTCAGAATGGCTCAACTCAGCAATGAGGGACAGTGGAACATGGACACCCACTCCTTTCCCCTTCTCCCCTTGGTGTTTTGTATTTGTGTTTGTAATTGTGTTGTAAACCTTTTACCATAACACAGTAGGTTAATGCTAGTGTTGTATTCTTGTCATCCCTTTTCTATAGAAGAGAAGCAGGTGGTGGTTGAATTTGGTGGGACTATATCACTAACACTGGATCCTGGGTAAACAGCCATAAAGTGAATGTCCAAACCATAGTCTGGATCTAGCAATATCTCAATGTTTACTGCGGCACTCAATAGCTCCATAGCGAGCAACAGATAAATTAGAAGACAACTGACTGGGTGAGTGATTAAGTCCTATTTTAGTAGGAATATCCAGGATGGACTTCAAGATCTAATAATCTACAAAGATGAAGATCATCAGAGTACTGACAACAGTGTATCGTTTGCGTTACTTCTGAGAAGTATCACCAATGGCCTCATCATTCAACCAAGTCAGTGAAACTGGGACAATCCTTCTTCAAGTTACTAAAACTAACAACAGTGAGTAACCTTCAACTGTTGGTTGGATTACCAAGTTAATATCCACAATGGATAAGTCTTCGAAAGAACATCTCACAGCTGCAAAAGTTAAACATAAGGTTCCAGCCATGCAACACCAAGTTCTAGCTATGAACACCAACTCAAACAAATGGGAAGAGACACTGAAACAACATTATAGCCAATACAAACAAATGTACCAACTTCAGAACATCTGAACCATAACTACACCAGATTACCTCAAGGTCCCAAACCTGAACACCATCAAAAGAACCATATGAAAGCAGCTAGATGAGTAAATGCCTTTACGCCTGCAACCAAAGGAATCACCTGATGGCTTGCAAACCTGGATATGTGGTGGAGTAATATTCTTCAGTTACATGCCTGCAGCAGAATCTTCAGATGAAACCAAATGAATGATTCACCACTGTATGTTCTACACAGAAATGGAATGAATGAGAACTCTATGCTGGTCCCATGTCAGCCTAACTGCCCATCATCAAGTGTGGGATGGCCTATCAACATGAACCGGGTGTGTGACAAAGCCTTTTGAACTAAATTGGGAAACGGTTAACATAAACCGAGCTGTTGGACAGTCGTCATCTTTTCATCGATAAGATGATATAGGGAAGAACCTTCTGCAGAGCTTAAGTTGCATCTCCTGAAAGTATGACAGACCTAGGCATCAATTTCAATTGGAACACAACCCAAATGGCAACCGAGTATTCTTAAATTCAGTCTCATGGAGAGAATATGTGCTTATGTATAATTCTATTCTTGGATTATGGATTAGAAACATTCGCCAGCCAACTTCGGTGGACATACTGTGAGTAGAAAATGACTGTGAGTATAATTCTGCACGGATAATTATGGACATTAACTGCTTTGCACTGGAGAAGAATGCCCATCCGCAACGCCTAAATGAACACTATAATTAATTAATTTAATTATTAGTATCAACTGTTTTCATGAGTGTGGTTTTCTTCAATGACAGGAAAAGGGTAAAGATTGTTTTACATGGTAATGGTGTACACCTAAAGGGTTATGTTATGACATATATGTATAATATTTTGACACCCACTCATTATTTTTAAATATGAGAATTGTACATGGTGTCAGAAATAAATGTATGTATGTTGGGTTTCTGCACCTAGACCAATGTGATTTTATCTAGGTACAATGAGTCAAGTTAGCAGAACCAATTTGTGGTTGTTGTGTTGTTTGTAATAACCTTGTTTTTTTCTGGGGTCACTGGGTACTATGTTGTAATACTGCATATCATTCCCATGCCTGTCTGAAAATGCATAGTGTTTATTACACCTATATATATATATGTAACTGCAGATCTTGAGTTAATACCTGAACTGTGTGTCCAAAAGTGTTGTGTACATCAAGTAAATGTGGTGTCCAACAAGTGGTTGTTTATATATTGTGAGCAATCAATATCCTTCTAGCATCTATAGTTAATTTAAAGGGTGATGAAGTGGGAAGGGAAACCTACACACAGATGCCATTGTTTCAAGGGTGGAACTCTTTCCTCCTGGGATTTGTGGTAAATATCCCTGATCACCCTGCATTCTTACCAGTGACAGAGAATCAATAATACCCCCTAGACATTTTAACGAATCATTCTCAGGAATTAAAATCCACATCCCACAACGACACACAGTGGCACTGACAGCTGCAACAGCCCTTGCTACATATGTGCACACGACACACAGTGGCACTGACAGCTCCAACAGCCCTTGCTACATATGTGCACACGACACACAGTGGCACTGACAGCTCCAACAGCCCTTGCTACATATGTGCACACGACACACAGTGGCACTGGTAGCTGCAACAGCCCTTGCTACATATGTGCACACGACACACAGTGGCACTGGTAGCGGCAACAGCCCTTGCTACATATGTGCACACGACACACAGTGGCACTGACAGCTCCAACAGCCCTTGCTACATATGTGCACACGACACACAGTGGCACTGACAGCTCCAACAGCCCTTGCTACATATGTGCACACGACACACAGTGGCACTGGTAGCTGCAACAGCCCTTGCTACATATGTGCACACGACACACAGTGGCACTGGTAGCTGCAACAGCCCTTGCTACATATGTGCACACGACACACAGTGGCACTGACAGCTCCAACAGCCCTTGCTACATATGTGCACACGACACACAGTGGCACTGACAGCTCCAACAGCCCTTGCTACATATGTGCACACGACACACAGTGGCACTGGTAGCTGTAACAGCCCTTCCTGCAGCTGTGCACACGACACACAGCTGGGAGATTAAAATGTTGCCTTTCCTTTGCAGGACTTTGTGGTCAACCAAGTGATGATCAGGCAATTCTACGTTCAGTAATGCTGTCACTGCTTTCCTGAACACGAAGTGAACATTTATGACCATCTGACCATTGTGTGGAATGACAAGAAGTCAACATTTATGTCCATCTGACCATTGTGTGGAATGACAAGAAGTCAACATTTATGTCCATCTGACCATTGTGTGGAATGACAAGAAGTCAACATTTATGTCCATCTGACCATTGTGTGGAATGACAAGAAGTCAACATTTATGTCCACCTGACCATTGTGTGGAATGACAAGAAGTCAACATTTATGTCCATCTGACCATTGTGTGGAATGACAAGAAGTCAACATTTATGTCCATCTGACCATTGTGTGGAATGACAAGAAGTCAACATTTATGTCCATCTGACCATTGTGTGGAATGACAAGAAGTCAACATTTATGTCCATCTGACCATTGTGTGGAATGACAAGAAGTCAACATTTATGTCCATCTGTCCATTGTGTGGAATGACAAGAAGTCAACATTTATGTCCATCTGACCATTGTGTGGAATGACAAGAAGTCAACATTTATGTTCATCTGACCATTGTGTGGAATGACAAGAAGTCAACATTTATGTCCATCTGACCATTTTGTGGAATGGACTCACTACTTCGCAGTCAGAAAGTGTAATCGCTTTAAACCTCTCGGCTGTCATCATCATCAAGTGCCCTGTCAGCTGGCGTATGCGTTCATGTATCTCCACAGATTTCGGTAGTTGGTGTTCTGCATCAACTCTCCTGATGATATTCCTTTATGCCATCGTCTCAGTCTATCCAACATTATTTATCTTAGTCTGTCACTGCCTCACTTCTCCTCGATTTTTCCAGGTGTCACAATAACTCTGCTTCTTCAATAAATCTGTTCTCATCATATGACCAAAGAAATGTGTTTGTCTCTTTCTTATTGTATATATTGTTCTAGTTTTACTAGCCTCATTCAGGCAATCGTTGTTAGTTACTCTGGCAGTCCAGGGAATTCGCAACATTCGTCTCAGAAACCACATCTCTGTTGCTTCCAAGTTCTTCCTAGTTTGCTCATTTACACTCCAAGATTCACAGCAAACCATGTTCTGATAGCCTTTCAGCACTCTCTTTCTTACATTCAATGATAGTGACTTATTGCACTTTTCATTTTCTGAAATGCAGCTTTTGTTTGCCTGTTCTTAATCTCTGTAGTACATCTTCCATCTGATATTATATATGCCATTTCCCATTTTGGTGTCACATTTGACGTTGATATCATCATTGTAACTACTTTCTTGATATTCAAGGAGAATTCTTTCTTTGCAGTCACTGTTACTACAATGTCCAACAGTTGTAAATCTTTTGCATTTCCCACCACCAATATTGAGTCATCTTCATATCATAGATCAGTGGTTCTCAATCTTTTTTGGCCCATGCCCCTCTTTACCATATGTTCTGAACGTCATCCCCCCCCCCCCTCCTTTCGAATTTTCTCCCTATAAATCCCCCCTCCCCCTTACACAGTTTACATAAAAATGAAAGCTGAATTTATTAACACATACTAGAACAAGCCTAGATATCTACATAAAACGTGATTTGCGGGTCTACTTACATTATAAAATTAATTTCATTAGGGCGAGAAATACAGAACCGTAAAATTTAGAAGAAAAACCAATATAAAGTAACCGGTTCTTGTATTAATCTTCTTCTTCTTCAGCGTTCCGAGCCATTGAGGTTCTTTGCTGCATATACAATCCGTCTCCATTCGTCTCTCTGGTGGACCTTCTCTTGCCAGTCGTTGATTCCGAGTGCTTGTAGGTCTGTACATGTATTATCTCTCCACCGTCTTCTTGGTCTACCTCGGGGTCTATGGTCATTTATTTCCTGAGTGTAAGGGAGTTTTATTTCCCTATTATCTTCCATTCTTTCTATATGCCCCAGCCATTGTAGTCTATTAGCCCTCATAATACCAGTGATTAGCGGGGACTTAAACAGATCATAAATGTCTTTGTTACTTCTTCTTTTCCACTCTCCACTTTGTGTATTCCTAATGGGTCCAAAGATGCGTCTTAAAATTTTGTTCTCAAAGGTTTGTAACAGGGCTTCGTCTCCTTTCGTTGTACTCCAGGTTTCAGAGCCATACAGCACAACTGGTCTGATCAGTGTTTTGTATTAATGCGATATTTAAATAATCTTAATTCCTCCCCCCCCCCACCCCTCCCCCGAAAAACCCTAAAATTACCCCCTGGGGTGGGGGGGGGGGGAATTCCCCACTGGTTGAGAACCACTGTCGTAGATTATTTATATTATAACCTCCGATTAGTATTCCCTCACTAAACCATGGATTCCAACTTGCGCTGAAACGATAAGATTTTAAAAGTACAAGTAGAAAGACATGGTTAGACTACTTCAAGCCCTAAATGATAGACTTGATGATGACGATGGAAATGATGATAATGACGATGATGATGGTGATGGAGGCAATGATGATGATGGTGGTGGTGGTGGCAATGATGATGATGATGATGATGATGATGATGATGATGATGAGAACAAGGGACAGTGACATAACATGAACAAACTACTTTAACCTCGGTCTTCAAAATGACATACTTGATGATGATGATGATGATGATGATGATGATGATGATGATGGTAATGATGATGGTAATGATGTTGTTGGTGTTAATGACTCAATGGGTCTGAATCCTGGACCCTGTACTCAAGACAGGAAAGGAAGTTGAATTCCTTCCATATGAGATGTCTGAGACGTATCCTGGGCATAACATGGAAAGACCACATAACAAACAAACATGTGCTTGAAAGAGCAAATATTATCACAGTGCACACCCTCCTCAAGCAGAGACGCCTCCGGTGGCTGGGCCACGTATCTCGAATGGAGGATGAACGTATTCCCAAAGATTTCCTATACGGAGAACTAGCCACAGGAAAGAGGCCAACCGGAAGACCCCAAATGCGATATAGGGATGTGTGTAAACAAGATATGAAAACCCTTGGCATAGATCCAGACACGTGGGAAAGAGTTGCAACAGATAGATGCTCCTGGACAAGAGATGTACGAAACGGACTGGTGCTCTTTGAGCGCAATCTGGTCCAACAAACTGAGGATAGGCGGCACAGGCTTAAAACGCAGTCACTTACTGCGGGACTTGCCTCGTCTTACAGATGCGGAAACTGTGACAGAGATTGTCACTCTCGCATTGGACTATACAGTCACCAGCGGTGCTGCCAGGTACCTCCCAAGCGGCACAACTCTATAGTCCTTCAGGAATGAAAGAGGCCTACTACTACTACTACTACTACTACTACTACTACTACTACTACTACTACTACTACTACTACTACTACTACTACTACTACTACTACTACTACTACTACTACTACTAATGATGCTGATGATGATGCTGATGCTGATGATGATGATGATGATGATGATGATGATGATGATGATGATGATAACAAAGAACAGCAATGTGGCATGATCAGAGGTCGCCAACACCAGACTCCCGACTGATTAACCTATAGATGACAATAATGATGGGACAGGGAGATGGCATTTTAGACACTTTCAGCGTCAGTCTCCAGACAGAGGTGAATGGAGTCAAGAACCCGCATCACAGAACTCAGTACATTCTCATACGTGTGCTGTCCTCATCTGTAACAGCCGCGAATACTCCCAATACTAATGCTACCGGTTGCTGGCTGGTTACGCACCCGTCTGGTTTGTCTTTCCTCTAAGTAGTGATTGTCGGCTAGATCCCCTTGTCACTTTCATTCTCTCCAGGCTATGATGATTTATCTGTTCTTTCACACAGTTCACGTGATCCTAACGACCCTGACTACATCGGCCTTATCTGACGATGATTATGGGGAGGGGAGTAGACTGTCTGTCAAATGTCCTAGACTGTCTGCCAACTGTCCTAGACTGTCTGTCAACTGTCCTAGACTGTCTGCCAACTGTCCTAGACTGTCTGCCAACTGTCCTAGACTGGCTGTCAACTGTCGTAGACTGGCTGTCAACTGTCATAGACTGTCTGTCAACTGTCCTAGACTGTCTGCCAACTGTCCTAGACTGTCTGCCAACTGTCCTGGACTGTCTGTCAACTGTCCTGGACTGTCTGTAACTGTCCTAGACTGTCTGCCAACTGTCCTAGACTGTCTGTCAACTGTCCTAGACTGTCTGCCAACTGTCCTAGACTGTCTGCCAACTGTCCTAGACTGGCTGTCAACTGTCGTAGACTGGCTGTCAACTGTCATAGACTGTCTGTCAACTGTCCTAGACTGTCTGCCAACTGTCCTAGACTGTCTGTCAACTGTCCTGGACTGTCTGTCAACTGTCCTGGACTGTCTGTAACTGTCCTAGACTGTCTGTCAACTGTCCTAGACTGTCTGTCAACGGTCTTAGACTATCTGATAGATATACAATACATTTTGTGGCGCATATTCAGTGAATATATCATATAAGGCGACCTAAACTTGCAGAGAAAAGATTAAAAGGAAGAAAAAGCGATAAACTCATAGATGTCGTGACCACACAGTTTATTCCGCACAAGAACACCGACCTTATCCGTCTGGGATCATGGTTATGGTGAGTTATGAGGAATCATGCTTATCCGTCCGGGATCATGGTTATGGTGAGTTATGAGGAATCATGCTTATCCGTCCGGGATCATGGTTATGGTGAGTTATGAGGAATCATGCTTATCCGTCCGAGATCATGGTTATAGTGAGTTATGAGCAATCATGCTTATCCGTCCGGGATCATGGTTATGGTGAGTTATGAGCAATCATGCTTATCCGTCCGGGATCATGGTTATGGTGAGTTATGAGGAATCATGCTTATCCGTCCGGGATCATGGTTATGGTGAGATGAAGATACTAGTTTCTCTTAAGCATCCAGTATTAGAAGTCACGTGAACAGAAGTAGGCATGAGATGATATACTAAACTACACAATTTCAGCAGTAGGCATACCAAACTATACATTGTCAGCAGTAGGCATGCCAAACTATGTATTATCAGCAAATGATATACCAAACTATACATTGTTAGCAGATGATATACCAAACTATACAATGTCAGCAGATGATATACCAAACTATACATTGTCAGCAGATGATATACCAAACTATACATTGTCAGCAGATGATATACCAAACTATACATTGTCAGCAGATGATATACCAAACTATACATTGTCAGCAGATGATATACCAAACTATACATTGTCAGCAGATGATATACCAAACTATACATTGTCAGCAGATGATAAACCAAACTATACACTGTCAGCAGATGATATACCAAATTATACATTGTCAGCAGATGATATACCAAACTTTACATTGTCAGCAGATGATATACCAAACTATACATTGTCAGCAGATGATATACCAAACTATACATTGTCAGCAGATGATATACCAAACTATACATTGTCAGCAGATGATATACCAAACTCTACATTGTCAGCAGATGATATACCAAACTATACATTGTCAGCAGATGATATACCAAACTATACACTGTCAGTAGATGATATACCAAACTATACATTGTCAGCAGATGATATACCAAACTATACATTGTCAGCAGATGATATACCAAACTATACACTGTCAGCAGATGATATACCAAACTATACATTATCAGCAGATGATATACCAAACTATACACTGTCAGCTGTTGGCATACCGGATTCAACTGCTTCTCCAGGAGGTCAGCATGACCAAATGGATCACAGCCCTCGTTCTTAAACTGCCGGTGCGCTTATGCCGAGGTAGCGGGTTCAACCCCTACAGCTGGACTAAAATGTTGACATCTCGTCCTTGACTTGAGGACGTAAATTACAAGTACCTCAGAAGCCACAGTGGGTTCGCTGGATGGCAAGGGACACTGGTAACAGGGAAAGCTAATCCACACGCACAAATCAGTCCAGTGCACTAGAAGTGGTTGCTCGTGTACTGATAACACATGGGTTCAAAGAGAGAGAACACAAAGGCAAGAGAAGAAAACTGCTTCTCCCTTGTTGTTCTACGAGCAACGATCAATACTTGATGCAAATTTACTTTTTGTCACTTGAAGACCCGCTGAATGTACCCAGTGCTCATTTCCGGATGCAGTACAGCAAGTTTAATGGGTAATTGTCCTCAAGTATCTTGTGTTTCCACTTCTTCCTGGCCAGCATCCAACGACCTTGAAGTCTTCTGTCACTCACAAGTCTTAAAACCCAAGTGTGTAGTTTCAATCGCTCATTAATTTTTCACGACATAATTGAACGCCTCTAAGAAAATGGGTGCCTGGTGCTGGGGTGTCCCTTCCATCCCACCCTCAATCTGTGATTTAAAATCAATATTCTTTTATATCTGGCCTTTTTTGCAAATGTTCCCTTTTATTTCTTCCAGTAAAAATAAAGCGTCCCTTTCTTGCATGCAACACTTCACAGCAGGACATTTTTTGCCTAATTATTTTCAAAACAGCCATATTTTGTGCGCGTAGGGGAAAGGAAGAAAACGGTAATTTATTGTAAGAACTGACAAGACTGATGGGAGAAAGAGGCGCAAGATGACAGAGAAGGGGATATTATACAAAACATTCTGATACTGGGGCAAGGAACGCTGCGTATACACGTTTTTACAATAGCTCTGTATGAGGTGAAGTGAGGATGAAGGTACTTGATCGTCTTCGCCAGTCAGGCGTTGCATGAAGACATGACAATGCGTCTTTGTTATCATAAGAGGTTTTCCAGAGCAGTATGAATGTGTTATTAATTCATAGTAAAGTGAGAGCACTATGACGTGGCGGGCAGTTCAGCTCGAACATTCTGGAAACATTGCTAACTCTCCTACCAGCTACAGTTAAATACACGCAGATCGGACTAATGGAAAAGGAAATCATTGTTTCATGAGACGAGCTCATTATGGGCTCATGGACTCACACTGATGGTTCCTGGTACTAAATACTATATTTGCCACTTTATGTCTTAGTCACGCGTTGTCCATTCTGTTTGACGTAATCATTTATTGTTCAATCTGTATGGTGTAACCATTTATTTCCGACTCTGTATGACGTAATCATGTATTGCCCAATTTGTATGGTCAACATCTTTGCTTCATTGACTACACAAAGGCTTTCGATAAAGAAAGACGCTGTTGAAGACGCTTGGGGATCTACAAATTGATGGGAAAGACCCTAGACTTGTAAACAACATTTAATGGGGAAAAAACAAGCTGCAATAAAGATTGATAATGAAGTAGCCCAATATAAGCCTTTTAAGAGAGGTGTATGTAAAAACAATAAAGATTCATCTAAAAGAACATCCCCTGAAAGAAGTAAAGAGCTGCAAGTACTTAGGAATTATAATATCATCAAATGGCAAATCAGAAGACCAGATCGAAAATAGTTGCAATAATGCAAACCAAGTCAATGGACAAATGCCACCAATACTTAAAAAAAAAACCAAAAAAAAAAACGTATCAATAGATACTAAAAACACCAAAAACACTCCCCAACATAATCTTCCTACAAACTCTATGTTACCAATGCCAAATCTAACAATGACAGAGAAAGAGAAAAGAAAAATTACAACAGAAATATGCTTCCTGAAAAGAAAAAGAAAAACTCAATGTATCAAGAAGAGAGTAAATCAAAAATGAATAAAATCAGGACTAAAGTAGGGGTTATAGCAGCGCTAGATTTCATCAGAAAACAGCAAGTTACAAGGTTTGGCCATATAACTAGATTACCAACTGACAGTATACCACAAAATGCAATGATGTACAGAACAAACGGAAGCAGAAGAAGAGGCCGACCATGTACACGATGGACAGAGGGAATAACAGAGTCCATGGGAATCTCGATCTATGAAGCCCATACACGGGCACCCTCCCACTGTTTATGGTTCACCTCGACACCGCAAAGTACAAGAGGAACAAGGTCGGATGAGATGAGATGAGATGAGATGAGATGAGATGAGAGAGGTGTGCGTCAGGACTGTAATTCCTCCGGATCTCTCTTCTCCCTATAAAGTGAAAATAATTGTAGAAAATGAACAGATATGGAAGTTTATCATCATTAGCTTTAACTTCAATAGCATCAGATGTGCATATGATACAGTTTTTATTTCAGACAATAAACAGGATCTGCATGATTTAGTAGATGCGGTTATTGTACACAATGAACAATTAGAGATAGAATAGACGTCACAGATTATTGTTGTCAATTGGGAAGAAAGAAATAAGCAACGTTATATACGGGTAAATGAGAATATTCTTAAACAAGCGAATAGGTACAATAATCTCGGAACAATCATAACATCTTATGGGAGGTGCCTTGAAGAGATTAGAACAAGCATCGCTATGGCGAATGTAGCCTTTTGCCAGATGGAAAACATAATGACCCCCCCCCCCCCCCCAAAAAAAAAAATGTTAATTGCAACGTGAAAAAGAGTGTTGATGTGCTACACAGAACCTGTACTTTTGCATGAATATGAACGTACATAATGAGTATGCAAGCTGCAGAGCATCTAATGGCGGTGGAAATGTGGTTTCTGAGGAAAATGCAAAGAATAGAATGGACAGACAGAAAAATCAATGAGTAATTCCTAAAGAAACAAATTAAATCCGGAAACTGATTAGTGAAATTAGACGTAGACAGTCAACATTTTTGGATACCTTATACCAGTGGTTCTCAACCTTTTTTTGGCTCGTGCCCCCCTTCACCATATTTTCAGAACGTCACCCTTTTGTATTTCCTCCCCTAAAAATCCCCCTCCCCACCCCTACACAGTATACGTAATAATGGAAGCTAAATTTAATAGCACATACTAAAACAAGTCTAGACGTGTACATAAAACGTGATTTTCGGGTCTACTTACGTTATAAAATGAATTTCAGACGGGTGAGACGTACAGAACCGTAAAGTATGAAGGGGAAAACAATATCAGGTAATCTGTTCTTGTATTAACGCGATCTTGAAATAATCTTAATTTCCCCCCCCCCCCCATGGAAACCCTAAAATTCCCCCCTGGGTGGGTGGGGGGGGGGGGGATTCCCCACCGGTTGAGAACCACTGCCTTATAGGAAGAAATAAATTGGATAATATGGTGACCATTGGCAGTATTGTGGGGCCGGGGGGGGGGGGGGGAGAGAGAGAGCAAGGGAAAGACAAAGAAAGATCGAACGAACTTTATTTTCAAAGTCTCACAAATTGGGCACGCATACTCGTCTAACATTTGGCGCTTCCAATCACTCATCTTTCGTGCATCAATTGTGCATGTTAAATTCACATAGGAAAAAACAAACATTGTCAAATGAATTTTGAAAGAAGTAAATATCAAGATAGCCTGGCCATATGGCATAGTCGAGACAAGCACATAGAGCTGATCCACGACTCTGGTGATCGTGTGAGATGGCGAAACATGACCATCTACGCTTATGGGATGGCACATGATGATGATGATGATAATGATGACTTGGAGCCCAGGTCAGTATAAAACATTCTCAGCCTCCATGATACGGATCGAACCATAGACCATCGGCGTCTAGCGGCCACGTTACCCCGGCTCCCACTATGCCACATCGTAAATTGTCCGGAAGTTTTGCTGTGACACTCACTTGCCGTCATGTGTTTTTTGATTGGATCGTTAGTATTCTTTAAATGACAGTAAATATGTGTTGCTTACGACAAAACATTTGTTCATATTTTTGTGTTCGAATTATCCAATCAACAATGTGGCAAGATATAAAAATAGAACTGTCCCAGACAGAGGCCTGTCAATGACAGCACATAACTTTATGGCTGGTCTAGTGAAAAACTCAGACATCAAAATTTACAATGTGAAAACGATTTGACAAAGTCAAAAATGTTTCTACTTAAACTGAGTTATTAAAATATGTCATTTGACTTTTATATTCACATGACTATAAAAGTCAAATGACATATTTTAATAACTTTTAACTTATATGGCTGGGAATCCTGGACAATTAGTAGACAAGCGGAAAAAATCCTTCGAAGTCTTGAAGATATGGTTTATTAGAATAATGCTGATAATTCCTAGGACAGCCAAAAGGAGTAATTTTCGAGGGAGGATAGGTTGCAAAGACACCTTATCACAAACAGTATAAAAAAGCAGTCACCATGTTTTGGCCACGTAATGAGAAGACACAATCTGGAACATATTGTGACAACCGGAAGGATTCGTAGAAAGAGAATTGAAGGAAGACAGCGAGATGAAAGTCTAGACAGTCTTGCGTCATGGCACGGTAGGGCGTCAACATGTGAAATGGTCCATGCCGTCGGAGCTCGTAATTTAAGGAGAAGCATGTTCGCCCACGCCAGCCGGTAAGACACTTGATCATGATGATACCTTATACTGACATGTAACTTATTCTGACATTAACGTAATCTTAAGTGTAACGTATTCTGTCCCGGTCCCCAACATGGCGGATAGGCATTTAAACCGTTAAGGTCTCTGACGTGTTTATGCTTGTGGCTACGGTTTGCATTAGCATGTTTCCTCATGTTGGACTGGTATCGCATGGTTCTGTCCCCCTGCTACTGAGTGAGTGCGTGGCGCAACACTGTGAGCTGTGAATTTCGTGTGGAATGCTTTTACATCTGTCCGCGGTTGTTTGTAGCGTGAACTGCCTGACCGGAACGATGGCGGCCGGCCGTTGACTGGTTTGCCTTTTCGGTTTACGAGAGCATTTTCTCAGGAGATTCCTGAGAGTAGTCGCTGGAGTTACGGAGTTCGTGCTTTGTGCGGCGCTTTCGGTTTGTTGCCCTGCGGAAAGAGACCGACCCATGTGGGATAAAGCCTTAATCAATGAAGTCTTTCTGGTGACTGCCGCTTCCATCGACGATGAACTGTATTTTCCGTGAAGGACTTTTGTGTTGGCAATTTCTAACGGCGGCATTATGCACAGTACCTATGCGGGCTATTGGCTTGCCGAGACTCCTGTCTTTTCCATTTTTCACAATGGACAGAGAGGAGCATTTTGTGTCATATTCACTGGCACAGGAACAGGGCTTAATGGGGACAAACCGTTGTCGTGAACGAACAAACGAACTAACTAACTAACTAACTAACTAACTAACTAACTAACTAACTAACTAACTAACTAACTAACTAACTAACTAACTAACTAACACTACACTACTCCTTGAAACCAAGAAAACTACAAGGTGGCGTCCTGCCCGAATATCTACATTCGAATTTCTCTCGTATGATCAACCATCAATATTCCTCTTCCCTATTGTAACGGATATTTCCGAGCCGAAAGTTTGTTGTTGTTATTTGTTGGACGTCGCAATCAACCCCAACATTTGTTGGCTGTTTGTGATTTACTGGGAAATTTTACGTTCAGTAGTTGGTCATTGTGTGTATATACTGAGAACCGTAATCGAACGTTCTATAGAAGTAAACAAAGATCTACACCTTTGCTTCATTGACTACACAAAGGCTTTTGATAAAGTGAGACATGTCAACATGATAAGGATGCTTGAAGATCTACAAATTGATGGGAAAGACCTTAGACTTGTAAAAAACATATATTGGAAACAACAAGCTGCCATAAGAGTTGATAATGAAGTAAGCCAATATCAGCCTATTAAGAGAGGTGTGAGACAGGGATGTGTAATGTCTCCAGATCTGTTTTCCCTGTACAGTGAAAATATTTTCAGAAATATTGAAAATATGGAAGGAATCAACATTGGGGGACGATGCATCAATAACATTAGATATGCAGATGATACAGTCTTGATTGCAGACAATGAACAGGACCTGCAAAATTTAGTAGATGCGGTTGTTACACACAGTGAACAACAAGGGTTAGAATTAAATTGTAAAAAGACACAGATTATGGTCGTCACTAAGAAGAACGAAATACCACAGTGAAATATACAAGTAAATGGGAATATTCTTCAACAAGTGAATAGGTACAATTACCTCGGAACAGTAATAACATCTGATGGGAGATGCCTTGAAGAGATTAGAACAAGAATCGCCATGGCAAAAGTAGCCTTTAGCAAGATGAAAAACATACTGACCAATAAAAAGATGTCAATTGAAACGAGAAAAAGAGTGTTGAGATGCTACATAGAACCTGTACTTTTATATGGATGTGAAGCTTGGACAATGAGCAGCCAGGCTGAAAAACATCTGATGGCTGTAGAAATGTGGTTTCTGAGGAAAATGCAAAGAATACCATGGACAGCCAGAAAGACCAATGAACAAGTCCTTCAAGAAACAAATGAAGATCGTAAACTGATCAGAGACATTAGACGTAGACAGTCACAATTTTTTGGGCATGTTATGAGAAGAAATGATTTGGAGAACTTGGTGACAACTGGTAAGATCGAGGGGAACAGACCAAGGGGAAGACCTAGAAACAAGTATCTGGATGGCTTGGCCTTGTGGCATGGTCGAGACAGAAACACGGAACTGATCCACGACTCTGTTGATCGAGTGAGATGGCAGAACATGACCGCCCACGCTAACCGGCATGGCACATGATGGATGGAGTTGGTCATTGCTTTCTGAACGGCCGAGGTATGGTGTCCGCCTCGAGTGCTGGAGGTCCCGGGTTCAGGCCCCGGTGAGGACTGGGATTCATTTAAAAGATCCACCTGGACTTCCAGTAATAAAATTTCCACTGGTCTCTGGATAGTGAGATCGGACGCCCGTGTGTATTGTTGCGCACGTAAAAAAATCCCTTGGCAGTTGGAAATCGAAAAAGAGTAGCCTAGCGGTGCTGCCCAGGCAGAATTTCGAGTTAAAAATCTACCCAAAGTATTTCAGGATCCTCGCCGATGCAACGGAGTTCGTGCATTGAGCTGAGTTTCTCCAGACTCAGGTTTGAGTTAGGAGGAAAACGGAGCACTTATGGGTTAAACCGTGTGCCGTGATGTTGATCCAACGACTAAACTAAACTAAACTGAACGGCCGTCGGTCATACCATTGTGAAAGTCAACGCAAATCACACGTGATCCAACATCTCACGAGATCCCAAATCTCACGAGACTGGCTTCGAATCCGCTATTTCGAGATTATGAAATAGCGTACACAACTATTACACTACACGCGTTGACTTGTATTAAAGGCTCAGCAAAGTCCTCTCTTCTCCCATTTCTTCTTATCCTTCTACTCTGCTTTCTCTTGTTTATCTTCCTCTTCCTTCCCCTATTTCTTTCTCTTCTTCGTCATCTTCTTTTCCTCCTACGCGCCGTTGTCTCTTGTTACTTTTACTCGACTCCTCCTCTCCCTCTTCCTGCTTCATATTTTCTTCTTCTTCTTCTTCTTCTTCTTCTTCTTCTTCTTCTTCTTCTTCTTCTTCTTCTTCTTCTTCTTCTTCTTCTTCTGCTGCTGCTGCTGCTGCTGCTGCTGCTTCTTCTTCTTCTTCTTCTTCTTCTTCTTCTTCTTCTTCTTCTTCTTCTTCTTCTTCTTCTTCTTCTTCTTCTTCTTCTTCTTCTTCTTCTTCTTCTTCTTCTTCTTCTTCTTCTTCGTTTTCTTCCTCACCTTCTCTCACTGACTCACACCTTAGATCACTCCTTTACCCTCCCACACATACCTGCACTTTGGCAGGGGTGACATAACAAATGACTAAGAAACATGCTGATACAATCTATCTTTCCCGTGCCCACATATACGGATGTGGATTATAACCATAGCACAACCATTACTGAACAAATTCGGAGCTTTTAACGGACAATTTACAGACAATTTATCAGAATATCGTTAATTAATCAACAGAGAGAGAGAGAGAGAGAGAGAGAGAGAGAGAGAGAGAGAGAGAGAGAGAAAGAGAGAGAGAGAGAGAGAGAGAGAGAGAGAGAGAGAGAGAGAGAGAGAGAGAACGAACGAACGAACGAACGAACGAACAGACTTTATTTTCAAAGGGTAACAAATTGGGCACGCAGGCCCGTCTTACATTCGGCCCTTCCAATCACTCATCTTTCTTTCATCAACAGTGCATAGGAAAAAACATTGTCAAATGAATTTTGTAAACATAAACAATGCATATTACTATGTTATGAGACACATCCACCACCCACCCACACATACCCCATTCACTCCAACTCCCCCACCCAACCACACACATAACCCACATACACATACATTCCCCCACCCATCCACCACATCCCTACACCTAAACATCTCCCCACCCACACACACCTCTCACCCACCACACATCCCATCCACTCACACCCCAAGCACACATACATCTCCCCACCCACTCACATATCCTCTACCCGTCCCATTACCTTCCAACAATTACTCACCCACATATCCTCCGCCACCCACACACCTCCAACCACCCAGCCAAACAGAGAGAGAGAGAGAGAGAGAGAGAGAGAGAGAGAGAGAGAGAGAGAGAGAGAGAGAGAGAGAGTGAGAGAAACAATACTGACACTCCACACCAACATCGAAGACAATTGACTCATTAAGAACATTATGTCTCAGGATCTGAAATACTTTGGTCAACTTCAACGCCCCATTAGTTTCGAAAGAATGCACTATTCGGTCATGGAAAAATTCCACCTATTACTATATTTTCATTAGGCGTTAATGGCATGTGAATGGGAGTCTTGACTGTGTCACTGCTATACACTGGGGTATGTTGATTGACGACCATGGACAATGTCGTATCTTGTCACGTGGCAGTAGTTGGGCATATTGGGGGCGCATTGGCTGTTTAATAAAGCTAACTTTTCACATATCTAATCTGATGACACCCATGGTGAAATCTTAGATTGAAAGGATGAGTGAGTGAGTGAGTGAGTGAGTGAGTGAGTGAGTGAGTGAGTGAGTGAGTGAGTGAAGACTTGCGTAACTAATTATATGAGAAAGTGAATGAATCAGTCATTGGGATAATTATCCTCTAGGGATCAAGGCTGCCATTGTGCAGGTGTGAGAGCGAGGGTAAGTGAGAGTGAGTGAGTCAGTGAAGAGTGAGCTAAACCGCCAAGAATAAAACAGAGTGACTGAATATGTCCATGGGTGGGTGAATGACATTGGAGTGAGTTTCAGAGTGAGTGAGTAATGACGTGTGTGAGTTAGTAAAATAAGGGTGTGGATGACAATTGAGTTAATATTCAGGAGAGTGAAAGGCTAATTGATTTATTACTTGAGTGAGTGTGTTAGTGAGTAAGTGAGTGAGTGCGTGAGTGAGTGAGTGAGTGAGTGAGTGAGTGAGTGAGTGAGTGTGTGTACAATGGAGTGGGATACTTGAAACACTGATGAGTGAGTGAGTGAGTTATTTAGTGAGTTGGTGAGTTAGTGAGTGAGTGAACAGTGGAGTGGGATACTTGATACACCGCTGAGTGAGTGAGTTAGTGAGTGAGTGAGTGAGTAAGTGAGTGAGTGAACAATGGTGTGAGATACTTGAAACACTGATGTGTGAGTGAATGAGTTAGTGAGTTAGTGGGTGTTGAGTATGTGAGTGAACAGTGGGGTAGGATACTTGAAATACTGATGAGTGAGTGAGTTAGTGAGTGAGTGAGTAAGTGAGTGAGTGAGTGAGTTAGTGAGTGAGTGGATGAGTAAGTGGGTGAATGAACAATTGCTTGGGATACTTGAAACACTCATGAGTAAGATAGTAAATGAGTGAGTGGGTGAGTGAGTGAGTAAGTGAGTGAGTGAGTGAGTAAGTGAGTGAGTGAGTGAGTGAGTGAGTAAACAATTAAGTAGTATTCTTGATGCATTGATGAGTGAGTGAGTGAGTGAGTGAGTGCGTGAGTGAGTGAGTGAGTGAGTGAGCGAGTGAGTGAGCGAGCGAATGAGTGAGTAAGTGAGTGAGTGATTGAGTGAGTGAGTGAGTGAGTGGGTGGGTGAGTGAGTGAGTGAGTGGGTGAGTGAGTGAGTGAGTGAGTGAGTGAGCAATTACGTAGTATACTTGATGCATTGATGAGTGAGTGAGTGAGTGAGTGAGCGAGCGAGTGAGTGAGTGAGTGAATGAGTGAGTGAGTGAGTGGGTGAGTGAGTGAGTGAGTGAATGAGTGAGTGAGTGAGTGAGTGAGTGAACAATTAAGTAGTATACTTGATGCATTGGTGAGTTAGTGAGTGAGTGAGTGAGTGAGCGAGCGAGTGAGTGAGTGAGCGAATGAGTGAGTGAGTGACTGGGTGAGTGAGTGAGCGAGTGAGTTAGTGAGTGAGTGAGTGAGTGAGCGAGCGAGTGAGTGAGTGAGCGAATGAGTGAGTGAGTGACTGGGTGAGTGAGTGAGTGAGTGAGCGAGTGAGTGAGTGAGCGAATGAGTGAGTGAGGGAGTGAGTGGGTGAGTGAGTGAGTGATTGGGTGAGTGAGTGAGGGAACAATTAAGTAGTATACTTGATGCATTGATGACTGAGTGAGTGAGTGAGTGAGTGAGCGAGTGAGTGAGCGAATGAGTGAGTGAGTGAGTGGGTGAGTGAGTGAGTGAGTGAGTGAACAATTATGTAGTATACTTTATGCATTGATGAGTGAGTGAGCGAGTGAGTGAGTGAGTGAGAGAGTGAGTGAGTGAGTGAGTGAGTGAATGAGTGAGCGAGTGAGTGAGCGAATGAGTGAGTGAGTGAGTGAGTGAGTGAGTGAACAATTAAGTAGTATACATGATGCATTGGTGAGTGAGTGCCATGATGAGCAAGCAAGTAAGTCTGTGCACAATATAATCTATGTGAAACAGTGGGTGGCTGGGTAAGCCAGCAAGGGCGTGGGAGACAAGAAGCTTGTGTCCGTGAATGAGCGAAGAAGAAAACCAGAGGCATGATGATGGATGAGTGAGTGATGCAGAGAGTCGGCCAGAAAGAACGAGGGAACACATCTAGCGAAATACAACCATGTGTAGGAAAACAACACCAGAGAAGCTTATACTAACCTCCTGAATAAAACACAAAAACCAGTATGTTTTCACAACTGCCTCCGTTTGCCACTACCCTACAAACCATAATTCCTCGAGTCTGGAAGCGGGACGAAAGTTGATAGGCCTGGTTTATGGGTGCCAGATCTAGAGAACGCACTCTCTTCGCCTGACCTAGTTCGGTGGAGCCAGCTAGGCATACTCGCCAGGGTCTGTTTATTACGAAGGCAGAGAAACATTTCCAGGGAAGATGTTAAAATGGCAGGTCTATAAGAAGACTGCTAGTGGAATCAAGATAGAAAACCAAATGTACCTTCTTTCATATGCACCTCTGTGCAGAGGAAATTGGCACATCTGAATCCATGCATTACAAGAACATGCTCGGATGTCTGCGTAAGTGGTACGGGGTGTTTACATGCCAAACTAGCGCATTTGAGGAATGGTTTCCAAATCCATATGTTTATCTGTTTATAGTAAATGTGCGAACATCATATTTCAGCTCAAAAGATACAGCATGTTGGGCGATGCGATACCTCTTTGATTCATCAACTATGGGAGACGGAACAAAGATTTGTAGAGCATTTGAATATCTCCGAGTTTGTGTAGACACACGGCATCCACTGTTCAATTAGTTACATGATCTCGCATTCAACCCCAGCACTTTTTGGCTGATCGTGATTTCTTAGCAAGTTTACGTTCAGAAGTTTCTAAACGGACCAGCACTCATACCACTGTATGATAACCAACGCAAGGCGGTGTACTTCCAAATCGCGCGCAGCTGTATTTCGAGCGCGGTTTTCTGGATTACAGATTGCGTATGAATGAGTCAGAGGGTGATTAATAAATTTACCGGATGGACCTGTTCTTCGACACTCGAGGCGCTAATGGGCTTTCAGGGCTCCAGTCTGATTATCACTACATGGAACAACACAGCAGCTGATGAATACGTGTGTGTATCACTACATAGAACAACATAACAGCTGATGAATACGTGTGTGTATCACTACATAGAACAACATAACAGCTGATGATTACGTGTGTGTATCACTACATGGAACAACACAGCAGCTGATGAATATGTGTGTGTATCACTACATGGAACAACACAGCATCTGATGAATACGTGAGTGTATCACTACATGGAAAACACAGCAGCTGATGAATACGTGTGTGTATCACTATATGGAACAACACAGCAGCTGATGAATACGTGTGTGAATCACTACAGGGAATAACACAACAGTTGATGAACACTTGCATGTATCACTATATACAACAACACACGAGCTTCATGAAAACTTACATGTTTCACTACGTGGAACAACACAACAAACAGCTGATGAACATGTACATTTATCATCACACAGCACCGAGCCAAATCAGCGTTAGACTGATAAATGTTGAGGTGAGTTGAGTTGAGCTGAACTACGAAACGACATCACTACATTCAGGACATCCCCATACGCGCTCCCTCCCCTCGTTCAACAACCAGCGAAGAGTCATATTACGAATCGTTCTAACCACTATCTGACTGAAAGTTCTCCTTGTCTTCCCTCTCAGTTTTAAGAATGATAACAATAAAAAAAGGACATCTGACAATATCGACAGACTAAGGGGATAACAATAACAACATGGTCTATCTCAAATAGATAAGAGAAGTAAGGGCTTCAACAGAATACAACAATACGAAATAAAAACAGTACGTTTGTGCGACTCCTGCGAAAAAGGAGAGATCATAACCACAGACGCAGTGTACATACCTTACAACGAACGCACATCCGGCAAATGGAAATCACAGTGTTGAATTAACAATAAAAATAATAATGTAAAATTAAGTTTAAAATAATTACAGCACCACAAAACGAATCGACGTTCCGGTGTTAGTGATCTTCCTCAGGTAAACACAAACAGATCCAAAGAAAAACATGCAATTAAAAAATGAAATTAAAAGTAAAATGTAAACGGAAGAAGTATTGGTATCAAACGTTGCTAGGACATTGCACATGCTCCGTTGCCAGGAAGGCTTCGCGGCCTTCTTTCCACTTAAGTTCCACAACCACTGTCCCCTAAAATAGATAGGCTCAACACATTTGTGTTAATATTCCTGCGCAACAACATCATTTATTTCGTTAGCAGTGGTTCGGCCATAATTGTCTTCCGGTCTCTAATCGATCATTGATTTGCCGGCTAATGCTTGCTTTTGCGAAACCACTGACCTAGATAAATAGCCTGTATACATTTTAACAAATAAAAACAACAATGTTTACATAATGCATTCCTTTCTGTGAGACTGTTTCTGTAGCTCTTCTGGTACACATACATGCACTTTGCGTTGATTCCACAGCTTTAATGGTTTGTCTCATGTTGTGTGGGTGCATCATCTTATAACTACTGCATCCATCAATTCCACCAAATTTTATCTCGTATATAACTATTGCATGAGTGTTCCAATGCCGTACTTGTTTTTCTGTTGTTCACCGTTTAAATATGTTTGTATTCGTGTTGTCTTTGGTTGCTGTTGTTTGTGCATGTTGATCAATCCATTGGTGCGGCAACATCATGATCCTCATGTGTCCTGTCAGCAGGCGTAGGCGTTCATGACCTACACGGATCTCAGTCCGTATTGTTCTGGATCAACTTTGCTGATGATACTCCTCCGTTCTCCCGTCTCAGTCCATCCAGCATCGTGTCTCTCGGTCTTTACCGCCTTTTTTGCCTCTGACTTTTCCGTTTGTCACGATGTTCTGCAGGAGGTATGGCCGAGAGGCTATTACGTCTGGCTCCCATTAGGGAGAACCGGGTTCGAATACTCGGTAATTTGATGGATATGTTTCTGTCGTGGAAAAAAATGGAAACCCTAACCTGCACAGTTCGCGGCGACTGCACTAGCCAGGCGGCCTTAATTCCTCGGGCTCAAGACCCCCCTGTCCTACATCGCAAGCTACTATAAGCAGTAATGATAGTTTTTTTTTTCCTGTGATATTTTCGAGTGTTGAGAATGTCCATTCACTCAGCTTGTCCAGGACACAGTGCCGCGTGTAAAGACCACTATACAATGGTGGTGTTATGTAGTAGTAGTCTGCACTCTTCACTTTTATTTGGGAAATGCTTAGTTCGAGACCCAGTATTAACAGCGTGAACTTTACTGGACTTATACCCAGTGTGGCCCCAGCCTAAATGTTCTTGTTATTATTATTATGTTGTACAAGACTCAGATTTGAGTTGTTTACTGTTCTATCACTTCCACAATAAGGGTCTCCTGATGACATGTTTCTATCCCCAGGGCAGTCAACCCATTCATCCTATGCATGCTCGACGGCTCTCTTAACAGGGCATGCAAGACGTGGGTGCCGATTGTCTATCTTTATCGTGGATCATTATTATAACTGCGGCAGTTTGCAGTTGTTGGGGAAGTTCTTCCCAGAGAAGACCATGGTCGATCCTCCCTCAGCTGGTCAGACTGCTGGCTGCCGAATATGTCTAACAGTCTAGTGGATACCCAGGAAGTCTCCCAGAATAGTGGCTATCGAAGATGTCTGACTGTTTAGTGGATGTCCAGAATGCCTGACATACAAATTTGTGTCAATGATGACCTACAGATTTGAAGCAGTCCAGGATGCTCCGCCGACTAGTGCCCGCTCAACATGCCACACAGACTAGCATTTGCCCAGGGTTCACCTACAGACTAGTCTCTATCCAGGGTCCCACGTGGAGGTGAAGAGAGATCTCAACAGTATGAACCTAGAAGCTACACACCAGCACCTCTATATCCCATATGTTCATTAGAAATAATAGTCTACTCTAACAGATACCAGATCAGGGGGACTGCGTGGTCTCGAAGTACGGTGTCCGCCTTGAGAGCTGGAGGTCCCGGGTTCAAGCCCCGGTGAGGACCGGGATTTTTTCGCCTGGACTTTTAGTAAAAAAATTTCCCCTGGTCTCTGGGTAGTGAGATCGGACGCCCATGTGTATTGTTGCGCACGTAAAAAATCCCTTGGCAGTTGGAAATCGAAAAAGAGTAGCCTAACGGCGCTGCCTGGGCAAAATTTCAAGTTAAAAATCTACCCAAGTATTTCAGGATCCTCGTCGGTGCTACGGAGTTCGTGCACTGAGCTGAGTTTCTCCAAACTCAGGTTTGAGTTAGGAGAAGAACGGAGCACTTATGGGTCACACCCGTGTGCCGTGATGTTGATCCGTCGACTAAAACTAGATACCAGATCATCAACAGACTCAAGGTCTTTGCAGAAAAATGCTCCATCTGTCGCTTCTTCCTGCCTTTCCATTGCCACATTGACATTAATGCCTTAATTAGATATTTGGAAGAGATGATGTAGCAGTTTCCCTTTGTTTTACACACCCACATACCTTTGAACTACGCCCTCAGTCTTTAGCAGCCTTTTGAGTTGCCGGTGAGTGCCCTACTTTGTATTTACCACATAAATGTAACCTCACAGCAGATTCTGCCATTGGGGTGTGGAGTGTGGTTGTAAGACCTTCATTTATTTTAGACCTTCTTCAACACATCTTCTTGTCTGACAATTCCAGGGACATTCTAAACATTGCCTGTTAACTGTTTTTATGAGGTGAATCGACGACGCTGATGGGGAAAATAATTCTGCCTCTGCTGCTGATTGAATCCAGATGCTCTAGCTCAGTGGTTCTCAGCCTTTTTTGGCCCATGCCCCCCCCCCCTTTTTACCATATGTTCAGAACGTCACCCCCCCCCTTCGAATTTCCTCCCAATAAATCCCCCCCCCCTCCACACACCCT
This sequence comes from Cepaea hortensis, assembly GCA_963921405.1. Taxonomy (NCBI): domain Eukaryota; kingdom Metazoa; phylum Mollusca; class Gastropoda; order Stylommatophora; family Helicidae; genus Cepaea; species Cepaea hortensis. The sequence continues at coordinate 213,388,380 of OY992877.1, read as the reverse complement.
TACACAGTATACATACAAATGGAAGCTAAATTTAATAACACATACTAGAACAAGTCTAGACATCTACATAAAACGTGATTTGCGGGTCTACTTGCGTTATAAAACGAATTTCATTAGGGCGAGAAGTATAGAACCGTAAAATTTAGTGGGAAAAATAATATCAAGTAACTGGTTCTTGTATTAATGCGATCTTGAAATAATCTTAATTCCCCCCTGGATACCCTAAATCCCCCCCCCCCCCGGGGGGGGGGGGATTCCTCACCGGTTGAGAACCACTGCTCTAACTAAAAGCAAAGTGCGCCCCAAAGGTGTCCACTTAACCCGAGAGATTTCAGATATTGCTGAGAAAACTGGCTCAGACTGTCGGACTACTGCGCATGTCCACAAATAGCGGAAGTTGCATAGAGGTTCTAGAAGTTATGTAAGTCGTAAAAGTCGGGGAGGGTTTCTTTCCTGATGGCACACTATTGGTTGCTGCATGCGGTGAGCATTCATAAGTCAGTTATTGCACTGCATTGATCAAACAGATGTTATCAATAGTTATACGTGGACTTAAAGTATAACCATCACTCAGGAAAACAAGCAATTGGTAAACAAGGTTTTAAAACAAGTTAGTTGCATATCCCCCTCAGGAGGAGGGAGGGAGGAGGTCAATATATTTTGGCTGTTCGTGATTTCTTGGCAAGTTTACGTTCGTAGTTTGTCATTGCTGTTTGAATAACCGGCGCTCAACCTTTGTATGGGAAATCAACGCAAATGGGTCAGCTTCAAATCGCCGGAAATGAAGGATAACATGGCTTGAACAAGCTCAACGACAAGTAAAGTTCATTATCTGATATTATAATATTCATGAAATGTTACATGTCCTTTTGCATGTTGATTTACTAGGCAATTTTACGTCCAGTAGTTTGCCATTGCTTTCTGAATGAGAAATCAACGATTACGTCCAACTGACCGGCATAGGGAACGAACCCATTATACTGCCATCAGCGTACTGGAAGTTTAAGCGCGAGCACCATTATCCGTTAGACCAGGCTGATTTTTTAATAGACATTATACGAGTATATCCCAATTAAGATTGACGACACAGTCAGCGCGGGAGAATGGATAAAAGCGCCCACTCTTAAACTTCCGGTGTGCTGATGCCGAGGTAGCGGGTTCAACCCATACACTGGTCAGTTTGGCTAAAATGTTGACTTCTCGTTCTTGACATTGGGACGTAAATTACAAGTACCTCAGAAGTCAGAGTGGGTTCGTCTGATGGCGAAGGACGCTGGTAACAAGGAGCGCTACTCCACACGCAGAAATCAATCCATTTCACTAGAAGTAATAGCGAGCGAACGCAACAATCTCTCAAAATTTACAGTTCATGAAAACCATCACAGTTAACCAAAATACTCCCACTTCATAAAGTTTAGAATTCACGAAAACTATCAGTTAAACAGTTTACACTCATATCTCAAAGCTTATGTTTCACAAAAATTATCACAGTTATAGTTTATCCCCATCTCTAAAAGTTTACAGTTCATCATAAATAATTCACTTAAACAAAAACTTAACTAACAGATTTACACTTCATCTCACTGAAACAGCACACGAACATCTCACAAATTTACAGTTTACCAACATATCACACTTAAACAGTGTACCCCATCTCTCAAAGTCTATATTTCACCAAAAACATCACCGTTATTTAGTACATCCTAATCTGTCCCTATAAGCGCTCCGTGGAGAAGGTGTTATGGACGTAATTCGTAATCCCGCATAACGCGTTCGAAACACAACTGCAGGTGACTTGGCAGCAGACCGCCTTGCTTTGGTTTTCATACAATGGTATGTGGGCCTGTGGTTCAGAAAGCAATGCAAACTACTGAACGTAAGCTTGCCAAGAAATCACAAACAGCCAAAACATTATGGGGTTGACTGCGACGTCCTGTAAAGATATGCAACTAACTTTTTTAAAACAAATATATCTAAGATACATTTCATAACACAACAACACCAACAACAAAACATATTAATGATTTAAAACACTATATACACAAATTAATTATGGATATCATTGACTAAGTGCATAATTCAAACAGCAGCAGTTTATCATTCTCACGTTCTTCACACTTAACATGTCCTTTTTTTCACACAGAAAATCTCCTTTAAACAACAAAACAAAACAAAATAAAAAGGCTGTTTAAAATCATTATTTCTCAATTCTTGAACTCAAAGGCGTAACTTTTTTTTCTGTCAAGATTTCGCAACAATCAATTAGTTCATCGGGAAAACATGACACACAATTGGAAAACAAATAACTGAGCAAAAGGGTCAACTGGAACTGAAGAACAAGAGGTAGGCGTTATTGCAAGAACCAGCTGGCAAATCACGACAAATGTGCAAATATGAACAAACAACACGTTCCTACGCGTAGTTTTAATCATCTTATTGTTGGGTGGCCACCCATGCTTGTAGTGGAGAGCTGCGCAACGGGATCAAGTCCGTAGTGCACACATTTTCCCGCGCTGTATAGTAAATCTGTTTGCTTCCAATGAATGGCTCAGTCGTGAAGGGTTTGACTTGCGTGGCTGTGTCAGCTGTTAGAAGACCAAGTTGCGAAATCTGTTGGTTGCGCAAAGTTTGTGCATCCTTGCCAGACTTTGCTTTATCACTGGGTAGGTAAATAACATCGAGAAAAAGCCCTGGTACTGTCACTTAGTAAATACTGTGACATGACAGGCTCCAGATGGCCTCGGCGCATGGTTGCTAGACACTCGTCTGACGACCTGGTCGTTGTGGGTTCGATCCTCGAGCTGGGCGATTTCGGATTTTAATTAAATTAGCATGGGCTCCCAGGTCGACCCAGATTTAAACTGGTACCAAGAGTGTCTTGGGTAGTAGTGGCAGTTGGCGTGACACTCACCAATCACCCACCCAGTGTCCATGGGTCTATGATGACATGGGTCTATGATAACATGGGTCTATGATGACATGGGTCTATGATGGCATGGGTCTATGATGGCATGGGTCTATGATGACATGGGTCTATGATGGCATGGGTCTATGATGACATGGGTCTATGATGACATGGGTCTATGATGACATGGGTCTATGATGACATGGGTCTATGATGACATGGGTCTATGATGACATGGGTCTATGATGGCATGGGTCTATGATGGCATGGGTCTATGATGGCATGGGTCTATGATGACATGGGTCTATGATGACATGGGTCTATGATGACATGGGTCTATGATGGCATGGGTCTATGATGACATGGGTCTATGATGACATGGGTCTATGATGGCATGGGTCTATGATGACATGGGTCTATGATGACATGGGTCTATGATGACATGGGTCTATGATGACATGGGTCTATGATGACATGGGTCTATGATGACATGGGTCTATGATGGCATGAGTCCATGATGACACGGGTCTAGGATGACACGGGTCTAGGATGCCACGGGTCTATGATGACATGGGTCTATGATGACATGGGTCTATGATGACATGGGTCTATGATGACATGGGTCTATGATGGCATGGGTCTATGATGGCATGGGTCTATGATGACATGGGTCTATGATGGCATGGGTCTATGATGACATGGGTCTATGATGACATGGGTCTATGATGACATGGGTCTATGATGACATGGGTCTATGATGGCATGGGTCTATGATGACATGGGTCTATGATGGCATGGGTCTATGATGGCATGGGTCTATGATGACATGGGTCTATGATGGCATGGGTCTATGATGACATGGGTCTATGATGACATGGGTCTATGATGGCATGGGTCTATGATGACATGGGTCTATGATGACATGGGTCTATGATGACATGGGTCTATGATGACATGGGTCTATGATGACATGGGTCTATGATGGCATGGGTCTATGATGACACGGGTCTAGGATGACACGGGTCTAGGATGCCACGGGTCTATGATGACATGGGTCTATGATGACATGGGTCTATGATGACATGGGTCTATGATGACATGGGTCTAGGATGCCACGGGTCTGTGATGACATGGGTCAAGCACCATGTATCCGTTCGACTCCAGGTGTGTACAATGGTTCTGTAATGACTTTACTGAGAGATTTCAGTTGCTGGGATTTCATCACAGACATTGTACAATCACACATTGTGACCACATGGAATGGCACTATCCAGTGCCTCCCATCGGGCGCGGGAACGTTAATTATTCCACTGCAACATGTTTGGTGGCAAAAGTGGAATATAATGATGATGAGGAGGAGGAGGAAGGGGACGTAGAGGAGGAGGAGGAGGAGGAGGAGGAGGAGGTTTTCGCGCTACTGTGACATCGTGGGCAGTGTGTCTTACCAACACATTAATAGCGGTTTAGTTGCTACCAATGGTTGGTATGTTGTCCGGTCGGCAGACACTGAAGTGACCATAGTTTGTGTTGGCTGGTTTGTGAAACCTCTGGAAAACAGAGCTTTCACTGTTTAAGTCCGAAGCATTGAGTTCTAGTTGTTCAACCACTGATTTGACCTTGCAACTGTTAGCGGAGGTAAAGGGGTCCAAAATTTAAGCGAGGGAGGATCTCATCTGATGATCGGAAGCCCCTGTCGTGATTGCTCCGCTGCGGAGTTATTGCGAAAGGGGGTAAATTGACTGATATACAAGGGGCTTCTCATAAGTCTTTAGCCTGCCCATGAAGGAGTAAGCGGAGAAAATTTAAATTTGGCACAGTGCTTATTCCTTCTCAATGTAGCCACCGCCTGAATTTATGCATTTCTGCCATCTCTGTGTGACCTTGAAAAGACCTTCAGAATAAAACAACCTATTTTTCGAACTTAAACAGTTATCACAAGCCAGTATGACATCTTCGTCACTGTCAAGACGATTTCCTTTCAGCTGTTTTTTTACAATTTGGTGAATCCAAGTCTCATCTACTGTCCCCAACGTCTTTTACATGTTTTTCGACCGCCACATGTTGAGCAACTGGCCACATCAATCAACCCGTGTTTGTTATTGTTCACATGTCAGCAGGCGCGGGGCACACACTTTTCTCAGGTTCAGTCTGTTGTGTAAAATTCTAAAAACTGTACTCTTACTCAGTTTTTCTGAACCCGATATCTCTGCAATTGTCATTTTCCTATCCTGGTCTATGATTTTCTTCACTTTTGCAGCATTTGCATCATTGCACTCTGAGGACGGTCATCCTGGTCTTGTCAGATCTGCAACTTGGGAACGGTCACACTTAAACTGCAACCACCAATTTTTTTTTACAGAAGCATACGAAAGACAGACTTCCTCAAACACTGGCTCCCCATCTCCATGTATATTTCTGTATATGTTTTACCCTGTAACATCAAGAATGTTATCACAGTCCTGGCGTCTGATTTCTCCGTTGTTCTGACAAACCGTTGGATGTGCAGATCTGGTCAATAGGGTGTGTTGTGCCATGCACCATATCAGGAAAACCAGTTGCGGTGGGAAATTCATAATTCATATGTCCATTACAAATTGAATGAGCTATACATGTGCCAAATTTCAATTTTCTCCGCCTACTTCTTCATGGTCAGGCTAAAGACTTATGAGAAGCCCCTTGTACAAGTAAATATATATGGAGGGATATGTGTGTTGATTACAATAAGACCTTTCATCATCATCATGATCCATGCCGGTAAGCGTGGGCGGTCATTTCCCTCGATCACCAGAGTCGTGGATCAGCTGAGTGTTCTTGTCTCGACCATGCCACGTGGCCAAGCCATCCAGGTATTTACTTCCCGGTCTTCCCCGTGGTCTCTTCCCCTCGATCTTGCCAGTTGCCACCAAGTTCTCCAGTTTGTTCCTTCTCATCACGTGACCAAACATTTTTGACTGTCTAGCACTGGATCGCTGAAAAGGCTGATGCGGAACTATCGGGTCCCTTAGAACTTCATTAACTTAATAAGGGCAACATCTGAGATTGTGAAATTTAGAGTCATTCGTGGTGAAAAATTAACACATATATAAACAGAACTGCGACATGAATATTTATTGTTGCCATTAGGCATTATTATCATTGCTGGCTATAGACTGGTTTGTGCAGACAACAATAACTACAACCGGAAGTGAGATTCCGTGTTCTGTGACAAAGCAGCTCGATGATCAGGACATTGCCCCCCTGCCACACACACGTGATCAGATGCAAGAGGAACTAACCAGAAGTGATGCCAAGTCACGCCAATTAGGTCTAATAGCTCACAGAGGACAGACGGAGATAACCAGCCGTGATACCAGGTCACACCAATGAGGTCTCACAGCTCACAGAGGACAGACGGGGATAACGTGATGCCAGGTCACACCAATTAGGTCTATCAATTTCGCTAAGTACTGCTGTTTCTTCTTCTTCTTCGTTCATCCGGAGTTTTTTTTCGGACGTGATTGCGTTGTGCCTGTTTACAGCAGAGCTGCGTTCTTGCGCCGTTAGGCCGACACATCCGACTTCTGCGGGAATTTGTTGACCGGGTTAACCTTCCCGGCTGCTGTTTCATATAGTGCTGTTACATCATTTTGCTGTAGAGACCCGCTCAACTTTAAAAAAATAAAAAGACGAAATCAGTTTTAAATAAATCAACGCTAGACCACCTACCAGTACCACGCCGTAATGGTCGCAACATTGACTAGTTGGTGTGTCTAACTTTTGTTCTTAGCTCTGTAGATGTATCAATATCATAATCATTGCACTTATTTTATCTCTTCAAGAAAGAAGTATTTGCTTCATCTTGGTTATCTCCTGCTGTGTGTCTGGAACATTCTATTTTATTACAACTGCATCACCAAGAAACCAGGCCGGAAGTTGCCGGAGAGAATATGCATGGCTGTCTGATAGAATTGAGCTAAATGTGTCCCCGTGCGACAAAGATCCATTAAGTTTACAGCCATCGTCAGTATCGATCCATCTAACTAAACACGTAAACAAAATATTTACAGGTAAACTACTAGACGCTGGATCGACGCGACCTCAAACGAAATCAACAAGAAATGTTAATTACATCTGGCAACCCAGTGGAAGTTTGTGATCCTCGCTTTTCTAGAAATCATATTTACTTATCAAGGAAGCACAAACAGATCGAGCAGAGTTACAACTGCAGTGGCGGAACCGGAAATCATGTCTGCAGATAATATCCTTTAATATGTTCTTGCATTATTTACACTGAGGAGGCCAGAGTCTGCGAATTGCAGAGGAAACAATTCTGGTAATGGAGGAACAGAGGGGTGGAGTAATGGAAGGACGGAGGAGTGGAGTAATGGGAGGACCGAGGCGTGGAGGGACGGAGGAAGGACGGAGGTGTGGAGTAATGGAGGGACAGAGAAGTGGAATAATAGAGGAACAGAGAAATGGACGGACGGAGGATTGGAGGGATGAAGATGTGGAGTAATGGAGGGACGGAGAAGTGAAATAATGGAGGAACAGAGAAATGGAGAGACGGAGGATTGCAGTAATGGAGGGATGGAGGAGTAGAGAAATGGAAGGACGGAGGAGTGGAGTAATGGACAGATGGGAGATTGGGCGGGATAGATAATCACCATGCAGATTCTGCAGTACAGGTAGCAGCAATTCCAGGGTAGGCTGTACTATGCAGGTAGCGGCAATTCCCGGGCAGACTGTACGGTAAAGATGAAGAACCTAATGTGCGTGCTATCGTGGAGTCATAATGAAAAGACAAAATATCACCGATAATCTCGAAGCATGGAAGAACACACGGAGATACACGAGCAGGTTCCCACACAAGTCTTCGTCAACGGGACAACCACGTGAAGACAACTAGAGGTGTGTGAGTGGGTGTGTGAGTGCACGTATGTGTAGGTATAATCCCTACACCGGTCAGTTGGACTTGTAGGACGTTTAGTTCTAGTTCAGAAAGCAATGGCAAGCTACTTAATATAAAATTACCTAGAAACTCAATCTGGGGTTGGGGTTGGTCACAACGTCCTGCAGAGGACATGCCACATGTGTATATATATGGATTCCGGGTCAGCGTAGTGGATAGGCGTCGTCTGCCGGCCCCGTGGTTATTGGTTCCAATCCGTATCGAAACAGGTGTTTATACGTGAACTGGACCTGTCATATCGACCCCGCCTACACCAGGTACGAGAAGATGCCTTGGGAAGTGAAGGTGGCTTATCATACCACGCCTGGAGTGCTGGTTCTAACCATACCATGCCTGGAGTGCTGGTTCTAACCATACCACGCCTGGAGTGCCGGTTCTAACCATACCACGCCTGGAGTGCCGGTTCTAACCATACCACGCCTGAGTGTCGGTTCTAACCATACCACGCCTGGAGTGCCGGTTCTAACCATACCACGCCTGGAGTGCCGGTTCTAACCACACCACGCCTGGAGTGCCGGTTCTAACCATACCACGCCTGGAGTGCCGGTTCTAACCATACCACGCCTGGAGTGCCGGTTCTAACCATACCACGCCTAGAGTGCCGGTTCTAACCATACCACGCCTGGAGTGCCGGTTCTAACCATACCACGCCTGGAGTGCCGGTTCTAACCATACCACGCCTGGAGTGCCGGTTCTAACCATACCACGCCTGGAGTGCCGGTTCTAACCATACCACGCCTGGAGTGCCGGTTCTAACCATATCACGCCTGGAGTGCCGGTTCTAACCATACCACGCCTGGAGTGCTGGTTCTAACCATACCACGCCTGGAGTGCCGGTTCTAACCATACCACGCTTGGAGTGCCGGTTCTAACCATACCACGCCTGGAGTGCCGGTTCTAACCATACCACGCCTGGAGTGCCGGTTCTAACCATACCACGCCTGGAGTGCCGGTTCTAACCATACCACGCCTGGAGTGCCGGTTCTAACCATACCACGCCTGGAGTGCCGGTTCTAACCATACCACGCCTGGAGTGCCGGTTCTAACCATACCACGCCTGGAGTGCCGGTTCTAACCATACCACGCCTGGAGTGCCGGTTCTAACCATACCATGCCTGGAGTGCCGGTTCTAACCATACCACGCCTGGAGTGCCGGTTCTAACCATACCACGCCTGGAGTGCCGGTTCTAACCATACCACGCCTGGAGTGCCGGTTCTAACCATACCACGCCTGGAGTGCCGGTTCTAACCATACCACGCCTGGAGTGCCGGTTCTAACCATACCACGCCTGGAGTGCCGGTTCTAACCATACCACGCCTGGAGTGCCGGTTCTAACCATACCACGCCTGGAGTGCCGGTTCTAACCATACCACGCCTGGAGTGGCGGTTCTAACCATACCACGCCTGGAGTGCCGGTTCTAACCATACCACGCCTGGAGTGCCGGTTCTAACCATACCACGCCTGGAGTGCCGGTTCTAACCATACCACGCCTGGAGTGCCGGTTCTAACCATACCACGCCTGGAGTGCCGGTTCTAACCATACCACGCCTGGAGTGCCGGTTCTAACCATACCACGCCTGGAGTGCCGGTTCTAACCATACCACGCCTGGAGTGCCGGTTCTAACCATACCACCCCTGGAGTGCTGGTTTTAACCATACCACACCTGGAGTGCCGGTTCTAACCATACCACGCCTGGAGTGCTGGTTCTAACCATACCACGCCTGGAGTGCCGGTTCTAACCATACCACGCCTGGAGTGCCGGTTAGTCTCTACAAACATGGCGCTAGAACCACATGTCTAATGCTCTTTAAGGTGTGCATATGTGATTTAGATATTTATGATATTTATGTGTCTTAGATATCACTGAACTATTGTATGTGCATATGTGATTTAGATATTTATGATATTTATGTGTCTTAGATATCACTGAACTATTGTATGTGTATGGGTGTTTAAGCTGATATTTATGATATTTATGTGTCTTAGATATGACTGAACTGTTGTATGTGTATAGGTGTTAAAGATGATCATCATCAAGGGCCCTGCCGCCTGGCGTAATCGTTCGTGGCTCTCCACAGATCTCGGTCTTTGGTGTTCTGGATCAGCTCTGCTGATGATATTCCTCCATGCCACCGTCTCAATCCGTCAGGTATCATTTCTCTTGGTCTGCCTCTGCCTCTCTTCCCCTCGATCTTTCCAGTTGTCACGATGTTCTCCAATGCCTCTCTTCTTATCACATGACCAAAGAAAGCTGTTTATCTCTTCCTTATTGTTGTATATAGTGTTCTAGTTTCATTAGCCTCTTTCATGCAATCGTTGTTAGTTACTCTGGCAGTCGAAGGAATTTGCAACATTCGTCTTAAAAGCCACACCTCTGTTGCTTCCAAGGTCTTCCTAATTTGTTAATTTACATTCCAAGATTCGCTGCCATACAGCAATACAGGTTATATATAACCTAGATGATATTTATGACATTTATGTGTCTTAGATATGACTGAACTATTGTATGTTAATAGGCGGTAGTATCTGCATTCTGTTAGCGCCAAATGTTGGGCGGCACTAACACATTTTCACAAAGGCTTCAGGTGGAGGAGCACATTTGGGGGGGGGGGAGGGGCGATGCAAGCCTTAATCTAGTGCAAGGAAATGCAATCTAAAGACTAAATATCATGGCAGGGCAGAGCAGGCCCTAAGCCTTGGTTGGCAACTGGTCTAGGATCGAATTTCAAACAGGCGAACAATTAGAGCACTGTTTTGCTGATCCGGCAGCTTCTGCAGCTTGTCGTGTTCCAGACGTATCGGTGTTACCTTTCCTCTGGAGTAAACTAGGCAGGCCGAGAGAGGGATCATGCTGCATGGGCAACACATGACCTCTACAATTCAGTCCGGGCTTTGTGCCATGGATAGTTATAACTCCATCGAGGGTCCTCGCCATAGGTTGAGGTTATCATGCCTTTTTGAACCACATTGTAAGAAACTATTCTCTGTCACGATGGCAAGGTGCCAGTAATACACATACACATACATACATTAACACATACACACACACATACTCACATACAAAACAAACACATATACACACATATACACACATACAAATATACATACACACATACATACATACATACACACATATAGACACATACGCATATACACACATAAACGCACATATACCCACGTACACACACGTACACACATATACATATACACAAACCTCACAGAACCGATAAAACCCTATTAGAACAGGTAAAACCTCATTAGAACAGGTAACATCTCACTATAATAGATAAAACCTCACCAGAACAGGTAAAACCTCACTAAAACAGGTAAAAGCCTCACTAGAACTGGTAAAATATCACTAGGACAGGTGAAACCTCACTAGGACAGGTACAATCGTACACCTATTTAGACAGAGAAAAGAAAGGTATTTCCACAGCATATTCTGGAGTATAAAGTATTGGCCCTCCACCAAGACGAATGTCTGGACACGCAAGCTGTTATGTTTCTACATAACTTTCTTCCGAAGCATTTCACAAACGTCTGTTCAAGTATCATCAACTGCGAATTGTTCGCTAGGCGCAGCCGGACAGACATGAAAATCTTATACATCTTTTCTCTATCTCTATGAGTGCTGATCAATACCTGTCAATGTGTTTCTAATGTTCTATGAATAGCCGCAAGAGACCCCCAACAATTGATATTTATTTGTATTGATTGTAAAGCTTATAGGCTTCTAGACATGGCAGACGTGCAGCCAAAAATAGAAACGGAAATGTCGCAGACGGCATAGTTAAAATCGAAGAACGAAAACACAGTGAAACGAACAGAAAAAAATTGTGTACAGTATAGAAACCTTATAGAACTACAAATAAAATAGATTTTTAAGAGCATGCATCTTTCCCATTGCAACATACGCCTGTGAGATCTTATGACACTTACTAAACAAGCTGAACAGCGCATAAATGCCTTTGAATACAAATTTTGTAGACGAGTTCTAAGAATATCTTGAGTAAAGAAAAGAACAAATGCATCCATAATTCAAGAGCTAAATATTGAAGAGGTTTGGCTATTAAAGATGACAAAGCAAAGAAAATTGAAATATTTTGGTCACTTCAAACGTCATGAAAGTTTGGAGAGAACAATAATGGAGGGGTATATGCCTGGGAAGAGAGGAAGAGGAAGGCCAAAGAGAAGATGGATGCAGGATGTGGCGGATGATCTCCAGATGGGTGTATCGAACGCGGGACATCTTACTTGTGATCGAGAAGTTTTCCGGAAGGTTGTTATGGGAGCGAGGTTCTGCAAAGGACATGCTACTGAATGAATGAATGAATGAATGAATGAATAGAAAACTTGTAACGAAAGGAAAATATGGCGCAAATAATCAAACTATGGTTTAAAGAATGAAAATATGGTGTAATAAGTAGACACTATGGTGTAAAGAATAGATATATGGTGTAAAGCATAGGATATAATATATAAAGAGTAGACAAAAATGGTGTAAAGAGAAGAAACTATAGGACAAGAACAGAACATGTGGAGCAAATGATAGAAAATATGGTGTAAAGAACACAAATATAGGACAAGAATACAATTTATGGTACAAAGAATAGAAAATGTGCAAATAATAGATAATATAGGACAAGAATTTAACACATGGTGCAAAGAATATGAAAATATGCTGCGATAAATTGAAATCTAAAGGCGATAAATAGAAATGTTCATCAAGGAAACAACAGTGCGAGCTACCATCAAAGACGCAAACAGAAAAACAGATGTGAGACCCAAACGCGAGCAGATAAGAACAAAGGTCAAATGACATCAAAAGACAACGCTGGTGATATTGCCAACAGACATACCAAAACAGAAAACCATTGAAAACTGTAACGAGAAATCAACGGAGCAGTATCATCTCAGATATATGTTGAATTTTCGTCCTTGATTTAGTGACGTAAATTACAAGTACCTCAGACGTCAGAGTGGGTTGACCTGATGGCAAAGGACACTGGTAATATGGAAAACTAATCCACACGCAACAAATCAGTCCAGTGCGTTAGGCGTAGTAACATGTATATGGACAACGCTTAAGTTCAAGCGGAGCGAAAGAGATTGGATAACCCGAAAAACGACCTCAAACCAAATCCGTCGACATTTCGCTAATTAGACAGGGTTCAGATAGTTTCTTTGTAGAACCAACTGGAAGTTTCAGTCAGATATGATCAGTGTTATGAGAGAACACTGCAAAAGTAGCTTGGCCATGACCTCGGAACACAGCCTGACAGCATCAGCAGAACTGTCAAGATTCTGAAGAAAGACGACAGCGAGGCCTGTTAGTCAGAACTTGGTGATGGATTGAAAGCTGAGGAGAAAGCACGAGGAAGCTTCAGCCCTAAACGATTACAAACCTGTACGGGAACTCAGGCCGCAGGCACGCGCTTACACATGTAACGAGTCAAGAACATAAACACTCGTTGCTGTAAAACTCTAAAAATAAACCTAGGAGAAAACTAGTTTACCGTGATGGCTTCACTCCGTAAGAAATTATGAAGAGATATAAAGATGAATCGTCCTGCAATCCGAGTGTGAAGTTAACTCACAAACACAAAACAAGTCACCATTTTCTCATCAGTGGCCCGATTTCGTTGTTGTTGTTGTTGTTGTTGTTGTTGTTGTTGTTGTTGTTGTTGTTGTTGTTGTTGTTGTTGTTGTGGAAATGCTGTTCGGACTGAGCAACGAAGTTCTAGCACGTAAATCCGGATCCCCATCGACGTATCGTCAGCACTCGCCGCCTGTCATAACGATCAAGGGCCTCGTCAACCACCACAGAACTGGCATATTAGCCGCCTCACTCTGTTAGGGGATGCATACGTTGGGGGTCGGGGTGGGGGAGGCGGGGTTGAGCACTATGGACTAGTCCGGAGTGCAAGGAAGATACCCCAACGGATAACCTCTTCTTCTTCTTCTTCTTCTTCTTCTTCTTCTTCTTCTTCTTCTTCTTCTTCTTCTTCTTCTTCTTCTTCTTCTTCTTCTTCTTCTTCTTCTTCTTCACTGTATCCCTAAACTGGAGTATAATCCCTCTCACTCACCAAGTCGTCCCTATTTTACTATCTCCTGCAACCCCCTCCATATTCTCCCTGCTACGTTATGTTCTTGTATGTCGAACGGCGTCACCTCACCTGAGCACTGGCACGGGTGTTGAGTCTCCCGAAGCAGCAGTCATCCTAGAGTATGTCCACTCACTGTTCCCAGGAGGATTTCGTTATGATATCTCCTCTCTTGACCTCGAAGGCAGCATTGACGTGTTGACCAAGCATCTCTCCTAATTCGTGTAGTCGGGCTAGGATCTGAGTCTCTCAAACATCCGCCAGCAGGGTCCGTAAAGCCCTTATTATATAATCCCAGCCCGTGTTTCCTCCTGTTTGTACTGGCATTATTTGCCAGCTGGTCTGCCCGTTCATTATCTTTTACTCTGGCATATTCAGGTGCGCACATCCAGGTGAGTGATGTGAAGCGTGACTTCCGAATGATGTCTTTCTTTCAGAGCGGACTGCCTGATGCGATTTTCTGTAGCATGTTCATAGAGTCTGGTATGATTATCGTGTGTACGGCCGCTGGTTCAAACTCCCCCATATATTTATCCCCATCTGTAATTCTATTCTCCGTGTGTTTCAGGCCTGCTTCTCTATCGTTTGCCATGTGCGTTCCAGAGCTATGATTTTCTAATGAACTAGTACGAGGTTTTCTCAATGTATGTCACCATGTCGACAGCCAGCGTCGTTTTCTCCTCTATATTCGCTGAATATGTCGAGTTCTTTGCCTAAGCCCCGCACTTGTGATTCTGTCGAATTCTGTCAGTAACTTCTTTTTTTTTTTAATGTTGCATATCCCTTACATAAATACATGTAGTCAGCACCAGCATTTTTCAGCTACTGTTGATATACTAGGCAAGTTTTACGTTCAGTAGTTTGTCATTGAAGAAGGTTGGCTATTAAAGACGATAAAACAAAGAAAATTGAAATATTTTGGTCACTTGAAACGTCACGAAAGTTTGGAGAGAACAATAATGGAAGGGTATATGCCTGGGAAGAGAGGAAGAGGAAGGCCAAAGAGAAGATGGGTGCAGGATGTGGCGGATGATCTCCAGATGGGCGTATCAGACGCGGGACATCTTGCGAGAGAGGTTTTCCGGAAGGTTGTTATGGGAGCGAGGTTCTGCAAAGGACATGCTACTGAACGAATAAATGAGTTTGTCATTGCTTTCTGAACGACCGGCTCACATACCACCGTAAGTTACCAGCGCAGTGCGATCCGCAGCTGTGTTCCCCACGTGAATATACGGGATTACGAACAACGTCGTTAACGCCTTGGCCAGGGAGACCGCTAGTAACTTCTACCACGACCAAAACTCTGGGATTAACCAAAATTCTGGGATTACTACAGATTTATGTGTGATTATGGCCTTTGCCAATGAATTCATGATGAATTGTCTGATATAGACATCCCCATGACTATCATGTGCCCTTCCATATGGTGCAGACGATCACATATTTGCGCTGATCTCGGTCCCTAGTTTTCTGGATAATTTCTATTGATGCCTAACAAGTGTCGACTGTGGCACTTGTGCCAGTTGTGTCGATGTTTGTAGAGCAATGCTCATTGTGCAGATTTTGTGGAGCAGTGTTTGTTGAATCAGTAATGTTAATAGTGTAAGTTGTGCCAATTAGTTTAGTTTAGTTTAGTTTAGTCGACGGATCAACATCACAGCACACGGGTGTAACCCATAAGTTCTCCGTTCTACTCCTAACTCAAGCCTGAGTCCGGAGAATATCAGTGTAACAAGCTATGTGGAGGGTCCCAAATAACTATGTCTCAATTTTCTCATGTATATTTCATAGCCCTGGCTTTAAATAGGTCTTTCCCTGCCAACCCTCCTCCGTTTCCCCCGGACTCACTGTCACTCTCTATTCGACCTAAGGACCTATTTCCTGCAGGGTCGTTCTGGCTGACTCGCATACCACATGACGTTCTTCAACATATTTGTAATTGTAAATTTAATAACTCAATACATAACAGCACAGAAAAAAAAATTATCTGACAATTAACTCATAAACATCTACACACAATCTAGAGAGAAAACTAGTCCATACAATATCAACACAAATATAAATCTCCTAGATCATCGTTTTCCATATTGTCCCATGAATTCACAACCACCTCATGGCAAGTTCTCTGGTCTTTATTTCCCGCGTAGGTTGTTCGAACAACAGGGTTCCATAAATCCAGGATTCCAAGTTTCCGTGGCCTACACGAATGTAGTGTGTCCAATGGTTAGGGAAAGTGCCCTGGGATCACGTGGCACAATTTTGGTTGGGAAATACTCAAGGAGAATAAATAGGATATATGTACGGGTGTGTCAGTGACTTAGGCGGGATCTAGCCCAAAATGCAAACATACTCGATCACAGCTCAACGAAACGCCTGCCTAGGTGTCTGAAAGTATTCGTTCGGGCCCGCCGTGGTTCTATCTGGTATAGCCCAACAGCAGCAGGGACTTCATAGTAAACATAATGTTCTATGTCGATGCTCTGTCGAAACTTCCGGCTATATTCGCCGTCAAAAGAAGGATCCTGTAATGTTAAAACAATTTTGAGAGCCTCTGGTGTAAACTTCAGATATAGCCGGCATGGAGATTCCAATGGTCTCAGCATGTCGGTTGCCATACATAAAATACATACAATTACCTAGTATTCAATTGCCTTCATACCACACTCCTCTCCACACTCATATCATGCCTTTATTAATATTGGGCACATACCTTCTCAGGCTTCCCTCTCACTTGCAAACATGGCCTTTCTCACGACAAAGCTATTGTGGAGTAGTGTGCGTAATTGTGTATATTTCCTACTCTTAACTAATATCATAATAGTGGGTCTGTATGGACCGCAGTGCATCTCCCTCCCCAATCCCTAGCAAGAACAGGAAAGAGGAAACTACCCTGTCCGGCCGCCGCTCTTGTCTGAGCTGTCACCGCAATGTATCGGCCGTGTCTCACATAACCCATATATTCAGACGAGTTCAGGTTCTCTCAGGGAGACAGGGAAGTCCATTTATACTCCCAACATTCTCCTATCGACCAGGAACCACCCGGTCCACCTGCCCCCCCCCCCCCCCCCCAGCAGCCGAAAGACGAAAGAGATAGCACAGTGGATCGCCTCTTCTGGCTCAAGAAGATATAACTCCGATGGGTGGAACCGGTCCCCACGGAGCCCTTCCCTCCCCTCGACATGCCATAGCTATAGAATGTTTTTATTCAAATGAAAGATGACACTAAACAGAGGTAAAGCCATAGGAAGAAAGATAAGCCCCCCCCCCCCCACCCCCCGTCTATCCGCCGCCAAGAATAAGCGACATCATCTGGGAAAAGATATTGCCCCGATTTGTTCCCCCGCCATGCCCAGATCTAGACGCTTAGCCAAATTGGCAAGACTGCCGTTTCACCAAATCGTCTCATTATTTGAGACGACCAAGCTTAATATGCCCAGGTCTGGCAGGACCTATTAATCTAAAATTACCTTTCATATCCCAGCAGTAGGATGCGGCACTTTATCTGTAAAATTCTTTAAAACTTCAATACATTGTGCCGACCACAACCGACAAGGTTGACAACGGACATTTCACGCCCAAACCATTACCCTAGGTCATATTTGGTGCAAGGCGCGCCATTGGGTTTTCCCGAAGAACAGATAGATTTCAAAGTATTCGTGTCAAATGCTCGGGTTATGAAAGTAACCCAGAGAATCCCACTCCGAAGGAATTGAGCGGATAGGTATGAGGACATGGGCCACTGGGGTTTCGCTACATAGGCCCCCTCTTAAGAAAGTCGAACCCTACGAACTTTCAACTGCCAGAGGTTCTGTTCGAATTACCTCCCCCTCACCTTCGACCATAGGATGCCGTGACATAAAATCCGCTCCCACATTCTCCCTTCCGGGGATGTATTCGACCGTGAACTGATACGGTTGTAAGAGCAATGACCATCTCATTAACCTTGCGTTCAGTTTCTTAGAAGTTGCCAAAAACGTCAGAGGTTGATGGCCGGGCTGCACTTTGAACGGTACTCCATACAGATAATGTTGAAATTTCTGTACCGCCCACACTAGAGCCAGACATTCCCGTTCGACGGTGAAGTAATTCCGTTCTGCGGGTAACAGTTTTCTACTGGCATATGCCACCGGACATAGCACAGTAGGATCATCTCGCCCTTCCTGCAACAGAGTTGCTCCAATCCCTATGTTACTCGCGTCGGTTCTTAGAACAAACGTTTTCTCCAAATTTGGGAGTTGCAGGACTGGCCTATCCACCAAAGCCTGTTTCAGCTTCCCATAAGCCTCTTCACAGCTCGGGGTCCAGACTATAGGATCTGGCGGTCCTTTCTTCAGGGTTTCGGTTAACGGTGCCCCAATTTCGTTGAACTTCGGAATAAATTTCTGGTAAAACCCACACAGAGACAAGAAAGACCTAACATCCTCTTTGGATTTAGGACGGGGTGCGAGTCTGACCTTCTCTACATTCTTTTCTTCCGGTACCAAACCCCCCGGGGTAATAGTATGTCCAAGAAATTCTAAGGAGTGATAGCCAATCATGCATTTGGTTGGACGGGCAGTTAACCCCTCCTCTTTCAATCTTATGAAGATCTGTTCCAAGGATTTCAGGTGATCTTTCAGATTGCCAGACGCGATGAGAATATCATCCATAAACGAGACGACAGAGGGATCCCTTAAAGGGTCTAATAACTTTCTCATCATGCGTGTGAACACACTGGGCGCATTGCTCAGCCCAAAAGGCATCACCTTAAATTCGTAATGGCCGCTCGGAGTACTGAAAGCGAGCAAGGGCCGAACCTCAGGCTTCACAGGGATCTGATAATATCCCCGGCTTAAATCGATTTTTGAAAAGTACTTTGCCCTATTTAATCTGGCAAACAGTTGATTTGTGTTTGGTAACGGCTCAACTTGGAATGTCGTACAGCTGTTTAAATGCCTGTAATCAATACATAAGCGGTGCTCCCCTCTTGGCTTCCTCAACAAGACAACCCCGGCATTATAAGGAGAAGTCGAAGGAGTTATGATGTCATCATCCAGAAGCTTCTGGATTTCGGCTTCCAGGGCCTTCTCTTTCGCAAAGGGCACTGGATATATTTTTTGGCGAATGGGGACTTGGGTAGTCAGAGTCATATCAAACTCGACCAACCCTGTCCGTCCTGGACGATCGGTAAGAATCTGTTGATGGGACTCCAACAAACGGATGACTAGTTCTGTTTCTTCAGCCGACAGATCAGGATTTATATGTACATCCTTATAGGTTTCCCCAGGGTTTAAAGGATACTCCCTATCCGCGTCTTCGCCCGATTCAGTTTCCATCGCGACAGCCATAGTCATGAGTGGGAGAGAAGTACCATCGGATCGTTCCTCATATTTTTTGAGGAGGTTAATGTGGAATATTTTAGATTTCCCCCTGATCCGGATAGCATAATTGGTACGGGACACAACCCTTTCCACCGGGAAAGGCCCCTGCCAACCAATCTCGAGTTTATTGGAACCTACTGGAAGTAACAACAAAACCCGATCCCCCACCTTAAGAGACCTATCTTTCGTCCTTCTATTGTAGTAGGCCGCGTGTCTCTTTCTGGCCGCTCTCAGATTCTGAGCCGCCAAAGCCCAACCTGTCTGGAGTTTCTTCTTTAACTCCTCGACGTATTTGTAGGAAGATACCACCTCTTCGGAAGTCTCCTCCTCTGTCCAACATCTCAATAAGGCTTCTAAGGGACACTTGATTGGCCTCCCGAATAATAGAGTGGCTGGTGGCAACCCGGTTGACCCATGGGGAACCTCCCGATAGGCGAACAAGGCGGCTGGGATATATTCATCCCACCTGTCTGGTTTCTCTTGAGCCAGCTTCCTAAGCATGGTCATCAAGGTACCATTAAACCTCTCTACTTGCCCATTAGACTGAGGGTGGTATGGGCTTGTGTGAATGTGGTTAGTCTGGAAGATACGAAAGACTTCCTCCATCAGCTTACCACAGAACTGAGACCCATTGTCCGTTAGGATCTGGTTTGGGAATCCCAACCGAGTAAAAGTCTCCATCAGTGCATCAGCCACTCGCTTAGAGTCGATGGTGGCCAACGGTATCGCCTTGCCCCACATGGAACAGCAATCCACCATCGTCAGAATATACATATTCCTCTTCCTAGTCCGAGGAAGAGGACCAACCAGATCGATGGCAACTCTCTCGAAAGGAGAGTTCATAATGGGCATATCACCCAAGACTACCGGAGCCGTCCAGTGTTTTGGTGCCACACGCTGGCACTCTGGGCACGACTTGACGTACCTACGCACATCTCCAGTCATCCCTGGCCAGTAGTAATGGCAGGAAATGCGCTGAAGTGTTGCCCCGACACCCATATGTCCACTGAAAGAAATGGTGTGTCCCATATGAAGAAGCTGTTCCCGATAAGCCTTAGGAACTATCAGCTGTCCATGCTGGCGTTCCTCCACTCCGGCTTTCCGGTACAGTAACCGATTCTTCATATAATACTGACCCCGTCTTGGTGGGTCAGCACTTTTTGGCAACTGGTTGAAGCAAGGTTGCAAAGTAGCATCCTGGCTTTGAGCAGCTCGTAACTCCCCAGGCAAGGGATTCACGATCAAGGCCGGCGTCTGCTCCTCCTCCGATTGAGATCTGGTTTGCATCGCCCCTACGTACATGGGTTCGTTTGGGATCCCTAGGAAGACGTAGCGGCAACCCAAGATCATCGGGAAGATAGGATCGATCAGAACGGCTGCCTGAATAGTGCCGGTAACATATTTTGATTTGATGTCCACCTTCGCAATTGGAAGAGACATCGCTACCGCACTCTTTGTCGCCGTTTCAATCTCAATAGATTCCCCGGTTAGCTGCTCTGGGCTCACTAAGTGTGATGAAATTACGGCCTCAAACTGAAGACCTGTGTCATAGAGACACTCGACTGGTTGTCCGTTCACAAGAACCGTCTCTACTACTGGTGGTTTTTCTGAATCTTTGTTCCCAGGATCCCTCCCTTCTACCTCCTTGTTAGACCCCTCCCCGGTTTCTACAAGACAGGCAGCATAGTGAGAGTCTTTCTGTTTGCGCCTGCAATCGGCCGTATTGTGTGTGGGAGATTTGCAGAAGGCGCACCACTTTTCACTCCACTTTCTTTTGGGAGATCCAGGTGGACTCTTACCAGAGGGTTTCTTAATGGGAACTTTATCGAAAGGATCCTCCTTTTTGGTGTGAGTTGGTTTGGGGTTCTTCTTCTTTCCAGACCCAGTGTCTGGTGATCGGAGATTGGGTTGTGCCAGTTCCCCATTATCCCCATGAGCTAGCACATACCTTTCCGCCAATGTGTTCACTACGTCTAACCTTTCTGTCCCATTTTCAACCAAGAAGGTTTGCAATGGCTTGGGCATCATCCTCTTCATTTGGTCCACGACCACTAATTCTTCTAAACTTTCATAGTCGTTGGCAAATCCTGCTAATGACATCCATTTCAAAAGGTAAGACTTAAGTCTAACACTGTATGCTGAGAACATCTCTCCTGGCTCTCTCCTCGACTTTCTGAACTGTTGTCGGTAAGTATGGGCTGTCATCTGGAACCTTTTCAATAATGCCTTTTCCAGGGCCTCATAGTCATTCTCCATACCAGGTGGCAACCTTGAATAGACCTCATACGCGGTCCCCCTCAGGCCCTGTGAGAGTTTCAAGTTCCATTTCCCACGTTCCAATCCCATAGCCAAAGCCATCGACTGAAATCTGTGAAGATACTGGTCGATCTTATCTTTGTGTTCATCGAACGGGAGTAATGGGAACTTCATTGCCTGGTATGGACCGCCGCCAGAAGTTGTTGAGTCAGGGAGAACTGCGCCTCCAACTGCACCCTCGCCTTCCTTGGCAGTTTGAGCTTTCAGCTCCAACTCCCTCATACGGAACTCATGGTCTCTGGCTGCCTGCTCGGCCTCCATCTTCCTAGCCTCAGCCTCAATTTTCTTTGCTTCGCGCTCTGCCTCGATTTTCTTAGCCTCGCGCTCTGCCTCAATTTTCTTAGCTTCGCGCTCTGCCTCGAATTTCTTAGCTTCGCGCTCTGCCTCAATTTTCTTAGCTTCGCGCTCAGCTTGTCGAAAATCTCTCTCCACTTCTTGAACATATTTCTGTAACTCAGCCCCTTCATAGCCTATCTCACGCCCTGTAGCCTGCACTTCAGCCACATTAAATTTCGCGGATGCCATCTTAACTCAGAGGGTAAGTGAATAAGTAATTGACAAATGGATATAATACACGACCACAACACTTCGTATGTCGTCAGTCTGTGTCAGGAAGAGTATAGACAATAGCCAGGTACGGTAAGCAGAACCTATTGATATTAGACCAGAATATCTGTCCCCTATCCCTATATCAGCCAGAGCTCCACCAGGATTTAAAATATCCCGCGACGAGCCCCCAGAAATTGTAACAAGCTATGTGGAGGGTCCCAAATAACTATGTCTCAATTTTCTCATGTATATTTCATAGCCCTGGCTTTAAATAGGTCTTTCCCTGCCAACCCTCCTCCGTTTCCCCCGGACTCACTGTCACTCTCTATTCGACCTAAGGACCTATTTCCTGCAGGGTCGTTCTGGCTGACTCGCATACCACATGACGTTCTTCAACATATTTGTAATTGTAAATTTAATAACTCAATACATAACAGCACAGAAAAAAAAATTATCTGACAATTAACTCATAAACATCTACACACAATCTAGAGAGAAAACTAGTCCATACAATATCAACACAAATATAAATCTCCTAGATCATCGTTTTCCATATTGTCCCATGAATTCACAACCACCTCATGGCAAGTTCTCTGGTCTTTATTTCCCGCGTAGGTTGTTCGAACAACAGGGTTCCATAAATCCAGGATTCCAAGTTTCCGTGGCCTACACGAATGTAGTGTGTCCAATGGTTAGGGAAAGTGCCCTGGGATCACGTGGCACAATTTTGGTTGGGAAATACTCAA
This sequence comes from Cepaea hortensis, assembly GCA_963921405.1. Lineage (NCBI taxonomy): Eukaryota > Metazoa > Mollusca > Gastropoda > Stylommatophora > Helicidae > Cepaea > Cepaea hortensis. The sequence goes on along the minus strand of OY992877.1, from coordinate 213,365,449 downwards.
GGAGAATAAATAGGATATATGTACGGGTGTGTCAGTGACTTAGGCGGGATCTAGCCCAAAATGCAAACATACTCGATCACAGCTCAACGAAACGCCTGCCTAGGTGTCTGAAAGTATTCGTTCGGGCCCGCCATGGTTCTATCTGGTATAGCCCAACAGCAGCAGGGACTTCATAGTAAACATAATGTTCTATGTCGATGCTCTGTCGAAACTTCCGGCTATATTCGCCGTCAAAAGAAGGATCCTGTAATGTTAAAACAATTTTGAGAGCCTCTGGTGTAAACTTCAGATACAGCCGGCATGGAGATTCCAATGGTCTCAGCATGTCGGTTGCCATACATAAAATACATACAATTACCTAGTATTCAATTGCCTTCATACCACACTCCTCTCCACACTCATATCATGCCTTTATTAATATTGGGCACATACCTTCTCAGGCTTCCCTCTCACTTGCAAACATGGCCTTTCTCACGACAAAGCTATTGTGGAGTAGTGTGCGTAATTGTGTATATTTCCTACTCTTAACTAATATCATAATAGTGGGTCTGTATGGACCGCAGTGCATCTCCCTCCCCAATCCCTAGCAAGAACAGGAAAGAGGAAACTACCCTGTCCGGCCGCCGCTCTTGTCTGAGCTGTCACCGCAATGTATCGACCGTGTCTCACATAACCCATATATTCAGACGAGTTCAGGTTCTCTCAGGGAGACAGGGAAGTCCATTTATACTCCCAACATTCTCCTATCGACCAGGAACCACCCGGTCCACCTGCCCCCCCCCCCCAGCAGCCGAAAGACGAAAGAGATAGCACAGTGGATCGCCTCTTCTGGCTCAAGAAGATATAACTCCGATGGGTGGAACCGGTCCCCACGGAGCCCTTCCCTCCCCTCGACATGCCATAGCTATAGAATGTTTTTATTCAAATGAAAGATGACACTAAACAGAGGTAAAGCCATAGGAAGAGAAGATAAGCCCCCCCCCCCCCCATCCCCCGTCTATCCGCCGCCAAGAATAAGCGACATCATCTGGGAAAAGATATTGCCCCGATTTGTTCCCCCGCCATGCCCAGATCTAGACGCTTAGCCAAATTGGCAAGACTGCCGTTTCACCAAATCGTCTCATTATTTGAGACGACCAAGCTTAATATGCCCAGGTCTGGCAGGACCTATTAATCTAAAATTACCTTTCATATCCCAGCAGTAGGATGCGGCACTTTATCTGTAAAATTCTTTAAAACTTCAATACATTGTGCCGACCACAACCGACAAGGTTGACAACGGACATTTCACGCCCAAACCATTACCCTAGGTCATATTTGGTGCAAGGCGCGCCATTGGGTTTTCCCGAAGAACAGATAGATTTCAAAGTATTCGTGTCAAATGCTCGGGTTATGAAAGTAACCCAGAGAATCCCACTCCGAAGGAATTGAGCGGATAGGTATGAGGACATGGGCCACTGGGGTTTCGCTACAATCAGCTCAGTGCACGAACTCCGTCGCACAGGAAAGGATCCTGAAATACTTTGAGTAGAATTTTAACTCGAAATTTTACCCGGGCAGCGCCGTTAGGCTACTCTTTTTCGATTTCCAACTGTCAAGGGATATTTTTACGTGCTCAACAATACACGGAGTGACCAGAGAATCTGTTCGACACTCACGATTCCGAGTAAAAGCCAGACGGACACATAGGCTGCTATTGGTACCATTACTATTCGGACTCTTCGCTGGCTGTTGAAGATGAGTAGGGAGCATGTATGAGAATGCCCCAAATACTGTGATGTTGGTTCTTGTTCAACTCAACCCAACATAACTCAACACAACTCAACTTAACTCAACTCAACTCAACTCAACCTAACTTAACTCAACACAACACAACTTAACTTAACTCAACTACTCACTTTCAGAAACGAATCTTCCTTCATGTGAGTGAGATACAATCTCCCCTCACCCCCCCCCCCCTCTTTTGTGTTACTTTGCGTCTATTATAACGACCGTACCAGTTCTGTTCTATGTTGGGTATCCCTGCACTGTGAAGAAAATGTCGCCTGCCCCCGAAGTCGCCACGCAGCCTGCAATCTAGGCTATTTTTACTTAATTAAATGCCATGGGAGGATTAATCGTCCGCGAATGCGACTTCCCGTATCTGCCGCAAGCTTATATAGAGTAGTTTTCCCTAATCAACTCCCTTTAATATGAGATATAATACAACACGTCTGCTACCATATTAACAACTTTTAAGTCATAACTGCCGGTATACCTGGCGTAGGTGTTAAGGATGTTTTACTTACGGGGGTATGTGAGCCGGTCGTTCAGAAAGCAATGGCAAACTACTGAACGTAAAACTTGCCAAGACATTAACAGCTGCTGACAGATGCTGGTGTTGACTGCAATGTCCTGTAAAGGATATGCGGGGGGGGGGGGGGAGTCATAACTGTGACACAACCCCACTTCCCATTTTCCGCCATCCATTTTTTAGTCTTCTGTTTGTTTGACACTGAATTACTTAAATCTCGAGCTCTCCCGAGAACAGAACACTCGCCCCAGATAGCAGCAACACAGGCAAATCTGCCAAGGTTTACAGTAAATTAGCCACGGATGTGAACCAGCTGGGGTCGGAGGTAAAGCAGAGAAGCTGGTAAACAGAGCGGGGATCCTCCAGCACGAATGAACACGATCCTGTGGCCTTGTTGACTCCTGCGAGGAAAGTTTTTTTTTTTCTTTTTCGGGTGGGAGTTGGGTAACTGACAGAGGCGCGTTTATAGGCTCAGTTTCCAGCTCGTTAGATGAACCTGCAACACGAGCTTCCGAGGCGAGTGCGGTATTGATATAATCTGTGCCGTGTTTTTATGATTGGCTGGGGCTAGTTGGGCAATTGGCCTTTTCGGTAATAGTGTCATGATGTTTGTGTATATAAAAATTAGTATCATTGAGGTCATTATTATCGACACAACAGTATCGGCTAGAACTAAATGAAGACGAAGAAAAGAATATGCAGATCAAGATATTCAGAACTGGAAGACAGTTTACACACATGTTGAAGGAGGGGAAGAAGGGATAGCGTGAAAAACAATATTGGAGGAGGAGGAGGAGGAGGAGGAGGAGGGGGATGTGGGGTGGGGGACAAGAAGAAGAAGAAGAAGAAGAAGAAGAAGAAGAAGAAGAAGAAGAAGAAGAAGAAGAAGAAGAAGAAGAAGAAGAAGAAGAAGAAGAAGAAGAAGAAGAAGAATGCCACGGAATGGATGCAGTAGCTTTGCCACAATGCGACTGCACTTTTAATAAATTTGTTGAGTGCAACTTTTAAGTTCATTGCCAGCATATGGCATCTATGATAATAGCTCTGTTTAGTCCACCCGCCTTCATAGGGGTAATGACTGTACATAACTTCTTGTGCAGTCGGCACCATGTTCATGACTTGCTGATGGTTATTCTACAATACTTTCCACATTACAACAACTCGAACACTAGTTAACTCGAGCACACAGCAGTTAACTCGGACACTGTTTATGAGTTTCTACATATAATACTCTGCACAGACGGATATACAACCACTTATTCTACACTCAGTTCAAAATACAATTACATCACTATTTAAGAGCGTGGCACACTTTTTGGCCATAACTCTAATACCCCTTTGCCATGTCAGTACTGCACGATGGCTGAACACAGACTGCTTGTCCCGAGCCCATTTCCTGTCAAATGGGAAGCGTGTCGCACGTTTTCACGTTGCGTGACAAGTACCCACTTTCCACATTCTGGTGTTCCCATGCTGAACACCATTATAACCTCTACACTCCGACCTGGACTATGGTTTACCTCTGCCATGACGTCCTAACGGTCATGGCAAAGACGACGAAGAAGAAGAAGAAGAAGAAGAAGAAGAAGAAGAAGAAGAAGAAGAAGAAGAAGAAGAAGAAGAAGAAGAAGAAGAAGAAGAAGAAGAAGAAGAAGAAAGAAGAAGAAGAAGAAGAAGAAGAAGAAGAAGAAGGAGGAGGAGGAGGAGGAGGAGGAGGAGGAAGGAGCAGGAGGAGGAGGAGGAGAAGAAGAAGAATGGAGGAGGGGGAGAACAAAGAAGCAAGAAATAACATGATGGAAAAGGGCGAAACTAATTTGGATAGGGAAGAGTAGAAAAGCAACAAAATCAAAAGTGTGGAAGATATAGGAACAAGAAGGCTCTCTCTTCTATTTCTCGTCTACTCTTCATGTAAAAACCCTCTAGCCCAAAGTTCAGGGAAGGCAGACAGGCGGGTATTGTAGAGTAAAGTGTAGAGGATGACTTTACACGCCTCAAGGACCACTTGGTATATGGTGCTACAGTCAGAAGTGTGTAGATCAATCGACACTTGTTGGGAGGAGAGGTCACTATGACTACTGTGGGCTTTACTTCCCTGGTATTGTTGTGTTATCCGTTTTATGCTGAGTCGATGTGAGTCAGTTGTAAAAGTTCGACTCACAGACATGTCTTGCTTGCACACAATTACACACAATGCCCTGATGTGTAGAACTGTAATGGCTGTGGCAGGACACGCTACCACTCGACCATATAGTCGGCCGTCTTCGTATTCTTCTGAATCTTTAGCAATTCAGCGATGGGGGAAGGGGGAAGGGGGGTTGGTTATGATTTTGCCAAAATTTCCAAGCCTAGGTGGCAAAAAGCCATTTTTTTGTGGTTAGTAAATTTTCATTAACTTTAATAAACACAAGCCGGCTGCTTGGCCAAGGAATCACGACGCCTGTTCGTGATTCCTTGTACCCGCGCTCGAAACACATTTGCGCGCGATTTGCCAGCAGACCGCGTTGCGTTGGTTTTTACTAAATGGTATGGGTGCCAGTCGTTCAGAAAGTAATGGCGAACTACTGAACGTAAACTTGCCAAGACATCACAACAAGAAGAAAAAATGTTGGTGTTGACTGCAACGTCGTGTAAAGGATATGCAACTAATTTTTAAAAAAACAACAATAAATACATAAGTCATAAACAAGATGTTGCACGATGTATTGCCTGGCATATTTCGCTGCATCTCATCAAGTTCATACACCATAGTTACATATCATATGAAGTGGCCACAGAACGAACGACAATGAGCAAATCGAGTAGCCGAACGTACACCAGTGTGGGTGGGGAAAAAAAAGTCAAGTCTCCAGGAATACTTGCGCAGTCAAAAGGCTATAAAATGCCGTCCTCGTCGATTTCTCAACAAACCATAAGCTCTGGCCACAACGTGAACAAAGACAATGCGGTTTGTATACTGTAATCGGCGAACAATAAACGATTATTCAAATATAGTGAGGCGTTAGCGATTAGGCGATCGCAGCCAATTGTATGCAGACAGAAGGAGTTCGTGTTAAATTCGAAATTACCGCGGTACGTTCACTTGTGACCGCGTGTTTTAACCGTTTCATCGGAAGTATTATTCATTTATCCCCTTCATATGATATATAACCCTGCTGTATACACCTGACGAGACGCAGCGAAATATTCCAGGCAATAAATCGTGCAAGTTATTGTTTGTTGGTTCTGTGTTTACATTCACTAAGGGAATACATTGTTTTGAATTTTCTATAACTCTTTTGGTCCATTTTACTGTTGTGATTATAGTTAATATTCACATTAAAACAATGTATAAGCATCATCATCATTACCACCATCACGTGTCCTGTCAGCTGGCGTAGGCGTGCATGCCTCTCCATATCTCGATACTCGGAGTTCCAGATAAACTGTTGAAGATATTCCGCGACGCCACCGTCTCAGTCCACCCAGCATCATATCTCTCGGTCTATCTCTGTTTCTTCTTCCACTGATCTTTGCACTTGTCACGATGCTAGCCAATAACTCTCCACTCATTATATGGCCAAAGAACGCTGTCTGTGTCTTTCATTAAAGGTGCCAATAATAATAATAATAATAATAATAATAATAATAATAATAATAATAATAATAATAATAATAATAATAATAATGTGCCATGCCAATAAGTGTGGCGGTGTTGTTTCGGCGTCCCAGTCGATCACCAGAGTTTTGTATCAGCTCAGTGTTCTTGTTTCGACCATGCCAAGTGGCCAAGTCAACCAGGTATTTACTTCTCTGCCTTCCCCTCTTTCTCTTCCTCTCAGTCTTGCCAGTTGTCACCAAGTACTTGGACGCATGGCCAACTAGACAAGTACACTTCTGTTTCTGCTGTCGTCATTTGGAGATGACAAGTTCGAATCCCAGTCAATAACTATAACTTTTAATTTATATATTGTCTAGTGCGTCCTCTAGTCTCTACTTCCTTCTTGTCACTTCTATGAGCACCACACAATACTATGTATGTTTTTTTTATGAACTATCTTAGTGGGTCCCCAGTTGATATTCCTGTGTCGTGATTTCAGTGTGACAGTGCAGACAGATCGTGTTCAGTAAGGCAATCAAACAACAGCAACATGGCAGACCCCGTGATTTATTCACTCACTCGATCACATGACAGAACCCCGATTTATTTACTCACTCGATCATACGACAAATCCCCCGATTTATTCACTCGATCGATCACATGACAGATCCCCCGATTTATTCAATCTCTCGATCAGACAGCACTAACTGATTCTAATGCTGCCCAGAATTCCCATTACAAAATATTGCCAGGTAAATATTCCGTGCACATTCTGAAACAATGCCAAACAGAGATGGCCAATCTGTGCGCACAAAAGAGCCACATTCCAGATTCACATGTATCAAAGGCTAGTGTTTCGACAGTATCAATAATTGTAATATTATAGTTTCAATGGATTACATTTAGCCTGGCCGTTTGCCATTCCTTAACGTTTGATAAAAAAAAAAAAAGGAAAAACCTTCGCAAATAATAGAAGCCAGAGATGGAAGTCAATGTCTGGGGCATATCGGCTTGATAATCTAAACTTCAATGACGACATTGCATTGTGTCACACGAAATCGAATACAGAATAAATTAAACATGCTTGATGGAAGATCACAACAATTAGTTCTAAACATTCATAACGACAAGTCAAAGTCTCCAGGTTCTCTTCACTGTGCATGGAACCACTTAGTTCCCAAACGCTGGGATAGCCTCCTCAAGACAATGAGAATATATCAAGTAAGGATAGCCATACCTCCCTTTGTGGAATCTCACATCAAGTAAGAATGGTCATGTCTCCCTTTGTGGAGCCTCACATCAAGTAAGAATGGGCATGTCTCATTTTGTAGAGCCTCACATCAAGTAAGAATGGCCATGTCTACCTCTATGGAGCCTCACATCAAGTAAGGATGGCCATGTCTCCCTTTGTGGAGCCTCACATCAAGTAAGGATGGCCATGTCTACCTCTGTGGAGTCTCACATCAAGCAGGGATGGCCATGTCTCCCTCTGTGGAGCCTCACATCAAGTAGGGATGGCCATGTCTCCCTCTGTGGAGCCTCACATCAAGTAAACATGGCCATGTCTCCCTTTGTGGAGCCTCACATCAAGTAAGGATGGCCATGTCTCCCTTTGTGGAGCCTCACATCAAGTAAGGATGGCCATGTCTACCTCTGTGGAGCCTCACATCAAGCAGGGATGGCCATGTCTCCCTCTGTGGAGCCTCACATCAAGTAGGGATGGCCATGTCTCCCTCTGTGGAGCCTCACATCAAGTAAACATGGCCATGTCTCCCTTTGTGGAGCCTCACATCAAGTAGGGATGGTCATGTCACCCCTGTGGAGCCTCACATCAAGTAAGGATGGCCATGTCTCCATCTGTGGAGTCTCACATCAAGAATGGCCAGATCTCCCCCTGTGGAGTCTCACATCAAGAATGGCCATATCTCCCTCTGTGGAGTCTCACATCAAGTAAGGATGGCCATGTCTCCCTTTGTGGAGTCTCACATCAAGTAAGAATGGCCATGTCTCCCTCTGTGGAGCCTCACATCAAGTAGTGATGGTCATGTCTCCGCCTGTGGAGCCTCACATCAAGCAGGGATGGCCATGTCTCCCTCTGTGGAGCCTCACATCAAGTAGGGATGGTCATGTCACCGCCTGTGGAGCCTCACATCAAGTAGGGATGGCCATGTCTCCCTCTGTGGAGTCTCACATCAAGTAAGAATGGCCATGTCTCCCTTTGTGGAGCCTCACATCAAGTAAGGATGGCCATGTCTCCCTTTGTGGAGCCTCACATCAAGTAGGGATGGTCATGTCACCGCCTGTGGAGCCTCACATCAAGTAAGGATGGCCATGTCTCCCTCTGTGGCGTCTCACATCAAGAATGCCCATGTCTCCCTTTGTGGAGCCTCACATCAAGTAAGAATGGGCATGTCTCCCTTTGTAGAGCCTCACATCAAGTAAGAATGGCCATGTCTACCTCTGTGGAGCCTCACATCAAGTAAGGATGGCCATGTCTCCCTTTGTGGAGCCTCACATCAAGTAAGGATGGCCATGTCTACCTCTGTTGAGTCTCACATCAAGCAGGGATGGCCATGTCTCCCTCTGTGGAGCCTCACATCAAGTAGGGATGGCCATGTCTCCCTCTGTGGAGCCTCACATCAAGTAAACATGGCCATGTCTCCCTTTGTGGAGCCTCACATCAATTAAGGATGGCCATGTCTCCCTTTGTGGAGCCTCACATCAAGTAAGGATGGCAATGTCTACCTCTGTGGAGCCTCACATCAAGCAGGGATGGCCATGTCTCCCTCTGTGGAGCCTCACATCAAGTAGGGATGGCCATGTCTCCCTCTGTGGAGCCTCACATCAAGTAAACATGGCCATGTCTCCCTTTGTGGAGCCTCACATCAAGTAGGGATGGTCATGTCACCGCCTGTGGAGCCTCACATCAAGTAAGGATGGCCATGTCTCCCTCTGTGGAGTCTCACATCAAGTAAGGATGGCAATGTCTACCTCTGTGGAGCCTCACATCAAGTAAGGATGGCCATGTCTCCCTTTGTGGAGCCTCACATCAAGTAAGGATGGCCATGTCTACCTCTGTGGAGTCTCACATCAAGCAGGGATGGCCATGTCTCCCTCTGTGGAGCCTCACATCAAGTAGGGATGGCCATGTCTCCCTCTGTGGAGCCTCACATCAAGTAAACATGGCCATGTCTCCCTTTGTGGAGCCTCACATCAAGTAAGGATGGCCATGTCTCCCTTTGTGGAGCCTCACATCAAGTAAGGATGGCCATGTCTACCTCTGTGGAGCCTCACATCAAGCAGGGATGGCCATGTCTCCCTCTGTGGAGCCTCACATCAAGTAGGGATGGCCATGTCTCCCTCTGTGGAGCCTCACATCAAGTAAACATGGCCATGTCTCCCTTTGTGGAGCCTCACATCAAGTAGGGATGGTCATGTCACCGCCTGTGGAGCCTCACATCAAGTAAGGATGGCCATGTCTCCCTCTGTGGAGTCTCACATCAAGAATGGCCAGATCTCCCCCTGTGGAGTCTCACATCAAGAATGGCCATGTCTCCCTCTGTGGAGTCTCACATCAAGTAAGGATGGCCATGTCTCCCTTTGTGGAGTCTCACATCAAGTAAGAATGGCCATGTCTCCCTCTGTGGAGCCTCACATCAAGTAGTGATGGTCATGTCTCCGCCTGTGGAGCCTCACATCAAGCAGGGATGGCCATGTCTCCCTCTGTGGAGCCTCACATCAAGTAGGGATGTTCATGTCACCGCCTGTGGAGCCTCACATCAAGTAGGGATGGCCATGTCTCCCTCTGTGGAGTCTCACATCAAGTAAGAATGGCCATGTCTCCCTTTGTGGAGCCTCACATCAAGTAAGGACGGCCATGTCTCCCTTTGTGGAGCCTCACATCAAGTAGGGATGGTCATGTCACAGCCTGTGGAGCCTCACATCAAGTAAGGATGGCCATGTCTCCCTCTGTGGAGTCTCACATCAAGAATGGCCATGTCTACCTCTGTGGAGCCTCACATCAAGCAGGGATGGCCATGTCTCCCTCTGTGGAGTCTCACATCAAGTAAGGATGGCCATGTCTACCTCTGTGGAGTCTCACATCAAGTAAGGATGGCCATGTCTCCCTCTGTGGAGCCTCACATCAAGTAAGGATGGCCATGTCTCCCTCTGTGGAGCCTCACATCCAGTAAGGATGGTCATGTCTCCCTCTGTGGAGTCTCACATCAAGTAAGGATGGCCATGTCTCCCTCTGTGGAGCCTCACATCAAGTAAGGATGGCCATGTCTCCCTCTGTGGAGTCTCACATCAAGAATGGCCATGTCTCCCTTTGTGGAGTCTCACATCAAGTAAGAATGGCCATGTCACCGCCTGTGGAGCCTCACATCAAGTAAGGATGGCCATGTCTCCCTCTGTGGAGTCTCACATCGAAAATGGCCATGTCACCGCCTGTGGAGTCTCACATCAAGTAAGAATGGCCATATCTCCCTCAGTGGAGTCTCACATCAAGTAAGAATGGCCATGTCTCCCTCTATGGAGTCTCACATCAAGTAAGAATGGCCATATCTCCCTCAGTGGAGTCTCACATCAAGTAAGGATGGTCATGTCTCCCTCTGTGGAGTCTCACATCAAGTAAGAATGGCCATATCTCCCTCAGTGGAGTCTCACATCAAGTAGGGATGGCCATATCTCCCTCTGTGGAGTCTCACATCAAGTAAGAATGGCCATGTCTCCCTCTGTGGAGTCTCACATCAAGTAGGGATGGCCATATCTCCCTCTGTGGAGTCTCACATCAAGTAAGAATGGCCATGTCTCACTTTGTGGAGTCTCACATCAAGTAAGAATGGCCATATCTCCCTCTGTGGAGTCTCACATCAAGTAAGAATGGCCATATCTCCCTCTGTGGAGTCTCACATCAAGTAAGAATGGCCATGTCTCCCTCTGTGGAGTCTCACATCAAGTAGGGATGGCCATATCTCCCTCTGTGGAGTCTCACATCAAGTAAGAATGGCCATGTCTCCCTCTGTGGAGTCTCACATCAAGTAGGGATGGCCATGTCTCCGCCTGTGGAGCCTCACATCAAGCAGGGATGGCCATGTCTCCCTCTGTGGAGCCTCACATCAAGTAGGGATGGCCATGTCTCCGCCTGTGGAGCCTCACATCAAGCAGGGATGGCCATGTCTCCCTCTGTGGAGCCTCACATCAAGTAGGGATGGCCATGTCTCCCTCTGTGGAGTCTCACATCAAGTAGGGATGGCCATATCTCCCTCTGTGGAGTCTCACATCAAGTAAGAATGGCCATACCTCCTCTTGTGGACCCACACTTCAGAGGTGGAATCATACACTTGTTTAGGTAGTAATGCAGGGAAAGATGGGTGAAAAATAGAGATATTGAAACTAGAAAATTAGAAGAGAATAGGTGCGTTCATAGCACTACAGAATTTGCGGAAATCAAAATACATGAAAACTAGTATAATACTTAGAATATTCAACAATAACGTTAAATTAGTAATGGTTATGGGATAACAATGAGAAAAACTAAAACAATGACTAATAAATTACAAAATTCATTAATTGGTGCCTGCTAAGGGAGGTGGGGGGGGGGGAAGAGAGAGAGAGATAGAGAGAGAGAGAGAGAGAGAGAGAGAGAGAGAGAGAGAGAGAGAGAGAGAGAGAGAGAGAGAAAGAGACAGAGAGAGAGAATATGACAGAAGCAATAACGCGGAGGTTAGAGAGAGAGAGAGAGAGAGAGAGAGAGAGAGAGACAGAGATAGACAGAGAGAGACAGAGAGAGACAGAGAGAGAGCGAAGAGAGGGAGAAAAAAGGTGAACCCACAACGACTTCAGAGGTACTTGTAATTTACGTCCCCAAGTCAAAGACGATAAGTCAACATTTTAGTCCAGCTGTCCGTTGTACGGGTTGAACCCCTGACCTCGGCATCAGCACGCCGGATGTTCTTATCCCTTCGGCCATGCTGACCTATAGGAGGTGATTGACCTTGTTCCGTTCCAGCTAAATGTCCTAGCCATTTCATTCTTTGAAGGGGAGCCTCCGTGGTGAAGTGGTTACAAGTTCTGCCAAGTGAGCCAAAGGTTGTGGGTTCGATTCCGGGCGACGTCGTTCGGTTCAACGAATTTGTGCTTTCTGTAACGACAATCCATATCGGACGGTCTCCGTGGCCAAAGGTTTGCGAACGCGGTTCGTGAGTCGGGTACCAGGCGTTCGAAGCTCAGCTTCGACCAATTTGTGCAGCAGACCGTGTCGCGTTGTGTTATAACGTGTTGGTATGGGAGCCGGTCGTTCAGAAAGCAATGGCAAACTGCTGAACGTAACACTTGCCTAGTACATCAACAGCAGCTGAAAAATGCTGGTGTTGACTGCAACGTCCCGTAAGGGATACGCAACAAGCATCCATATGGGAGGAAACGGGGTGCAACGAAGTCTTGCCGTTTAAACGCTTCTTTTTTTAATTCGGTGAAGTTCTATAAAGCAGACATTATTTAACAGACGGTAGCCAACCAATCATGCTATAATTATGTTTCCCCCTAAATTCTGTGAAGTTCTATGAAGCAGACATTATTTAACAGACGGTAGCCAACCAATCATGATATAATTATGTTTCCTCCTAATTCTGTGAAGTTCTATAAAGCAGACATTATGTAACAGACGGTAGCTAACCAATCATTATACCGCCTGTTAAATTGTGTCCGCTCTGTTGACCATTAATTTCGTTTTCCATGAGGGCGTCAGACTTTAAGACCTGAAACAAGTTTTTGACAGTCGGCAAGTACAGCACTAACACCCCACCGGAAACCAGGCTGTCAGGTTGGAAGTCCACAGTTATGGGTTCCTTTACACGCCTGGTGACCTACTTGGCTTATGGTGGTAGCCCCATATCTGTATGCACCAATGGGGAATGAAGGTGTGACGTGGTGAATACCGCACGAGCCGCCTTTACTTTCCAATACATTTCCCGGCACGAATTATATGTTGGGTCGACCCCAACACATTTCCCGGCACGAATTGTATGTTGGGTCGACCCCAAGACATATCCCGACACGAATTGTATGTTGGGTCGATTCTAAGACATTTCCCGACACGAATTGTATGTTGGGTCGACCCCAAGACATTTCCCGACACGAACTGTATGTTGGGTCGACCCTAAGACATTTCATGGCATGAATTGTATGTTGGGTCGACCTGGGAGCCCGGGTAAATTTTAAACATCCGTCTCGAACCCGCCCAGTCCCTGGCCAGCAGGCAAGCGTCGTGCCACTAAACTACTAACGTTAGACACATGTCTAATAACGGACCAACCCCACTTTTTTGTTTGACAGTGAATCAGTTAAATAAAGGACATCAACATTATACATATAACGTCTAATGTTTAAGGGGGCCTTCTTCATCACAGTCCCATTTGGCCCACTTGCCATCGGGCAACTGAAGCCTGGCCTGTCCGCCGCTGCAGAGGCGTGGTTTAAATATAAACACGGGGAATCGTAAGCAATGTAGTAATGGCTGGAAAATAGTAATCAGGATTGGCAAAAGACACTTATCAGTATATGAAAAGAAATGCATGTGGGTTTTGTAAAGATATACGTAAAAGATTGTTATATACAGGGTGTTTGTAAAGTCTCACTACACTTTGTATGTATAACAGCTGTTTGTTGGAGAGTATGTTGTCCATCTTGCAAACGGAATATATATATATATATATATATATATATATATATATATATATATATATATATATATATATATATATATATATATATATATATATATATATATATCATTGGCACCTTGCCGTCTTGACAGACGATAGTTTGTGCTCTAAAAAGGCATAATAACTTTTAACTATGGCGGTAGCGAGTGTGACTGATAAGGCCAATTTGCGCTGTAAATGTCCGTTCACAGTGGGTGCATGTGAACACGTGGTCATTTCCACCATCATGCACCATCTTACGTCTCAAACGCTTGGTGTGTGACTTTTCTGCAATAATTTTCTCCTTTGACTTTATTCCATTTCTGATATTTGCCCTCCATGCAACACGTTCAGCGGCGACTTGCTCCCAATGTGCATTATCAATGCCTGTATCAATCATGTCCCGCTTACACACATCTTTGTATCGTAGTAGAGGCCGACCCTGAGATCTCTTACCCATCTGTAATTCACCAAAAAAGATATCCTTTGGTATTCTACCATCATCCATCCTCCTAAGATGTCCTATCCATCTAAGTCTACGAAGACTGAGCATGGAATAAACTGTCACACAACCTGATCTTTCCAATACTTCAGTATTTGTGATTTTGTCTTGCCACTTAATACCAAGAATTCTTCGCAGACACCGCATATGAAAGCTGTTTAAATTTTTCTCTTGGTGTGAGTAAGTTGTCCAGGTTTCACTGCCATAGAGAAGAGTACTAAGGACACAGGCTTGATAGACAAGGACTTTTGTTTTGGCAGTAAGCTTCCTGTTCTCCCAGACTCTTTTTCTTAACCTGTTCATTGTTGTTGCTGCCTTACCAATCCGGATGTTGATTTCGTGATCTAGGGATAATTTGCTATTTACCACTGATCCTAGATATGTAAAATGGTCTACTATCTCTAGTTCGGCGTCGTCAATAAAGATTGATGGTACCCCATGTGCACCTTGTGACATAATCTGTGTCTTCTTTTTGCTAATTGTTAAACCAAATTCAGAACAAGCATTGGAGAATGCAGATAGTAGACATTGCAATTCTTCCCCAGAGTGGGTCGTAACTGCAGCATCATCTGCAAAAAGCAACTCTCTGATCAGTACCCTCCTAATTTTGGTCTTAGCCTTCAATCTCTGAGCATTGTAGAGGCCGCCATCTGAGCGTGAGTGAATGTATATACCACCATCCTGATCACGAAAGGCATATTTCAGTAGAAGTGAAAAGTATATTCCAAAGAGGGTGGGAGCTAGTACACAACCTTGCTTAACTCCACTCTTGATTTCAAATTCTTCAGAAGTTGCACCATCAAACTTGATTATACCCTTCATGCCTGTGTGGAACGATTCCACAATGGACAGAAGAGTTGGTGGGCAGCCAATCTTCTTTAGTGCCTTGAACAGACCCTCACGACTGACCAAATCAAATGCTTTTGTGAGGTCGATGAAGGCAATAAACAGTGGTTGATTCTGTTCACGGCATTTTTCTTGCATTTGTCGCAATGAGAATATCATATCAGTGGTAGACCGGTTCTGTCGAAAGCCACACTGTGATTCGGGGTAGACTTGATCTCCTAGGACTTGAAGTCTGCGCAGAACAATTCTGGCAAATACTTTTCCAACAATACACAGAAGTGAGATACCCCTATAGTTGTTACAGTCGCTCCGATCACCCTTGTTCTTGTACAGCGTTATGATGTTTGAATCTTTGAAATCCTGTGGGACTTGTCCTTCACGCCAGCATAGCTCTATTAGCTGGTGGATCTGTAGAGTGAGTGTGTCTTGCCCACTCCTGATAACCTCTATTGGAATCCCATCCTTACCTGGAGCCTTGCCAGATGCAAGTTCATTTATAGCACACTTAACTTCTGTTATGGTGGGAAGTGTGTCCAGGTGGTCAAGAGTTGGTAGAGCCTCTATTGCATTGAGGGCATTATCCGCTAGCTTGGTCTCACTTGAGTAAAGCTCAAAATAGTGTTCTACCCATCTGTCCATCTGCCGTTTCTTATCAGTGATGATTTCTCCAGTCAAGGTTTTCAGCGGTGCACTTCTTTTGATCACTGGACCACAGGCTTTCTTTATTCCTTCATACATGCTTCTTATGTCTCCCTTATCACTTGCGATTTGAATGGACTCACATAACTTGATCCAATAATCATTTGCACACTGCCTGGCAGCCTTTTGCACATCCTTCCTAGCTTGCCTTAGCTCACTCAGAGTGTTACGCGTTAGTCTTTTCTTGTTTCTTAAGAGAGCTTTCTTCTTCTTATCAATCAAGGGCTGCAGAGTCTCGCTGTTGGCCGCAAACCAGTCCTGCCTCTTATGATCCACAGTGCCGTAAACCCCTACGGCAGTTTTATAAAGAGTTTCCTTAATTTGACCCCACTTTTCATTTACTGTACAATTTTCTGGTGTATCAGTGAAAGCGTCTTCAAGTTGCTGTTGAAACTGAAAGCACTTTTCAGGATCATGAGTGTTAATAATATTAATCCTGGGGCTAGATTTGTGTTTAGCTGTGTAGATTCTCTTTGGTCTCAGTCTAACTCTTGCAACAACCAAAGAATGATCTGTATCACAGTCAGCACTGTGGTAACTACGAGTCAATGATATATGGTTCAGATGTTGTCTCCGTGTGATGATGAAGTCCAGCTGGTGCCAATGGCCGGATCTTGGATGTTTCCATGTGACCTTATGCATCTCTTTTGTTTTAAAAAAAGAGTTTGTAATACATAGGTAATTACTGGTGCAATGCTCCAGCAGCCTTTGCCCATTTTCATTCATGCGACCGATGTTGTATTTTCCTAGGGACACTGGCCATGAACTCGAGTCCTTGCCCACACGAGCATTGAAATCACCGAGCATATAAATGTAGTCAGATTTTGGAACTGCCTTGATCACGGAGTCTAACTCCTCATAGAACAAATCCTTCACATCATCAGAGGAATCGAGTGTCGGTGCATATGCAGTAATAATGGTGGCAAACCCAAGAGGTTGCCAGGCGCAGGGATAATAGTCTTTCATTTCCTCCTGCTGGAATTTCAATCATTCCCAGTAGCGAATTCTTCACTGCAAAGCCCACACCGTGTTGCCTTTTTTCTGCCTGCCCTCTACCCTTCCAGAAAAAGGTGTAGTTGTTTTCCCTGAGTGACCCTTCCTCAGCGAGGCGAGTCTCCTGCAGGCCAGCAATATCAATGTTAAGATGATTGAGTTCGGCATCAATCACAGCCGTTTTTCTCACATCGTCAATATTGGTCAAGTCAGTGGAAAATCCTGGACACATGGTTCTCACGTTCCAGGTTGCAAGCCGTAGCTTGAGGTTTCTATTTTTATTTTTGTTTGTACCTGGTGCATTGGTTTTACAGCCTGCGATTCAGATTTTGTCCTAGCCCCAAGCACCCATTGAAGCAGGCAGGCTGTGGCGGATCAGCACCCAATTGGCTGGGGGCTGCCCAGCTTGAGGCGGGCGGTAGCTGATCAGTGACACCTATAGGTGTCTCCCACCGTCAGAGGCAACGCGTGGCGCCCCATGTCTACGCCAACTGACAAGGACTTATAACCCGTAACAGTTGCCTCTCGCTTTGATTCCGAGACCAGTTAAGACCAGGGATGGAGTTATTGCCTCTCCATAGCACAAAGCCTGGGCTAAAATATAGAGATCATGTGTTGCCCATGCAGCATGATCCCTCTCTCGGCCTGCCTAGTTCACTCCAGAGGAAAGGTAACACCCCTACATCTGGAACAAGACAAGCTGCAGAAGCTGCCGGATGAGCAAAGCAATGCTCTAACTGTCCGCCTGTCGGAGCTTCGATCCTAGACCAGTCGCCAACCAAGGCTTAGGGCCTGGTCTGCCCTGCCATGACAATTTTGTCTTTAGCTTGCATTTCCTCGCACCAGGGTAAGGCTTGTACCCTCCCAATTGCTCTCTTCCGCCCGAAGCCGTTGGCACAATGTGGGGTGTCGGGTTTGGTAAGTGCCGCCCAACGTTCGGCGCTAACAGAAACCAGGTAGTACCGTCTACTGTTATACGGTAGCTCAGTCATATCTGACTAAGACCTGACTGACATATATATATATATATATATATATATATATATATATATATATATATATATATATATATATATATATATATATATATATATATATATATCTATCTCATCATCTCATCTCATCATGTTCCTCTTGTAGCTTGCGGTGTCGAGGTGAAGTATAAACATCGTGAGAGTGCCCGATATATATGAGGATTGGTAATGGTAATGGTAGATGTCAGAGTTAGTGAAAGATATAGATCAGGATTAGTCACCGTAAATTTTAGCGCTAGTAAAGATATACATCAGGATTGGTAATGGTAGATATAATAGTTAGTGAGAGATGTAAATCAGGATTGAAAAAAGACGAATTTCAAAACATATAATTATATGCACGTGAAAGATATAAATCAGTATTTGTCATTGTAGATTTAAAAGTTAGTGAAAGATATAAATCAAGATTGATAAACGACGCATTTCACAATATATAATGATATGCATGTGGATTTGGCAAGGGTATACGATAGGGATTAATAAAATTATGTCCGCGACGATTGGTGATGTTAAATAGAGTATACGTGAAAGATATAAGTCAGGATTGGTAGAAGATACACATCAGGATGAGCAAATATGTGAGCATAAGCCTGACTTACCTGCCACATATGTAGAATAGGAACAGATTGTGGAAGCGTTTCCGACACAATATTTGCCGGAATCCAAACACGACTAATCTTGTTATTATCACCAGGATGTCTGTACTCAAAAGGAGAAAATAACCACACAAACTCACGTGTACACTACCAGGAGCTGAAAGCGCGTGCGAGGAGCTTTCTGTGCCCGCGGTGAATGAGGTAGACGTTTAAGAGTACAGGCAGAACTTCTACAAACTGCCGACTTGGGGAATCGTTGCTGGAATAGTCATACCTGTTGGGAATCGATACCATGTGGGTTATGAAGCGTCGATACCAATGGTAAAACATCAAGTACTGTAACTAACTTTCTGGGTTTTCTTTTCTGAAGGAAAATCGAGGCGAGCTGTAATGGACAGAACTCATCATCATCATCATGTGCCATACCGATAAGCGTGTGCGGTCATGTTTCGCTATCTCACTTGATCACCAGATTCGTGGATCAGCTCTGTGTTCTTGTCTCGACCATGCCATGTGGCCAAGACATCCTTATATTTACTGCTCTGCCTTCCCCTTGTTCTTTGTCTCTCAGTCTTGCCAGTTGTCACCAAGTTCTCTAGTTTATTTCCTCTCACAACGAGCCCACAATTTCTTAACTGTCTAAGTCTACTTTCTCAAATCCGTTTACGGTTTTCATTTGTTTCTTGTAGGACTTACTTGCTTAGTAGTTTTTCTGTCTGTTGGTGGTATTCTTTACCGTTTCCTCAGAAAGCACATTTCCCACCCCCATTAGACTCGTATTTTTTTTTTAGCTTGTCTGTTCATTGTCCACGTTACACCTTCGTGCAAAAGTACAGGCTCTATGTAGCACTTCAACACTCTTTTTCTTGTTGCAATCAACATTTTTATTAGTCAGTATGTTTTCCGTCGTGCAAAAGGATGCCTTTGCCATAGCGTTTCTTGGTCTAATCTCCACAAGGCACCTCCCATCAGATGGTATCTTCTTCTTCTTCTTCTTTTCGTTCATCCGGAGTGTTTTTTCAGATGTGATTGCGGTGTGTCTGTTATGCGCCCTTGGGCCGAAACCCGTAGGCCAACACATCGACTTTAGCGTGCATTTTTGACCAGGTAGCATTCCTGGGAGACTCTCACTTTTGTGGC
Source organism: Cepaea hortensis (assembly GCA_963921405.1). Classification (NCBI taxonomy): domain Eukaryota; kingdom Metazoa; phylum Mollusca; class Gastropoda; order Stylommatophora; family Helicidae; genus Cepaea; species Cepaea hortensis. The sequence goes on along the minus strand of OY992877.1, from coordinate 213,346,063 downwards.
GCCATCTGCAACCATGCTGGCCAAGGTGGAATGGTCGAAGACAACGGTCATCCCTCAAAGGAAGGCAGGGACAGTCCATAGCATTTTCCGCCATCCAAGGTTGCTTCCATAGTTGCAGGGCCGACACATAACGCCCTGGATCTGGGCTCACCGAGGGAGATCGTCACGTCCTGCTCATGGCTGCTTTAAATCCTCACTTCAATATATTGGTCATTTCGTTTCCCCGGGTCATTCCCGCACAAACCAGACAGATTTGCAGACGGCATCCACTCAGCGAGTTTTCGGACATGTGCTTGTCGTTGCACCCATCAGAGCTTTTCCAGGCTCAACAGACATTCGGAAAACTACCCAGTCAGAGCTGTTCCGAACAAGAGCGGCATTCGGAAACTAGGTAGTCAGAGCTGTTCCTAGCACGAGAGACATTCGGACGAGACATTTCACTCGGACGTAATTGCGTAGTGTCAATTTTTAGTTTGCCACCCGTAGGACGACACTTCCGACTTCAGCGGGCATTTTTTAATGAGGTTAGCCATCCTCTGGTTTCGAGGCACGTTGGACTGTTGTGATGTCGCTAACATCTCAGCTGGTCAAGATAGAACGATGAACGACATCGTGGTCGGCCCTCAAGGGAAGGCAGGGGCAGACCATGAGCATTCCCTCGCTATCCAAGGAGGCTTCCATAATTGCAGAGCCGGCACATATTGCTCTGTGACTGGGCTCACCCGAGGAGTTGCCACGTCCTGCTCATGGCTGCTTTAGTTCCTCACTTCCATGTGTTGGGCAACTCGTTTGCCACTGATCTCTCAAGCACACACCAGGGACGGTCAGACTGCAAGCGACACCCACGCTTTTGACTTCGGACAACGCAATAGGTTCGCTCGCCGTGCGTTCCATTTTGCGTCATTGAGACGTTCTTCCACTTTTGTGTACACTCTCTATGAGTTAGATACAGTTTTCGCAGCCACTTTCTTCGACTGGGGCACTTTTTGACTTTTTGTACTCGCTCACGAGGTAGGCTACTTGTGCTGCCGGATCAGCACCTTACCTTCGTGCAGCGGTGAACGAGAAACGGCCTGGCCTCTCATCCGGGAATCTCTCATATCCCCCAGCTGAGAGCCTTCGAACTTCTATCAGACCTGAGCATGTAGCTTGCTCAGTATCACGCCTTTATTTTTCGATAGGTGGCTATCGGCCCGGCTCTCAGGTCCGAGGGTTTGTGGCTTAGAGGCGTTCAGCCACAGCCCGCGACAGGGAGCCTTTAGTGTTTTGTCCGGACCAAGAACTTCTGCCTTCGTGCGCCTGATTTAAATTTTAGACTGCTATCCTCAGTCTCACCTGCAGAGCAGCAGGTTGTGTCTCTCTTAGTCTGGTCCCTATCCCATATGCTGTCCGATATGTAGTTTTTCACCCATCGGCAAGCACATGGGGTCGATGGGACACGCAAGCTCCGCCACCACGGCAAGGTGGAGACACATCGGGGGAGCCATCAGATGGTATGACTGTTCCGAGATAGTTGTACCGATTCACTTGTATTCCCATTTATCCTTATATTACATTGTGATATTTCTTTCTTCTTAGAGACGACTATAATCTCTGTCATTTTACAATTTAATTATAACCGTAGTTGTTCACTGGGTACAATAACCGTATCTACTAAATGATGCAGATCCTCTTCATTGTCTGCAATCAATACTGTATCATCCGCATATCTAATTTTATTTATACGTCCGCCACTTGCGATTCCTATCATATTCTTCTAAATTTCTCATATTTCCCTAGCCACTAGATACAAAAGGCACACATCACGTTGGAAACAGATGGAGTGAATCAGTCAAATAGAGAAGACTAGGACAGAAAAATCAGCCAAGAATGCCAAAAACAAGTGAATCAGAAGGAACAGGGAAAATGAACAAGTCACGAAATAACATTAAATAATATGGCTTCTATCAAAAACGTCTCGTCAGCATCATCATCATTTTCCACTTTTGCCTTCAAGCGTCGTGGGGAGAAATAATTGATGTTCCAGATCCCGATGGGTGGTAATGGCTATTGGCATTTCATGTGATTGTACAATGTCTTTGATGTCGTTTGTCCATTTTATTCCAGGGCGCCGTCTTGTTCTCGTATCAGATCTTCTTTGATGTGGCTCCAGTGTTGATCCCACTATGTCTGATAACAACATTTCTTACTCAGTCTCGGATAGTTAAGTTGGTAGGTCTTATCAAGCATCTCATCTCACAAGTGTTGATTTTGCGTAAGTGTGATTTTGATAATGTCCAAGTTTGACATTGGTAGCATAGGGTTGGTGTGAATATGTTGCATATTATCTGTCGTTTTGCGGACATGGCTATATGTGGGTGTTTCAGTATGGGAGATAGTTGATAGGTATGCCCACTGGCGTGTTGATATTTCACAACTACTAACAATTCTTCTTCTTTGTCACATGTCCTTGACAGGACGTTGCCATCAAGGCCAGTTTGATTTTCTAGACAGTTTTACGTTCAGTAGCTAGCCATTGCTTTCTGGATGAAAAGTCAACGTTGAATTCCAACTGATGCCAGTGTGGCCGGTGCGCTAGAGAAGTTGATAGCAGCTACTCTGACGGTCGGACACCTGGCTCGTCGCTTGCCAAAGTGAGGAAACATCTGGCCGCCTCTTGCTGCTTGCTCCAGGTCTTTACAATGTGATAGCGCTTTCACCTCACTGACCCTTAGCTCGAAACTGCTGCTCGGCAAGTTTTTTAAATGCGGGTGTAGTGGTTGAACAGTCAACTACGGCACTAGTGCACAGGAAGTTTACAAGAGAGCGCTAGTATATGTTCCGCCATGTTGGTATCACGAGGGTGATTGTGTTAGGGGAACATAACAACATAATAAAACTCTACTATATAACATAAGACAACTCTACTATATAACATAAGAAAACATAATATATAACATAAGAAAACCTAATATATAACATAAGAAAATTCTACTATATAACATAAGAAAACATAATATATAACATAAGAAAAGTCTACTATATAACATAAGAAAACATAATATATAACATAAGAAAACCTAATATATAACATAAGAAAATTCTACTATATAACATAAGAAAACATAATATATAACATAAGAAAAGTCTACTATATAACATAAGAAAACATAATATATAACATAAGAAAATTCTACTATATAACATAAGAAAACATAATATATAACATAAGACAACTCTACTATATAACATAAGAAAACATAATAAATAACATAAGAAAATTCTACTATATAATATAAAAAAACTCTACTATATAACATAAGAAAACTCTACTATATAACATAAGAAAACATAATATATAACATAAGAAAATTCTACTATATAAAATAAGAAAACTCTACTATATAACATAAGAAAACATAATATATAACATAAGAAAACTCAAATATATAACATAAGAAAACTCTACTATATAACATAAGAAAACTCTACTATATAACATAAGAAAACTCTAATATATAACATAAGAAAACTCTAAATATAACATAAGAAAACTCTACTATATAACATAAGAAATCATTGGCACCTTGCCGTCTTGACAGACGATAGTTTGTGCTATAAAAAGGCATAATAACTTTTAACTATGGCGGTAGCGAGTGTGACTGATAAGGCCAATTTGCGCTGTAAATGTCCGTTCACAGTGGGTGCATGTGAACACGTGGTCATTTCCACCATCATGCACCATCTTACGTCTCAAACGCTTGGTGTGTGACTTTTCTGCAATAATTTTCTCCTTTGACTTTATTCCATTTCTGATATTTGCCCTCCATGCAACACGTTCAGCGGCGACTTGCTCCCAATGTGCATTATCAATGCCTGTATCAATCATGTCCCGCTTACACACATCTTTGTATCGTAGTAGAGGCCGACCCTGAGATCTCTTACCCATCTGTAATTCACCAAAAAAGATATCCTTTGGTATTCTACTATCATCCATCCTCCTAAGATGTCCTATCCATCTAAGTCTACGAAGACTGAGCATGGAATAAACAGTCACACAACCTGATCTTTCCAATACTTCAGTATTTGTGATTTTGTCTTGCCACTTAATACCAAGAATTCTTCGCAGACACCGCATATGAAAGCTGTTTAAATTGTTCTCTTGGTGTGAGTAAGTTGTCCAGGTTTCACTGCCATAGAGAAGAGTACTAAGGACACAGGCTTGATAGACAAGGACTTTTGTTTTGGCAGTAAGCTTCCTGTTCTCCCAGACTCTTTTTCTTAACCTGTTCATTGTTGTTGCTGCCTTACCAATCCGGATGTTGATTTCGTGATCTAGGGATAATTTGCTATTTACCACTGATCCTAGATATGTAAAATGGTCTACTATCTCTAGTTCGGCGTCGTCAATAAAGATTGATGGTACCCCATGTGCACCTTGTGACATAATCTGTGTCTTCTTTTTGCTAATTGTTAAACCAAATTCAGAACAAGCATTGGAGAATGCAGATAGTAGACATTGCAATTCTTCCTCGGAGTGGGTCGTAACTGCAGCATCATCTGCAAAAAGCAACTCTCTGATCAGTACCCTCCTAATTTTGGTCTTAGCCTTCAATCTCTGAGCATTGTAGAGGCCGCCATCTGAGCGTGAGTGAATGTATATACCACCATCCTGATCACGAAATGCATATTTCAGTAGAAGTGAAAAGTATATTCCAAAGAGGGTGGGAGCTAGTACACAACCTTGCTTAACTCCACTCTTGATTTCAAATTCTTCAGAAGTTGCACCGTCAAACTTGATTATACCCTTCATGCCTGTGTGGAACGATTCCACAATGGACAGAAGAGTTGGTGGGCAGCCAATCTTCTTTAGTGCCTTGAACAGACCCTCACGACTGACCAAATCAAATGCCTTTGTGAGGTCGATGAAGGCAATAAACAGTGGTTGATTCTGTTCACGGCATTTTTCTTGCATTTGTCGCAATGAGAATATCATATCAGTGGTAGACGGTTCTGTCGAAAGCCACACTGTGATTCGGGGTAGACTTGATCTCCTAGGACTTGAAGTCTGCGCAGAACAATTCTGGCAAATACTTTTCCAACAATACACAGAAGTGAGATACCCCTATAGTTGTTGCAGTCGCTCCGATCGCCCTTGTTCTTGTACAGTGTTATGATGCTTGAATCTTGGAAATCCTGTGGGACTTGTCCTTCATGCCAGCATAGCTCTATTAGCTGGTGGATTTGTATAGTGAGTGTGTCTTGCCCACTCCTGATAACCTCTATTGGAATCCCATCCTTACCTGGAGCCTTGCCAGATGCAAGTTCATTTATAGCACACTTAACTTCTGTTATGGTGGGAAGTGTGTCCAGGTGGTCAAGAGTTGGTAGAGCCTCTATGGCGTTAAGGGCATCATCCGCTAGTTTGGTCTCACTTGAGTAAAGCTCCAAATAGTGCTCTACCCATCTGTCCATCTGCCGTTTCTTGTCAGTGATGATTTCTCCAGTCAAGGTTTTCAATGGTGCACTTCTTTTGATCACTGGACCACAGGCTTTCTTTATTCCTTCATACATGCTTCTTATGTCTCCCTTATCACTTGCGATTTGAATGGACTCACATAACTTGATCCAGTAATCATTTGCACACTGCCTGGCAGCCTTTTGCACATCCTTCCTAGCTTGCCTTAGCTCACTCAGAGTGTTACGCGTTGGTCTCTCCTTGTTTCTTAAGAGAGCTTTCTTCTTCTTATCAATCAAGGGCTGCAGAGTCTCGCTGTTGGCCGCAAACCAGTCCTGCCTCTTATGATCCACAGTGCCGTAAACCCCCTACGGCAATTTTATAAAGAGTTTCCTTAATTTGACCCCACTTTTAATTTACTGTACAATTTTCTGGTGTATCAGTGAAGCTCCAAGTAACATTTTCTCACAGGAAGAGGTTCTAACATGCGAACCACAAATTGAAGAACCTACATTTGAAGAAATCCTATATGTAATCACACGACTTAAAAACAATAAGGCAACTGGGACTGATGGAATTGCTGCTGAATTTATAAAGGCAGGCGGCCATGCATTACATCTAAAGCTATACGAACTAATAATAAAAATCTGGAGGACAGAAGAATTACCCCATGACTGGAAAGAGTCATTATTGATACCTATCTTTAAGAAAGGAGACAAGTTCCAATGTGGAAATTATAGAGGAATATCACTACTGTCCACAAGCTATAAGATACTATCCGCAGTATTACTAAATAGACTAAAACCATATTCAGAAGACATATTAGGTGACTACCAGGCGGGGTTTAGACAAAACAGATCAACAATAGATCAGATATTTATCTTACGACAAATAGCCGAGAAACATTGGGAATATAAAAGAGATCTCCATAACATTTTTGTGGATTTTAAAAAGGCTTATGATAGTGTCCATAGGAATAGTCTATGGAATGCTATGCAGGAATTTGGAATACCAAGGAAGTTAATCAACATGACCAGACTATGCATGGAAGATACTTATAATATAGTAACATATAAAGGCAGGAAATCAGACCCCTTCCAAATAACATCTGGCTTGAAACAGGGTGATGCACTATCGCCGCTACTCTTCAATCTGGCTCTAGAGAAAGTTGTAAGGAAGGTAAAGGAGGAATGTGATATTGGAGGAACATCCAAGCTGCTTGGTTATGCAGATGATATAGATATTATAGGGCAAAGTGAACAAAAGACATTGGAAATATTGACTCACTTAAAGGAAAAAGCCCAACAGATGGGGCTGGTTATCAACCAAGATAAGACAGAATATATGGTAATTTCAAGAGACGGAATGGCTAGAAACTCTGGCCACATACAAATAGATAATATGACCATTAAAAGAACGGAAACATACAAATACCTGGGTACGATCTTCAACTGCTCCAACATCATAAGGGAAGAAATACAAACTAGAATCAACTCTGGAAATAAGATATACTATGCACTACAACATCTACTAAAATCAAAGGCGCTATCTCGTAACACCAAAATCACAATATACAAAACACTGATCAGACCAGTTGTGCTGTATGGCTCTGAAACCTGGAGTACAACGAAAGGAGACGAAGCCTTGTTACAAACCTTTGAGAACAAAATTTTAAGACGCATCTTTGGACCCATTAGGGATACACAAAGTGGAGAGTGGAAAAGAAGAAGTAACAAAGACATTTATGATCTGTTTAAGTCCCCGCTAATCACTGGTATCATGAAGGCTAATAGACTACAATGGCTGGGGCATATAGAAAGAATGGAAGATAATAGGGAAACAAAACTCGCTTACACTCAGGAAATAAATGACCGTAGACCCCGAGGTAGACCAAGAAGGCGGTGGAGAGATAATACATGTACAGACCTGCAAGCACTTGGAATCAACGACTGGCAAGAGAAGGTCCACCAGAGAGACGAATGGAGACGGATTGTATTTGCAGCAAAGAACCTCAATGGCTCGGAACGCTGAAGAAGAAGAAGAAGAAGATCAGTGAAAGCGTCTTCAAGTTGCTGTTGAAACTGAAAGCACTTTTCAGGATCATGAGTGTTAATAATATTAATCCTGGGGCTAGATTTGTGTTTAGCTGTGTAGATTCTCTTTGGTCTCAGTCTAACTCTTGCAACAACCAAAGAATGATCTGTATCACAGTCAGCACTGTGGTAACTACGAGTCAATGATATATGGTTCAGATGTTGTCTCCGTGTGATGATGAAGTCCAGCTGGTGCCAATGGCCGGATCTTGGATGTTTCCATGTGACCTTATGCATCTCTTTTGTTTTAAAAAAAAGAGTTTGTAATACATAGGTCATTACTGGTGCAATGCTCCAGCAGCCTTTGCCCATTTTCATTCATGCGACCGATGTTGTATTTTCCAAGGGACACTGGCCATGAACTCGAGTCCTTGCCCACACGAGCATTCAAATCACCGAGCATATAAATGTAGTCAGATTTTGGAACTGCCTTGATCACGGAGTCTAACTCCTCATAGAACAAATCCTTCACATCATCAGAGGAATCGAGTGTCGGTGCATATGCAGTAATAATGGTGGCAAACCCACAAGAGGTTGCCAAGCGCAGGGATAATAGTCTTTCATTTCCTCCTGCTGGAATTTCAATCATTCCCAGTAGCGAATTCTTCACTGCAAAGCCCACACCGTGTTGCCTTTTTTCTGCCTGCCCTCTACCCTTCCAGAAAAAGGTGTAGTTGTTTTCCCTGAGTGACCCTTCCTCAGCGAGGCGAGTCTCCTGCAGGCCAGCAATATCAATGTTAAGACGATTGAGTTCGGCATCAATCACAGCCGTTTTTCTCACATCGTCAATATTGGTCAAGTCAGTGAAAAATCCTGGACACATGGTTCTCACGTTCCAGGTTGCAAGCCGTAGCTTGAGGTTTCTATTTTTATTTTTGTTTGTACCTGGTGCATTGGTTTACAGCCTGCGATTTAGATTTTGTCCTAGCCCCAAGCACCCATTGAAGCAGGCAGGCTGTGGCGGATCAGCACCCAATTGGCTGGGGGGTGCCCAGCTTGAGGCGGGCGGTAGCTGATCAGTGACACCTATAGGTGTCTCCCACCGTCAGAGGCAACGCGTGGCGCCCCATGTCTACGCCAACTGACAAGGACTTATAACCCGTAACAGTTGCCTCTCGCTTTGATTCCGAGACCAGTTAAGACCAGGGATGGAGTTATTGCCTCTCCATAGCACAAAGCCTGGGCTAAAGTATAGAGATCATGTGTTGCCCATGCAGCATGATCCCTCTCTCGGCCTGCCTAGTTCACTCCAGAGGAAAGGTAACACCCCTACATCTGGAACAAGACAAGCTACAGAAGCTGCCGGATCAGCAAAGCAATGCTCTAACTGTCCGCCTGTCGGAGCTTCGATCCTAGACCAGTCGCCAACCAAGGCTTAGGGCCTGGTCTGCCCTGCCATGACAATTTTGTCTTTAGCTTGCATTTCCTCGCACCAGGGTAAGGCTTGTACCCTCCCAATTGCGCTCTTCCGCCCGAAGCCGTTGGCACAATGTGGGGTGTCGGGTTTGGTAAGCGCCGCCCAACGTTCGGCGCTAACAGAAACCAGGTAGTACCGTCTACTGTTATACGGTAGCTCAGTCATATCTGACTAAGACCTGACACACAACAACATAAGAAAACATAATATATAACATAAGAAAACTCTACTATATAACATAAGAAAACTCTACTATATAACATAAGAAAACTCTACTATATAACATAAGAAAACTCTACTATATAACATAAGAAAACTCTACTATATAACATAAGAAAACTCTACTATGTAACATAAGAAAACTCTACTATATAACATAAGAAAACTCTACTATATAGCATAAGAAAACTCTACTATATAACATAAGATAATATACTATATAACATAAGAAAACTCTACTATATAATATAAGAGTAGGTCAGCATGGCCGAATGGATAAGAACGCATGTTCTTAAACATCCTGTGTGCTGATGCCGAGGTCAGGGGTTCAACCCCTACACAGGACAGTTGGACTAACATGTTGACCTATCGTCGTTGACTTGGCCATGTAAGTTACAAGTACCTCTGAAGTCGGATAACTCTGAGTCATTGTCGTGAAATCACTGTGGAGTCACAATAAGATAATACAGATAACAAAGACAGTCTGATTTGCAGCTGCAGTTGTTTACTACGGCGAGTCGGTAAGATCAGACAGTGGAATTATCTTTGAAGTTTCCACAAGTCAGGAAATTGTAGGCATGTGGTTGTGACACGCGGGCTTTTTTTGGTTGTTGAAACAAGAGAGACAACTTTTGTATTGGTGGAGCAAGGGGGATAAGAACTTAGTCTGAAATGGATAATCTGCCCCTGGGACCATCTGATGTGTTTTGTTTTGGATATTGATTAAACAAAAGGGAGATAAGATTTCTGGAAATAGTTAGTGCCCTTGAGGACACCTGCGTGACATCAAAAGAACTTCACTAGAACACTCCCAGCTTTTTGTGACAAAAACATGACTTGTTTACAGTTAGTGTTGAAGAAAAAGTTGACTAGAGCTGACGTGTGTGTGTACCGCTGTGAAGAAATTCGGAGAGCATCTAATGTGTTCGATTTAATTAACATTAAATAACATATGTCTTTATGGCAAGTTGTTGATGCCATCCAGGAGTGATGCGTATTGCATAAGGTATTATAGATAGTATATTTAAGCCTAATTAATATAAGCAGTAGCCTTGGTAAAACTAGCTAGAGTAGAGAAGTGATGATTAGCTCTGTTAGTTGAGAATAGAGTAGGGAAGGGAGAATTAGCTCTGCTAGTGAGAATCGTGTAGTGGGGTGATATTTGGAGAGATTTAAGAATGGGTTGGGAGATGGGGGAAGTGTCCAATAGTGGGATCTTTCAGTGGGGTGCCCACTGGGGTTCTGCACTCTGTTTATTAGTCTTTCCTTGTCATAACCTGATTCAGATTGAAGTGATAAGCCACTCTGATCCATGACAGAGTTTAGTTCACTGATAAATCTCTGAGCAAGGCAGTAGGCCTACATTCAGCTAGTAGGGATAAGTATCAGGCGGCCTTTACCAGATGTGGTCTCTTTCTCTAACAGGTTCCCCTACGTCTATGAGGAAGCTCTACACTGGGTTTGATGGAGGTCAACTCTCATTAAGAAGAACATCCAATAAACATTCACTTTATTTTATAAGATGAATAAATACCCAGAAGAAAGTACAATCAGCACTGTTTATGCTAGGCATAGGATCCAGAGGGTCCATACGAAACTTGCTCGGTTGAACAAAACATTATAAACGATTCATTTACAATTGGGATTCACCCAGGATGGGTGATACTCGTTTCTTCACCACATACCACTGAACATTAGTGTGTAGAGAAAGACATTTGAACATGAAGTTCTCGTGGAATAATTTAGTACAGTGAAGAAGTACTTTAGAACCGTTTGTGGGTGACAATCTATGAACATGGATTAGAACAAATGTGAGACCTGTGACATTGAAACCTAGTTTTCACGGTACAGCGATCCGTACTTATTTGAGTTATAAGGACCTTAGTCTTTACAGTGAGTGACAGATCCATGATTAAGGTTCTACAATAACTATTTTTTGTGGATCATGCATCTAGTAGACTCAGTGGATCCCAGAGAAAGCCAACGTCTGGAAGAAGAGACGCATCAATCGGTGAGGTGTTCACGTACTAAGCTATCATGCTGTGGTGTACCCTTACTATGATGACCATCTGACTTGGGCTCCTGATCTGCTGCTCTGAATCTACATACACACTAGAATATTCGACACACATTCTACCCCGTACACACACACACACTTCTCACACACATACTCTTTGCTTTAATAAATTATTTTGTATTTATTTGTTGAAGCTAGAGTTGTTGAGTATGTTGTGTTGGGGAAGAATGAGAGGGGGCATGATCTAGGGGTGAGTGAGAGTGAGAAAGAGGTGTCTGCAGACTGACGGAGTTTTGTGGACGGAGTCTGGTGGTTTCTCTAGGACAATAATATTGGGTTAATAAAAATGTGGGTGTTGATTCCCCTCACTCCAGGGACGACACTAAAGTAATAAAAGCTTACTTACGACATTTATTGGGGGATCGTAAACGTGATCTTTGGACAGCGGGATCTCCCGACAACGGGGTCTTTTGACACGGGATCGTTAGTTAAAGGACGGAGATATTGTTAGAGAGAGAATCCAGCTAGAGTGAATGTGGATAGGGATTAAGACACATTTCTTACCTGTTCACACTTCACACGTCTGCATACGTCAGTGGTCCTGATTCTGCTCTTGTTACTGAGTGATTGTGTTGTGTTGTGGTCTTAATTATATAGATTAACTATAATTGTTCATCATCGATATATTTCTCTTGGAGATAATCTACACGCTATCTGCTGACTTACCTCTCTGAAAAATGGCCACTCCTAAACTAACTACGGCAGAACTAAGGGCAAAGGGGGAAGAAATGGGTTTGTCGGGTTCTGCACTAACAGATTACATACAGGAGGTGGAGAGGGAGTTTCGTCAAGCAGAAAGGGAAGATCGAAAGGCCGAGTTGGAATTGAGAAGGATGGAGTTAGAACAAGCAGCTAGGCAATTGGAAGCAGAACAAGCTACTAAGAAATTGGGAGCAGAACAAGCTGCTAGGCAATTGGAAGCAGAACAAGCTGCTAGGAAATTGGAAGCAGAACAAGCTGCTAGGCAATTGGAAGCAGAACAAGCTGCTAAGAAATTGGAAGCAGAGCAAGCAATGAGAAGGCTGGAAATTGAAGCTGAGCAGGCAGCTAAGAAACTTGAAGTTGAGGAAGCTGCTAGGAAACGGGAAGCCGAGCAAAAAGCTCAGAAAAGGGAGCACGAGTACCGGATGCTGGAAGTTGAGCTTAAAAGGCAATCTAGTGGAGAAACTGAGGGAGCAGTGGGAGGTTCCTCTCTCCCTGGCTCAACACCAGTAGGTGGACATAGCTACCATGCTATGAAGTTCCCTCTAGCGATCTACGAAGAGGACAAGGAGAAGATTGACCAGTACCTTCAACGCTTCGAGGCCATGTCTGTTGCTATGGGTCTGGACCGTGACAAATGGTGTCTTAAGCTATCCCAGGTATTACGCGGGAACGGCTACGAGGTTTATTCTCGCCTGCCACCAGGACATGAGAACAATCATGACGAGTTAAAGACGGCTCTGCTGAAACGATTCGAGGTTACTTCACATACCTACCGGAAAAAAATTTCGAGCAGCGAAACGAGAACTGGGGGAGTTGTTTGCCGCCTACAGTTTGCATCTGAAATCCTATCTCCATAAGTGGATGGATTTGGCTGGGTTCGCACATGACTATGAAAGTCTGGAAGAGCTCATGGTGGTCGACCAGCTGAAGAAGAAAATGTCGAAACCTCTGAGGACATTCCTGGGAGAACAATGAGCGGAACGTATTGACCTCGTGACAAAATTAGCAGAACGGTTCGTCGAGGTACATGGGGAGGCAGGGGAAAACCTTTCCACCAACATCAAAAGTCAGGAGAAACAGGACAGGAAGAAAGCCAAAAACTCAGGAACCAAAAAGGGGGAACCTTATGTAAAAACTTCTGAGGATAGTTCAGAGAAGACGAAGGAGGGAGGCAAGAGTACTTCAAGCTCTACACCAAAACGACCGTGGTCGGAAAAGTGGTGTTCAAGTTGTAAGTCACCCTCTCACAATACGAGGGACTGCAAATCGAAGGCTAAGAGCCCTCACTTCGCAGCATGTCAAGTGACTTCCAAGGGGGTTGTCACTGAAAATGCAAAGGTCAACAAGGAAGCTCGCCACCAGGAGAGCTCACTCAAGTCCGGCACTAGAAAATCTAGGACAGGGAAATGGTGCAAAAACTGCAAGTCAAACACGCACAATGATATTGACTGCAGGGAAAAGTCAGGAGACTCTCATTTCATCGTGCGCCCAGTGGAACCTAAGGTGGAGCCCACCGAACAGGTCGAGGCCGAAGAAGAGACTCCAGACCAGGGAAAACCACCTGTAGTGGAATTGGTAGAAGTTAACGGTCGTCAAGTGGAGTGTTTGTACGACACAGGCCTGGACGGTGAGGCCGTGATTTCTGCGGATCTGGTACACCCAGAACAATTCACAGGTGAGACCATGGAGATACAGCCTGCACAGAAGAGTGCTGTGGCCATGAAGTTGCCCATTGCTAACGTGGAGATTCGGTCAAGGTATGTCACCGGCACAATCAAGGCCGCTGTATTGACCGATCCCATTTTTCCAGTAATCCTCGGTTTCCGGTATGACTTTCTGGGAATGACCAGGGAGCCAATCCATATGGGAGCAATACAGACTCGCTCTCAGACGAAAACGGAAGAGGCAGAACAAATTGTGACTAACCCACTGCCGGGGGAGCTACGAACTGCCCAGAGTGAGGATGCTACTTTACGTCCTTGCTACAAAAAGCTGCAGAAAAGTGCTGATCCACCAGGACGTGGGCAGTACTACATCAAGAATAGGATACTCTACAGGAGAGCCGGAAGGGGAGACAACCTATACGGTCAGTTGGTGGTCCCGATAGCTCACCGGTCCCAGATTCTTCATATGGGGCATACCATCTCATTTAGTGGGTATATGGGTATTGCCGCCACCATGCAGCGAATTTCCTGCCATTACTATTGCCCGGGAATGACAGATGATGTGTGTCGGTATGTGAAGTCATGCCCTGAGTGCCAGAGGGTGGCACCGAAACACTGGACAGCACCGGTGGTCTTGGGTGAGATGCCCATCATGAACTCTCTTTTCGAGAGGGTAGCCATCGATATCGTTGGTCCACTTCCTAGGACTAGGAAGAGGAACATGTATATTCTCACAATGGTGGATTGCTGTACAATGTGGGGTGAAGCCATACCGTTGACCACGATTGACTCGAAACGAGTGGCAGACGCACTGATGGAGGCCTTTACCAGATTAGGCTTTCCTGATCAAATTCTGACGGACAATGGGCCCCTGTTTTGTGGAAAACTCATGGAGAAAGTATTTAGGGTGTTCCACTCTAACCACATACATACCAGCCCTTACCATCCTCAAGCCAATGGACAAGTAGAGCGTTTCAACGGCACGTTGATGACAATGCTCCGGAAACTGGCCCAGGAAAAACCTGATAGGTGGGATGAATATATCCCATCAGCACTCTTTGCATATCGGGAAGTTCCTAATGACTCAACAGGACTATATTTAAACTAAAACAAATGAAGATAAGCACCAACATGGTGAACATAATTACGTCATTTCTATCCGACAGACAACAAGTCGAGTCCTTCAACAACTGTCTATCAAGACCCACACAGATTAATATTGGTGTGCCTCAGGGCTCAATACTAGGTCCGCTGCTTTTTGCAGTTTATATTAATGATCTTCCTTTATATATCAATACAACTTGTGATCTATTTGCAGACGACTGTACTATATATACTAGTCAAGAAAACCGTAGTGAACTAGAGAATTCTTTACAAAAGGAACTCGATAATCTTACTTGATGAAGCAATGAGAATCGCATGCAAATTAACATCGACAAAACCAAATCCATGCTAATAACGACCAGACAAAAACTACAGACACTAGCCATAACTGGATCACCGCTCGAACTCCGCATGGGCACGTTACCTATAGTTAATGTGAATGAACATAAAACACTAGGTCTTTTAATTGACAGCCATTTGAGCTGGAGCACTCATGTTCACGTTCTTGCCAAGAAAATAGCACAAACAGATTAGCAACTTGCTAAAATTCAGCACTTCCTGGACGAAAGCACACGAAAAATATTCTATACATGCTATATCCAATCACATCTCGATTACTGTTCCACGGTTTGGGATGGTTGCCCTAAATCTAATTTAAAACGACTATGTTCTCTACAAAACCGCGCTATTCGTCTGGTTTCTGGCATAAAGCACGTTGAAAGTAATAATGTGTACAGTCATCTAAGACTTCTACCACTTCAAAAGCGCTTCCTTTTCAACAAAGCCAAATTAGTGAACAAAATTATATCTCAGAATACCCCAGAGTATCTTCTGCCGCTGATTCAATCTAATGCAATGAACAACAAGCGCCTAAATTTGTTACATGTCTCAAAGCCTAGATTGGACCTATACAAAACATGTTTCGCCTATTCTGGTGCGCACTTATGGAATGATCTGCCTCCAGATCTGAAAACTCCAATGAGTCCCTACACATTTAACCGAAAACTCTTTCAATACTTAATCCATACCGACTATATGCCACCATAATTCATTTACTGGTATAATTGTTCATTATAATCGTTCATTATAATTGTTTAACTATAATTGTTCACTATATATGTGTGTGCGTGTGGGAGCGAGCGAGCGAGAGAGAGAGAGAGAGAGAGAGAGAGAGAGAGAGAGAGAGAGAGGGTGTCAGAGAGAGTGAGAGAGTGAATATGTGTGTGCGCACGTGCGAGCGTGTGTGTGGAGAGAGTGATTGAGCGAGAAATGGTAGGGAAATGTGTCAGTGCATGCATTCGTACGTGTATGTGTGAGAGTGAGTGAGGGAGTGTGTGCGTGCGTGCATGCGTTCATGCGTATGTATATGTGTGAGAGAGTGTGATTGAGAGAGTGAGTGTGTGTGTGTGTGAAGGACTGTGTGTGAGAGAGTGAGACAGTTCGAGCGTTGATGTGTTAGTGTGTGTGTGTGTGAGCGCGCGCATGCGTGTGAGTGTGTGTATATGAAAGAATACAGAGAGAGAGAGAGAGAGAGAGAGAGATAGAGAGAGCTGAGCAGATGCATGTCATGTAACACGCATGTTATGTAACACGCGAATCCATATGTTTGTGTATTCTCATCTGTCATATTATCAGTTGAATACCATTTGATTTTATCATGTATAATATAAACTTATGTACATTACTGTAGTTTGAATAAGAGAGTCAGTGAGTGTGAATGAGAGACAGAATGAGTGAGCGTGAGAGTGAATATGTGTGTGTGTGTGTGTGTGTGTGTGTGTGTGTGTGTGTGTGTGTGTGTGTGTGTGTATGTGTGTGTGTGTGTGTGTGTGTGTGTGTGTGTGTGTGTGTGTGTGTGTGTGTGTGTGTGTGTGTGTGTGTGTGTGTGTGTGTGTGTGTGTGTGTGTGTGTGTGTGTGTGTGTGTGTGTGTGTGTGTGTGTGTGTGTGTGTGTGTGTGTGTGTGTGTGTGTGTGGGAGCATCACTATGTTTACGTCACATACTTTTTATGTACACATTTTTCTCCATGTTTAACATTTTTATGAGACTGCTCATGACAATTGTCAGTGAATGTGTGTGAGTAAAGTGTGGGAGTTTGTTCATACTAGTTTCAATGCTAACGTGAGAAATTTTGTATGTGTCTAGATGTGAGGAGGTGTGAATGTGTGTGGAAGATGTGTGTGAGTGTAGGGATATGTGTGGGTGGGGGATGTGTGGGTGGGGGTATGCGTTTGGATGGGTTGGGGTGTGTGGGTTTTTGTGGGTAGTGATATTTGTGGGTGTTGGTGGGATGTGTGGATGGATGTGTGGGGGTGAAAGTAGGGGTGTGGGAATGGGTGTGGGGGATGTGTGTATGGGTGGTGGATATGTGTATGGGACGGGTGTGGGGTGTGTGTGTTTATGTGGGTGGTGATGTGTGGGTGGTTTGAGGAAGTATGTGTGGGTGGCGGGGTTGTGTGGGTAGGGGATTGTGTTGGGTGGATTGGGGATGCAAGAGCGGGTGGGGAGAAGTGTATGGTGTGTGGGTTTGAGATATGCGTTCGGTGTGTTGGTGGGGGATGTGTGCATGGTGTGTGGGTGTGGTGTGGTGGTATGGGTGAGGATATGTGTGTGGGTGGGGGATAGTGTGTGGTGTGGGGGATGTGTGTGATGGGTGCGGGGAATGTGTGTATGGGTGGGGTGGTTGGGGGAAGTATGTGGGGGTGTGTGGGTGGGAGATGTGTGCGTGGATGGGGAATGTGTGGGTGGGGGTGTGTGAGTGGCTTAGGGATGTGTAGGTGGGTGAGGGATGTGTATGTGTCGGGGTGGGATGCGTGAGTGGGTGGAGGATGTGTGTAGGTAGTAGTATTGTGATCGAGAGAGGTTTGGTTGGGGGTGGGCGGGTGGGGGTGTGTGGGTGCTTAGTGGAGGATGTGTGCGTGAGTGAGTGTGTGTTGGTGGACGGGTAGGGAATGCGTGTGTGGGTGGGGAGAGGTGTGTGGTGTGTTGGTTAGGGATATTGTGTGGGTGAGGTATGTGCGTGTGGATGGGGGATTTTTGTGGTGTGTGGGTGGGGATATGTGGGGTGGATGGGTAAGGGTATCTGTGTGGGTGTGGGTGGGAATATTGTGCGGTATGTGGGTGGGGGATATGTGTGTGGTGTGTAGGTGGGGATGTGTGGTGGTATGTGGGTGTGGGATGTGTTGGTGAGGGATATGTGTGTGTGCGGTGCGTGGGTTGGGAATATTGCGTGGTAGGGGATGTATGTGATATGCGGGTGGGGGATTGTGTAGTGGGGGATTGGGTTAAGGCATGTATGGGTGGGTGGAGGATGTATGTGTGGGTGGTGGGGTGTGTGTGAGTGGATTGGGGATGTATGGGTGGTTAGGGAGATGTGTGTGTGGGGGGGGGGGGCGGGTAGGGAGATGTAAGTTGGTGGGGATGTGTGTGTATGGTTTGGGGATGTGTGAGTGGATGTGCGACGTGTGGGTTGGTGGGGGATTGTGTGCGTGGGTGGTGAATATGTGGTCAATGGAGATGTGGCTGGGGGATGGGTGGTTTGAGGTGTGGATGGGGAGAGGATGTGTGGGTTAGGATGTGTATGTTCGTGGGCGTGGGATGTGTGGGTTGGTTGGGGAATGTTTGTGGGTAGCGAGTGTGTTTTGGTTGGGGGAACAGGTGAGGGGAGAGTGTGTGGGTGGGGGATGTGCGGAAAGAGGATGGGTCGGTTGGTGGGGTATGTATGTGTCCTTTGGTGTGCGTGTGTGGGTAGGTGGGGGTGTGGGTGGGTGGGGTGATGTACGGGTAGGTGGGAGATGGGCCTCATAACATGGTAATTTGCCTTGTTTATGTTTACAACATTCATTTCACAATGTTTATTTTTCTCCCTATGTAAATGTATAATGTTCTTGATGAATGAAAGACGAGTGATTGGAAGGGCCGAATGTAAGACGGGCCTGCGCGCCCAATTTGTGACCCTAATAAAGTTGATTTGATTTGATTTAATTTTATCACCCGCTACGTTGCTGTTTGGTCGTCCAATCAAAGGACCGTTGGAAGCCATGTTGAGGAGTTGGACTGAAGAGGGGACGTCAGAAGAAGTGATCTCTTCCTATAAATACGTGGAGGAACTGAAAGAAAAACTCCACAAGGGATGGACTCTAGCAAATCAAAACTTGAAAAA
This sequence comes from Cepaea hortensis, assembly GCA_963921405.1. Taxonomy (NCBI): domain Eukaryota; kingdom Metazoa; phylum Mollusca; class Gastropoda; order Stylommatophora; family Helicidae; genus Cepaea; species Cepaea hortensis. The sequence continues at coordinate 213,327,186 of OY992877.1, read as the reverse complement.
GGCCAGGAAAAGACATGCGGCTTACTACAACCGTAGGTCTAAAGACAGATCTCTAGAGGTGGGAGACAAAGTCTTGTTGCTACTCCCAACGGGAAACAACAAACTGGCAAGGACCATTTCCCGTGGAAAGGGTGATATCCAGAACCATCTATCAGATCCGGATCCGGGGAAAGTCGAAGATTTTCCATATCAATCTCTTGCGGAAATATGAGGAGAGACCCGGAGACAAAGCAGCTCACCTCATGGCAATGGCAGTTGCAGTGGAGACTGAAGTGGGAACCAACGAGGGCAGGGAATATCCCTTGGTACACCAGGAAACCTATAGAGATGTGCAAGTGAACCCTGATCTGACCTCCCAGGAGAGGGAAAGGATAACCCAGGTTCTCGAGTCTCATCAGGAGATACTTACTGATAAACCAGGACGAACGAGGTTGGTGGAGTACGAGATGACGTTGACCACCCAAGAGCCTGTTCGCCAAAAGGTTTACCCAGTACCATTCTCTAAAGAAAAGGCCCTGGAGGAGGAAATACAGAAACTGCTGGAGGATGACGTGATTGCGCCATCCACATCCCCATACAATGCGGGGGTGGTTTTGTTACGCAAACCAAGTGGAAAACACCGGTTGTGTATCGACTACCGACTTCTGAACAGTCATACGCAATTTCAGGTGGAAACTTTGCCGAATCCAACTCAGTTATTCGCTAGGCTCCATAAGGCTCGGTACTTTTCAAAGGTGGATCTGAGTCGGGGGTACTATCAGATACCTGTCAAACTGGAGATTCGACCACTGCTGGCCTTCAGTACACCCAGTGGACATTACGAATTCAAGGTCATGCCCTTTGGACTCAGCAACGCACCTAGTGTGTTAACACGCATGATGAGGACTTTACTAAATCCCTTACAGGATCCGTCCATTGTATCATTCATTGATGATATTATGATTTCCAGTGACAGCTTGGATGACCATTTGCAATCCTTGGAGAGAGTTTTTAATAGACTCAAGGAAACAGGGCTTACAGCGCTTCCAACTAATTGCATGATTGGTTACCAGACTCTGGAATTTCTGGGTCACACCATTACTCCAGGACAAATTGTCCCAGAGCAGAAGAACCTAGAAAAAATCAGAAATGCACCAAGGCCAAAATCGAAGAAGGATGTGAGATCCTTTCTCTCGTTGTGTGGGTTTTACCAAAAATTTATCCCACATTTTACTGAAATGGGAGCTCCATTGACGGAAACCTTGAAAAAGGGATTCCCGGACCAAATCGTTTGGACACCAGAATGCGAGACTGCCTATAGTCAGTTGAAGGAGGCCTTGGTCAGCAAACCTGTGTTACAGTTCCCTGACCTTTCCAAACCATTTGTGTTGATAACGGATGCGAGTGGGATTAGGATTGGGGCAGCTTTGTTACAGGAAGGAAAAGACTATGCTTCGGTTTTGAAACCTGTGGCATACGCAAGCAAGAAACTTCTCCAGGCTGAGAGGAATTATTTGACCGTCGAGAGAGAATGCTTGTCTCTCGTATGGGCCGTGCAAAAATTCCAGCCCTACTTGTATGGAGTTCTTTCTTTTCCATTTTACCTCCTAAAGTCAGGACACGAGAAACCTTCTGGATGTAACCCTGGTATAACCCGGGAAGGTTAACCCGGTCAACAAATGCCCGCAGGAGTCGGATGTGTCGGCCTAACGGCGAAAGAACGCAGCTCTGCTGTAAACAGGCACAACGCAATCACGCCCGAAAAAAAAAAACTCCGGATGAACGCAGAAGAAGAAGAAGAAGAAGAAGAAGAAGAAGAAGAAGAAGAAGAAGAAGAAGAAGAAGAAGAAGAAGAAGAAGAAGAAGAAGAAGAAGAAGAAGAAGAAGAAGAAGAAGAAGAAGAAGAAGAAGAAGAAGAAGAAGAAGAAGAAGAAGAAGAAGAAGAAGAAGAAGAAGAAGAAGAAGAAGAAGAAGAAGAAGAAGAAGAAGAAGAAGAAGAAGAAGAAGAAGAAGAAGAAGAAGAAGAAGAAGAAGAAGAAGAAGAAGAAGAAGAACCCTCTCTCATACAAAATTAATAAATCAGGTACCATCTCCATAATGAAGGTTGGCTGCAATGAATCTCCAACATTGTCTCTCGCCCTAGCTGTACATTCTGTCATATTGATGTTAGTCCATTTCTTGATGTTATCTTCCCACTTGTATCGTTGTCTACCTCTTGCCCTCAACCCTACCCTCCACTATGGTTTTTATAAGAGAGTTATGCCTTTTAACGTGACCAACATTTTTCACTTGCCTATTTTTTTTAATTTCTTTCATCAACTCTCTTTTCATTCCCAGTTTTCCTAGAACCTCTGTATTTGATTGTTTCTGTTGACATGAAATGCAACATATTCTTCTGTATATCCACATCTCCGGGTCCTCTATTCGACTTTCTAATTGCTTGCTAATTGTCCAGGCTTCCGCGACATACAGTAATGTTGAAACACAATAGGTATTCACTTATCCATGCTGCTATTTCTAATCTTCAGCGAGGAGAGCTGTTTTTCCCGTGTATCTGATTGATACCACTGGTGATGGAACCCACACCTTCGGCAAACTAACACAAGCCCAGATCTCCAACGTCGTTGTTGTTTCTTCAAACACACACCTTGTAATTAAGTCAAGTTGTTTTCTGATGCCCCATTTCTTATCACGTGTGTCCTAGTTACATTAACCATCCTTCGCGGACATTTCATGTCTGTTGTTGCAGTGCCCTCTTGTCCTCTCTGCGCTGACCAGGTTGACGCTAATGTCTGAGAGTAGGAAAACAACACTTTTTGGACACAGATTTTGTTGTATCTCGTGTCACAAGTTTGCTTTGTCATGTTGGTGACATCTGTCCATTGACTTTGGTTAAATTGCATACACATGTGTTCTATCTAAATTTTCAATTTTCCCATCAGATACAATTATACTACCTAAGTAAGTCGGCTTTTGTAGTTTCTTTAGTTGTTGATTGTCAATATAGATCTTTGTTTCTATTTCTTTCCATGTTTTAGTTCTTGATTGTCAGTATAGATCTTTGCCGCTATTTCTTTTCATGCTTCATTTATTGATTGTCAGTATAGATCTTTGTCTCTATTTCTTTCCATGCTTTAGTTGTTCATTGTCAGTATAGATTTATGCCTCTATTTCTCTCTATGCTTTACTTGGTGATTGTCTATATAGATCTTTGCCTCTATTTCTTTTCATGCTTTAGTTGTTAATTCTCATATAGATCTTTGCTTCGATTTCTTTCCATGCTTTATTTGTTGATTGTCAATATAGATCTGGGTGGCTTGGTAGGGGTATCCCCTATCAAAGGAGAGGTAAGGTGTTACCTTCCCTCTGCTAGCCTAAGGGACACCCTTGGGCAAGGTGGTGTACCCGTTTAGCCCCTCCCCCACCCCCCTCCGATCAGGGTTACATGAATCCATGGGTGCAGGCGGTGGACGAAGTTGAAGAGCAGCCAACAGATATTTGTACGTTATGGTCTCCAGCTTCACGACGGTAGGCAGAGGATCTCTTCTTTTTTTTTGGGGGGGGGGGGGGGGGGAAGACAATGGCTACGGTCATCGACCGGTATGGTCACTGCTAGGAAGGAAATCAATGGCAAACTATCTTCTTTACAGATGCCAAGAATATCATGTACTGCAACACAGAGCTGATCCACGACTCTGGTGATCGAGTGAGATGGCAGAACATGACCGTCCACGCTTATCGGCATGCACATGATGGATGGATGGAATATAGATCTTTCAGTCTATTTCTTTCCATGTTTTAGTTCTTGATTGCTAGTATTGATCTTTGCTTCTATTTCTCTGCATGCTGTAATCTTGAGTGTCAGTACAGAACTGTGGTTCTTCTTCTTCTTCTTCTTCTTCTTCTTCTTCTTCTTCTTCTTCTTCTTCTTCTTCTTCTTCTTCTTCTTCTTCTTCTTCTTCTTTGCGTTCATCCGGAGTGTTTTTTCAGATGTGATTTCGATGTATCTGGTTAGGCACCCTTGGGCCGAAACCCTTGGGCCAACACATCCGACTTTTAGCGTGCATTTTTGACCAGGTTAGCATTCCTGTGGGACTCTCATTTTTGTGGTGCTGTCCACATACCAGCTTGTCAAGTTGGAACAGTCGAATGCTTCACGTTTAACCCTCAAGGGAAGGCAGGGACAGTCCATGGCATTTTCCGCCATACAGGGTGGCTTCCATAGTTGCAGAGCCGACACATATCGCCCTGGGGCTGGGCTCACCGAGGGAATCGTCACGTCCTGCTCATGGCTGCTTTAATTCCCCACTTCAATGTATTGGGAATTTCGTTCACCACGGGCCTTTCCCGCACAAACCAGATCGGTCTGCAGACGGTATCCACTCAGCGAGTTTTCCGACATGTGCTTGTCGCTGTGCCCATCAGAGCTGTTCTGGCCACAACGGACATTCGGAAAACTAGCTAGTCAGAGCTTTTCCGGACACGATAGGCATTCGGAAAACTAGGTAGTCAGAGCTATTCCTAGCAAGAAAGACATTTCACTCAGACGTAATTACGTAGTGCCTATTTTTATTTTGACACCCATAGGACAGTACTTCCGTCTTCGGCGGGTATTTTTAATGAGGTTATCTTTCCTCGGGTTTTGAGGCACGTTAGACTCCTACTGTTGTGGTGTCGCCCACATCTCAGCTGGTCAAGGTAGAACGGTCAAAGACATCACGGTCAGTCCTCAAGGGAAGGCAGGAGCAGACCATGGGCATTCCCCACTATCCAAGGAGGCTTCCATAATTGCAGAGCCGGCACATATTGCTCTGAGACTAGGCTCACCCGAGGAATCGCCATATCCTGCTCATGGCTGCTTTAATTCCTCACTTCCATATATTGGGCATTTAGTCAGCCAGTCGCCGCTCCCCGCACAAACCAGGAACGGTCAGTCTGCGGACGACATCCACTAGGTAAGTTTTAGCTTCGGACTTCCACGCAATGGATTCGCTAGCCAAGCGCTCCATTTCGTGTTAATGAGACGTTTTTTTACCATTGACTGCACTCACTCTATGAGTATAGATATAATTTTCCGTAACCATTTCGTGCGACTGGGGCGCTTTTCTATCTTTAGTACTCGCTCACAAGGTAGGCTACATGTGCTGCCGGCTCAGCACCTTACCTCCGGGCATCAGTAAGCGAGAGACGGCTAGGCCCTCTCATACGGGGATCCCTCATATCCCCCAGCTGAGATCCTTCTTACAATCTGAACTAAGCATGTAGCGTGCTCAGCATCTCACCTCCGTTTTGCAATATGTGGGTATCGGCCCGGCTCTCACATCTAGGGATTAGTGGCTTAGAGGCGTTCAGTCATATCCCTCAGATGGTAGCCTTAGGGTATGTGTCTGGACCACGTATTAGTGGCTTCGTGCCCCTGATTTGAGCTTTTGACTGCTATCCTCAGTCTACCTGCAGAGCAGCAGGTTGTGTCTCTCTTAGTCTGGTCCCTATCTCAAGAGCTGTCCGACATGTAGTTCTATATCCATCGGCATAGCGCTTGGGGTCACTGGGACACTCAAACCCCCCACCGCGGCAAGGTGGAGACACATCGTGGGGGTGGGGGTTCCTTTCTATACATGTGCCACTACCTCAGTTTGGTCAACGTTGATTTTTAAATTCTATTTCTGCACATATAACCGACTCTGCATACCTTAAAAAGTTTACTATGTCTGTACGTAAAGCCGACTCTGCATACTTTGCACAGTTTTCTATGTCTGCATATATAGCCGATTCTGCATACCTTGCACAGCTTTCAGATAACGACATCCCCCAGCTGCTCATCTGTCAGGTCTTAGTCAGATATGATTGAGCTACCGTAAAGCAGTAGACGGTACTACCTGCTCTCTGTTAGCGTCGAATGTTGGGCGGAACTCACCAAACCCAACCTCCCCCACACTGTGCCTACGGATTTTGACAGAGGAACTCATGTGGAAGAGTACAAGCCTTATCCTGGTGTGAAGAAATGCACCCAAAGACTACATGTCATAGCATGGCAGACCAGACCCTAAGCTTTCGTAGGTAACTGGACTAGTTAGAGCATTAAGTTGCTGATCCGGCAGCTTCTGCAGCTTGTCTTGTTCAAGATGTAATTGTGATCGTTTCCTCTGAAGTAAGCTAGGCAGGCTAAGGGAGGGATCATGCCGCATGGGCAACACTTGATTTCTACAATTCAGCCCAGGCTTTGTGATATGGAGAGGTTTAACTCCATCGCTGGTCCCCGCCATAAGTTCTTATTATGCCTGTTGTGAAGCACAATGTAACAAACTATCGTCTGTCAAGACAGCAAGGTGCCAGTCAGTACCCCACACCGATGGCATAAAGATCAGCGGGCGGGTTAGTGGAACATGTCTGAGAACGGCATGGACTCGGTCTGATAGGAATTCAATACCCAGCGCTCGTCGTTCGCTAGAGGAAGACACGAACTAGCCTAATTACCCCGAGGTTAATACAACTGTGAGGATTCGAACACTTCATGTACCCACATCAGCTCCCTGATACTGGAGTTGTACATTTATGTGACTGATGTGCTTGGTGCCGGTCTCTCTGGTCTAGAGGTTACATGACTTTCTCCGTAATCTCGTATACTCTCGTAAGTAACGTGACGTTGTGTGAGAATTGGTAGCGGTTCTCTCCGCGTCAGTAGCTTAGGGAGTATGTCAGCCGGTCGCTCAGAAATCAATGGCAAACTACTGAGCGTAATCTTGCCAAGAAATCAATAATCAGCTGAAAGATGCTGATGTTGACAGGGAAGTCCTGTAAAGGATATACGAAAAAAAAGATGTGCTTGGTCGGTGCATTATAATATGCAGGTCAGTCAGTACAGGGCTGTTGTACACGCCTTTATGTGGAGTGGATATATGGTGCTAAGTCCACATGTTATAGACCACTCCGGGCACTATGTGAGTGATGTGGTCACTCTAGGCACTATGTGGGTGATGTGGTCACTCTAGGCACTATGTGGGTGATGTGGTCACTCTAGGCAGTATGTGGGTGATGTGATCACTCTGGGCACTATGTGGGTGATGTGATCACTCTGGGCACTATGTGGGTGATGTGGTCACTCTGGGCACTATGTGGGTGATGTGATCACTCCGGGCACTATGTGGGTTATGTGGTCACTCCGAGGACTATGTGGGTGATGTGATCACTCTGGGCACTATGTGGGTGATGTGATCACTCTGGGCACTATGTGGGTGATGTGATCACTCCGGGCACTATGTGGGTGATGTGGTCACTCCGAGCACTATGTGGGTGATATGGTCACTCTAGGCACTATGTGGGTGATGTGGTCAATGTAGCTCCGATATATAATACGGGGTGACCAGTTATTGACTGTAGCAGCAATGTTCCAGCAATGTAGCCTGACTGTAGTAACAATATGTCAGCATTGTAGTTTAACTGTAGCAACAATATATCAGTAATGTAACTTGACTGTAGCAACAATGTGTCAGTATTGTAGCGTGACTGTAGCAACAATATATCAGTAATGTCTCGCGGAGAAGAGAAGTCTAGACAGAAATGAAAATTTGGGGTGGAGTTGGCCGGAACTGCATGGGGAATCTCAGGATGGAACGGTGTGAAGTGAGTGGTTGTGGGTTTGCGTCCCGGTGAGGGGTGAATTGCTACAGAAGAAGATAATTATCGGTGCAATACTGACCACATCAAGTATCCAATGCCGTTCGGTCATAAAATATAGGACAGCATCATATATGTAATATATTATCATAGCATAGAATCTGGGTCAGGCATCTTTACCTTCAAAATGATGAGACGGGGGAGACTATGCCCTTCACAAAGAACGAACGAACGAACTTTAGTTTCAAAGGGTTAAGAATTGGGCACGCAGGCCCGTCTAACATTCTGCCCTTCTATCACTCTCTTTCGTACATTATTTCATTCACACATCATTCAAAGCTAACTGAGAACAGCAACAATATAAAAGATATGCATTATAAAGGCAAGGGGAAAATGCAAAAATCAATTCTACACGACTCAGTAATATTAATTAGTGGTGTTTAAAACGAGAAGAAGAGAGATCAGTATTACGTTAACTATTTCTGAACTTAGTGTGAAATAGAAGGAAATAGTAAGAGGGCAATAAAAAGCAATACATAAAAGGCATACAGGCGAGCGCATATATAGAAACCTTTAGAAATCATCAAGATAGAGAGAATAGAAATACGACAGGAATATAATGTGATAGAAGAGGCAGACATGCACATATACATACAGCTAATCACACAGATGACAAGAACAGTAGGCAGAAAACATTGTTAATAAGATTAGCAACAATGAGGTCAGCAATTAAGAAATTAAGAAAGGGAGTGAGGGAGGGAGGGATGAAGGAAGGGAGGGAGGAAGGAAGGAAGGAATGAAGGAAGGCAGGCAGGAGGAAGTAAGGAAGGAAGGAAGGAAGGAAGGAAGGAAGGAAGGAAGGAAGGACACATAAAGTTTTACAACCAGGAAGAAACAAGAAAGAAGTCAAATACCTGACATCTGTCCCAACAGTCAACAACAGACAACGGTGTATCCGAGCACACAAAAGGAAAGGACGTCGCCCAGCCCTGGAACAATGGCTGCATGGAGAACCTCGCCTGTTGCCCAAGTAAAAACAGATCTACACGCACCCGCGAACAAAGCAGTTGGGTTCCCACGCATAATGGCTGTTGGAGTATCACGGAATCTCCCTCAGTTTTCCTCTCCCTCTCACGCTCTCTCTGTCTTTTATACTTTCTAGCTCTCTCTCTCTCTCTCTCTCTCTCTCTCTCTCTTTCTCATTTTTTATCTCACTCTCTATCTCGTTCGCTCTCTCTCTCTCCTCTCTCTCT
>OY992877.1:213283337-213313337 GCA_963921405.1 Cepaea hortensis | reverse complement strand
ATGGAAAGAATGATGGAGAATTGTAATGAACTTAAACTGTTATGGGAAGAATGATGTAGAGTTTTAAAGAAACTATTCTCTGTTATGGAAAGAATGATGAAGCGTTGTAAAGAAACTAAACTCTGTTATGGAAAGAATAATGAGGCGTTGTGAAGAACCTATACTGTCTTATGGAAAGAATGATAAAGGGTTGTAAAGAAACTATTCTCTGTTATGGAAAGAATAATGAAGCGATGTAAAGATACTATACTGTGTTATGGAAAGAATAATGAAGCGATGTAAAGAAACTATACTCTGTTATGGAAAGAATAATGAAGCGATGTAAAGAAACTATACTGTGTTATGGAAAGAATAATGAAGCGATGTAAAGAAACTATACTGTGTTATGGAAAGAATAATGAAGCGATGTAAAGAAACTATACTATGTTATGGAAAGAATAATGAAGCGATGTAAAGAAACTATACTGTGTTATGGAAAGAATAATGAAGCGATGCAAAGAAACTATACTGTGTTATGGAAAGAATAATGAAGCGATGTAAAGAAACTATACTCTGTTATGCAACCGGTGCTGTGGCTTGTTTGATACAAAGGAGTTTCATGAATCCCCGTCATGACGAGCTGAGCGGTCGAAATCAGCGATGTGGAAGTAAACTGCATTGCGTTGATTTCAAGTGGATGAGGCGTCAGCCGTTCAGAAATTAATGGCAAACTACACAACAGTGATTAGTAAATCACAAATAGCCAATACAAGCCGGGGTAGACTGAAACGCGCTGTAGAGGACATGCGGCTAACTTTAACTGTGGTATGCATGTCAACCATGGAAAATAAGCAGACACAAGCTGAGCTACGTGGACAATATGCAGACAAGTTGAGAAACATGAAACAATAAGCAGACAAGCTGAGAAAAGTGGACAATAAGTAGACACGCTGAGAAACGTGGACAATAAGTAGACACGCTGAGAAACGTGGACAATAAGTAGACACACATAGATCCGTGCACTATAAATAGACAAACTGAGAAACATCTAATGACGGTAGGAAAGTGGTTTCTGAGGGAAATACAAAGAATACCAACCCATGGGCATAAAAGCGAATTAGACTACGCCACTTTAGAGTCCGTGCGGAGTTCTTTGAAGTAAATGAACACTTCTGTATCTTAATTGTTATTGTCTTGTCTGTTTCCTCCCAGACCAGTATGTAACATTGGCTTGTAGATGTGCAAAAGCCACACATCCTCGCTGACATCGATTCAATCTCACCCACACAAGGATAAACACGTGCCACTGACTGATTATACATGTTCATTATAGGAAATGTTGGGTGGAAATGAGGCCAAACAAATCCTTTGGAAGACTTAATGAAGCAATAAGTAATATGTTTGGCAATGATGATTTCCACGACTCAGAAAGCAAACATGTGTGTCCTACACATTGCCTCCGGCTGAAGGAGAACTGCCAGGAAACAATATTTTCTGTGTCATTGATTCAAGACAAAGTGATCTAATGAGTTTTCTCCCAGCGGTTCTAAAGCTGTGTTGTAACATTGTAGCTGGTCTAATGAGTTTTCTCCCAGCGGTTCTAAAGCTGTGTTGTAACATGGTAGCTGGTCTACTGAGTTTTCTCACGGCGGTTCTAAGACTGTGTTCTAACATGGCAGCTGGTCTAATGAGTTTTCTCACGGAGGTTCTAAGACTGTGTTCTAACATGGCAGCTGGTCTAATGAGTTTTCTCACGGCGGTTCTAAAGCTTGTTCTAACATGGCAGCTGGTCTAATGAGTTTTCTCCCAGCGGTTCTAAAGCTGTGTTGTAACATGCTAGCTGGTCTAATGAGTTTTCTCCCAGCGGTTCTATAGCTGTGTTGTAACATGCTAGCTGGTCTAATGAGTTTTCTCCCAGCGGTTCTAAGACTGTTCTAACATGGTAGCTGGTCTAATGATTTTTTTCACGGCGGTTCTAAGACTGGGTTCTAACATGGTAGCTGGTCTTCTGAGTTTTCTCACAGCGTTTCTAAAAATGTGTTCTAACATGGTAGCTGGTCTACTGAGTTTTCTCACAGCGTTTCTAAACATGGTAGCTGGTATACTGAGTTATCTCACAGCGTTTCTAGCACTGTGTTCTAACATGGTAGCTGGTATACTGAGTTATCTCACAGCAGTTCTAAGACTGTGTTCTAACATGGTAGCTGGTATACTGAGTTATCTCACAGCGGTTCTAAAACTGTGTTCTAACATGGTAGCTGGTATACTGAGTTATCCCACAGCGGTTCTAAGACTGTGTTCTAACATGGTAGCCGAGACTTCGTTGCGTGAAACTGGAGTTTCCGTGGTCAAGCCGCCTGCCTCGCGCTCCGAAAGTTCGATTCCGGCCTATGACGTTCGGTTCAATAGTGCAATTTTCTCGGAGATTCCTGGGAGTCGTCGCTGGAGCTACGGAGTTCATTAATTGTGTGACGCTTTCGGCAGGCTACCTTGCGGAAAGAGCCATATGGGATAAAACCCGGTGCAATGAAGTCGGTCCTCTTGTCTTTGATGATTATTTATGACTTTATGTTTCGTTAAGTGCCGGAGAAAGCAGCTTCATCTTCAGGTTTGGCACCCTGAAAGGCGCCGGCTGTGCTATACAGTGTTGATTGATCATGTAATCATCTTTACAGATGGGTCTTTTCTGCGGCACATGAGGAGTTCGTGGGCTTTCATGTGCCAGGCTGGAGGGAGAACTGTTAAAGACAACAGAGACTGTTGCCGCACTACCAGCAGCGTAACCACGGAGGTTATAGCAGAAACACAGACAGAAGCCTGGCTGGAGACACCGACGTTCACACATTCTTGTTTTCTCAGCGACTCCATGAATATGCTAAGAAATGCTGGATGGGTTGAGCCAGAACGCAGTCTTAGATCCATACTTCTCTAGAGTAAGTAAAGCAAAGTATATGCTTGGATCTACGCTTCTTTAGAGTTAAAGTTAGATGCATATTCTTTACAGGACGTTTGCAGTCAACACCAGCATTTTTTGCTGTTGTTGATGTCCTGGCAAGTTTACATTCAGTAGTCTGTCATTGCTTTCTGAACGACCGGCACCCATTCCAGTTCCTAAAAAACCAGCGCATCCCGGTTTGCTGCCAAATCGCGCGCAGCTGTGTTTGGAACGCCGGTATACGGGATTACGAACCGCGTCCTTAGCCCTTCGCCACGGAGACCATCTATTTTAAAGTAAGTAAAATAAATTATATGTTTAGATTCATGCTACTCTAGAGTAAGTAAAATATATGGTTGGATCCATGCTTCTCTAGAGTAAGTAAAATATATGCTTGAATCCATGCTTCTATAGAGTAAGTAAAGTATATGCTTGCTTCCACGCTGCTCTATAGTAAATAAAGTAAAGTATGTGCATGGATCCACGATTCTTTATAGTAAGTAAAGTAAAATATATGCATGGATCCACGCTTCTTTATAGTAAGTAAAGTAAAGTATGTGCATGGATCCACGCTTCTCTATAGTAAGTAAAGTATATGCTTGCATCCACGCTTCTCTATAGTAAGTATAATAAAGTATGTGCATGGATCCACGCTTCTTTATAGTAAGTAAAGTAAAATATATGCATGGATCCACGCTTCTTTATAGTAAGTAAAGTAAAGTATATGCTTACATCCACGCTTCTCTCTAGTAAGTAAAGTAAAGTGTATGCATGGATCCACGCTTCTTTATAGTAAGTAAAGTAATGTATATGCTTAAATCCACGCTTCTCTGTAGTAAGTAAAGTATATGCGTAGATCCACGCTTCTCTGACATTTCAGTTTGTCAACATCCGCCACAATGAGGGTTTGAACACAAAACCGCCGGTCTTGGTGGCCTGTATTCTAGCCACTGCCATACCGCTGCTCCGCCTCCCCCTCTAGGGTTAGTTAGCTGTATATCCTTTACAGGGCGTGGCAGTCAACTCCAGCATTTTTGGCTATTTGTGATTCCTGGACACAGTTTTACGTTCAGATGTTTGTCATTGTTTTCTGAACGACAGGCACTCATACCATTGTATGGAAACCAACGTACGGCAGTCTGCTGCCAAATCAACCGCAGCTGTGTTTCGAACGTGGTATGCGGGATTACGAATTGTGTCCGTAACTCCTTAGCCACAAAGCCGGTCTCGCTAGGGTAAAGTTCTTAAATAAGTTGGAAGATAACTTGTCCCCTTTGAAGGATATTGTTATCTGCCGTGGGCAAGAAGTGGTTCTGGCGGTGTTAATGTTGAGTGATTGTTGCACTCCGCAGGAGATTGGGAAGGAGATGCTGCGATTTTCTGGCTATTGAGGGGTATCATTTTTTGTTGATTAGATGTTTTCTTAATTGTTTGCATACTGGGGTGATTGTATACGTGTGTCTTGTGTCTTGTGACTCATTGATCTATCAATGTTTTCTTTATTGTTTTTACACTGGTGTGTTGGTGGTTTTTTTTCTTTTTCTTTTTTCTTCTTCTTCTTCCAGGTTGTAGCAACCTTCCCCACACATTCTGTTTATCTCTACACCCTTAATCTTTCGGGTTGCCACAACCTTCCCCACACATTCTCTTTATCTCTAAACGGTTAATCTTCCGGGTTGTCACGACCTTCCCCAAACATTCTCTTCATCTCTAAACCTTTAACCTTCCGGGTTGTCGCAACTTTCCCCACACATTCTCCCTGTCTCTAGATACTCCTACTTCCGGGTTGTCGCAACCTTCCCCACACATTATCCCTGTCTCTATATACTCTTTCTTCCAGGTTGTTGCAATTTTCCCCACACATTCTCCCTGTCTCTAGATACTCTTTCTTCCTGGTTGTTACAATCTTCTCCACACATTCTCCCTGTCTCTAGATACTCTTTCTTCCAGGTTGTTGCAACCTTCCCCACACATTATCCCTGTCTCTAGATACTCTTTCTTCCAGGTTATTGCAACCTTCCCCACACATTCTCCCTTTCTCTAGATACTCTTTCTTCCAGGTTGTTGCAACCTTCCCCACACATTATCCCGGTCTCTAGATACTCTTTCTTCCAGGTTGTTGCAACCTTCCCCACACATTCTCCCTGTCTCTAGATACTCTTTCTTCCTGGTTGTTGCAATCTTCCCCACACATTCTCCCTGTCTCTAGATACTCTTTCTTCCTGGTTGTTGCAATCTTCCCCACACATTCTCCCTGTCTCTAGATACTCTTTCTTCCTGGTTGTTGCAACCTTCCCCACACATTCTCCCTGTGTCTAGATACTCTTTCTTCCTGGTTGTTGCAATCTTCCCCACACATTCTCCCTGTCACTAGATACTCTTTCTTCCTGGTTGTTGCAATCTTCCCCACACATTCTCCCTGTCTCTAGATACTCTTTCTTCCTGGTTGTTGCAACCTTCCCCACACATTATCCCTGTCTCTAGATACTCTTTCTTCCAGGTTATTGCAACCTTCCCCACACATTCTCCCTTTCTCTAGATACTCTTTCTTCCAGGTTGTTGCAACCTTCCCCACACATTATCCCGGTCTCTAGATACTCTTTCTTCCAGGTTGTTGCAACCTTCCCCACACATTCTCCCTGTCTCTAGATACTCTTTCTTCCTGGTTGTTGCAATCTTCCCCACACATTCTCCCTGTCTCTAGATACTCTTTCTTCCTGGTTGTTGCAATCTTCCCCACACATTCTCCCTGTCTCTAGATACTCTTTCTTCCTGGTTGTTGCAACCTTCCCCACACATTCTCCCTGTGTCTAGATACTCTTTCTTCCTGGTTGTTGCAATCTTCCCCACACATTCTCCCTGTCACTAGATACTCTTTCTTCCTGGTTGTTGCAATCTTCCCCACACATTCTCCCTGTCTCTAGATACTCTTTCTTCCTGGTTGTTGCAGCCTTCCCCACACATTCTCTCTGTCTCTAGATACTCCTTCTTCCTGGTTGTTGCAACCTTCCCCACACATTCTCCCTGTCTCTAGAAACTCCTTCTTTCCGGTTCTGCGAACAACATCAGGAGATGGACCGCAAGCAGCGTGTACGAGAGCACCATGAAGATGCAGACAGCGGGAGTTTGAGCCCCACAACAGCCAACCTGCAATAAGGTGATGGCATTTGATTGATCTTCTTCTTCTTTTTTGCGTTCATCCGGAGTGTTTTTTTTTTTCAGACATAGTTGCGTTGTGTCTCCTTATCCACCCTTGGGCCTAAATACTTAGGCCAACACATCCGACTTTTGCGTGTGTTTTTTAACCAGGTTAGCATTCCTGGGAATTTGATTGATTAATTGATTGATTATTTTGATCGACTCACTGACTGACTGAGCTGGCTGCTACATAAATAGTTAAATATATTGTGGCGTAGCATCTGACTGCGAATAGTTAAAGAGTTACTTCTAATTTCTAATATTAAGATAGCCTGTTAAAAAGGTGAACACAAAAAACAAAAACAAAACAAATAACAAAAAAATATATTCCAAAAGTAAACAATCAAATCCAATCGTCACCGATTGGACAACTTATTGTTTCCCCTACACCGGAATGCCTCTAATCGATCAATTTCCCCAGAATGCAGGGGTATCTTTATTTCCGTTGCACTTAATTATTGATTAGGTCCGTCCTATTTCCCCCCTTCTCAACCAGTTCGATGATATCGGGCAGGATGTGATCTGGTTATAGCTTCCCAGGGGCTTTGATGCCGATTGACAACTGCATGGAAACTCCTTCATTATTGCCTCAGCTTGACACCCGAGTAATGATTTTCCGGTCGAGGGGAGAGTGAGAGACACAGAGTTGGGCATTTAGAGCGCGAAAGAAGCAGAGAGATGGAGACAGTAAGGGTGTGTATACAAAAATGTTTGTGGGAAAGAAGCAGAGATAAACGTCTAATATGTTGAGATGTTTACAATTTGCTGCCGCAATTAGTTTAATACAGTAAATGACTACGTTTATGCGAATGCGACGCTAAAGTAGACCATGGAATCGACCAGGTTAAAATAACAACAGGAATAGTGTAGGTTAAAGTAATCATTAGAACTGAGCCAGGTAAAGTAACTTCTTCTTCTTCTTCTTCTTCTTCTTCTTCTTCTTCTTCTTCTTCTTCTTCTTCTTCTTCTTCTTCTTCTTCTTCTTCTTCTTCTTCTTCTTCTTCTTCCTCCTCTTCTTCTTCTTCTTCTTCTTCTTCTTCTTCTTCTTCTTCTTCTTCTTCTGCGTTCATCCGGAGTTTCTTTTTTTTCCGGACGTGACTGCGTTGTGCCTGTTTACAGCAGAGCTGCGCTCTTGCGCCGTTAGGCCGACACATCCGACTTCTGCAAGTAACAACTGAAATTGAGTAGGTTAAAGAAATCACTGGAAGTGTGTAGTTTACAGTAACAAGTAGAATTTATTAGATCATACTGAAAACTGTAATTGAGTCAGTTAGTGTAACAATGGAAATTTAGGACGAAATGACGACGGAAAATTAGAGAACATAAAACAAGTAATACAAAGAGAAACAATTAATCTTTTAGGGATGTGCGAAACGAGATGGACAGGGGCAGGCATCAAGATAGATGAAGATTTTAAGATTATTTATTATGGAGGTGAAGATCGACAAAGGGGAGTGGCAATAATTTTGGACCGGAAAACATCAACATCTGTTCAAGGATATTGGGCGTGTCGGACAGAGTTCTACTAGTTAAATTGAGTGGCAGACCTTTTAGCATAAATGTTATTCAAGTATATGCCCCAACAGGAGAGTCCAGTAAAGATAGTGTAGAGGAATTTTATAATGACATAGAGTCTGCCTTAAAGAAATGTTAAAAAATTCAGAAATAAACATCATAATAGGAGACTTTAATGCAAAAGTAGGAAATCAAGGTGATAGATACACAGTAGGAGACTATGGTTTAGGAGAGAGAAATGAAAGAGGATACAGACTCGTAGAGTGGGCAAAAGAAAAGGAAATGATTGTAGGAAACACCTGGTTTAAGCAACACCCTAGAAGATTATGGACATGGAGGAGTCCTGATAGCAGGATCAGAAACCATATTGACTACATTCTGATTAGCAGAAGATTTAGGCACGCACTAACAGTAGCAAAAACAGTTCCCAGTGCTGAATGTTATAGTGACCACAGACTACATACAGGAACATTGAGGATAAAGCTGAAGAAAGTCAAGTATATAACAGGAAACACTAAATATCATTTGTGTACATTGAGTAATGACAAGGAAATACAAAACAAATTCAACATAGAAGTGCAGAACAGATTTGATATATTCTCTGATCTAGAGATATTATTCCAGGATGTGAATGATCAATGGGAAATGTTGAAGAATGCAATCAGATTGGCTGCAGAAACAACTATTCCAAAATTAAAGAAGGTGGGTCGTAAGAAATGGATGACTGAAGAAATTTTACACCTAATGGAAACAAGAAGACTCAACAAAAATAATCCTGCCAAATATGAAGAAATTCACAGACAAGTCAGAATATTATGTAAGGAGGCAAAAGAATCATGGCTTGAGGAAAAGTGCTTAGAAATTGAAAAACAACACAACAGTCAAAATACCAAATTAGTGCACAAAAGAATTCAGGAACTTACTAACAAAAGAACAAGTACATCAACTTCTTCTTCTTCAGCTTTCCGAGCCATTGAGGTTCTTTGCTGCAAATACAATCCGTCTCCATTCGTCTCTCTGGTGGACCTTCTCTTGCCAGTCGTTGATTCCAAGTGCTTGTAGGTCTGTACATGTATTATCTCTCCACCGTCTTCTTGGTCTACCTCGGGGTCTACGGTCATTTATTTCCTGAGTGTAAGCGAGTTTTGTTTCCCTATTATCTTCCATTCTTTCTATATGCCCCAGCCATTGTAGTCTATTAGCCTTCATGATACCAGTGATTAGCGGAGACTTAAACAGATCATAAATGTCTTTGTTACTTCTTCTTTTCCACTCTCCACTTTGTGTATCCCTAATGGGTCCAAAGATGCGTCTTAAAATTTTGTTCTCAAAGGTTTGTAACAAGGCTTTGTCTCCTTTCGTTGTACTCCAGGTTTCAGAGCCATACAGCACAACTGGTCTGATCAGTGTTTTGTATATTGTGATTTTGGTGTTACGAGATAGCGCCTTTGATTTTAGTAGATGTTGTAGTGCATAGTATATCTTATTTCCAGAGTTGATTCTAGTTTGTATTTCTTCCCTTATGATGTTGGAGCAGTTGAAGATTGTACCCAGGTATTTGTATGTTTCCGTTTTTTTAATGGTCATATTATCTATTTGTATGTGGCCAGAGTTTTTAGCCATTCCGTCTCTTGAAATTACCATATATTCTGTCTTATCTTGGTTGATAACCAGCCCCATCTGTTGGGCTTTTTCCTTTAAGTGAGTCAATATTTCCAATGACTTTTGTTCACTTTGTCCTATAATATCTATATCATCTGCATAACCAAGCAGCTTGGATGTTCCTCCAATATCACATTCCTCCTTTATCTTCCTTACAACTTTCTCTAGAGCCAGATTGAAGAGTAGCGGCGATAGTGCATCACCCTGTTTCAAGCCAGATGTTATTTGGAAGGGGTCTGATTTCCTGCTTTTATATGTTACTATATTATAAGTATCTTCCATGCATAGTCTGGTCATGTTGATTAACTTCCTTGGTATTCCAAATTCCCGCATAGCATTCCATAGACTATTCCTATGGACACTATCATAAGCCTTTTTAAAATCCACAAAAATGTTATGGAGATCTCTTTTATATTCCCAATGTTTCTCGGCTATTTGTCGTAAGATAAATATCTGATCTATTGTTGATCTGTTTTGTCTAAAACCTGCCTGGTAGTCACCTAATATGTCTTCTGAATATGGTTTTAGTCTATTTAGTAATACTGCGGATAGTATCTTATAGCTTGTGGACAGTAGTGATATTCCTCTATAATTTCCACATTGGAACTTGTCTCCTTTCTTAAAGATAGGTATCAATAATGACTCTTTCCAGTCATGGGGTAATTCTTCTGTCCTCCAGATTTTTATTATTAGTTCGTATAGCTTTAGATGTAATGCATGGCCACCTGCCTTTATAAATTCAGCAGCAATTCCATCAGTCCCAGTTGCCTTATTGTTTTTAAGTCGTGTGATTACATATAGGATTTCTTCAAATGTAGGTTCTTCAATTTGTGGTTCGCATGTTAGAACCTCTTCCTGTGGGAAAATGTTACTTGGAGCTTCACAATTTAGTAATTCAATAAAATATTCTTTCCATGTGTTGCACATTTCCTCATTGGTATTTATCATATTCCCATTTTTGTCTTTTAAACCATATGTGTTTTGTTGGTGCCCTCGTTTCATTGACTTCAGTTCTTTAAAAATTTTCTGGATTCATTTTTATGGTGATTAGTTTCCATATCTTTGATTATATTACTCATATATTCTCGCTTCTGCTGTCTGACTATTTTTGTAGCCTCTTTACATTCATTTCTGTAACGCTCTTCCTTTTGGATGTTATTGATGTCATTTAACCATACATGTCTGGCATTCTTCTTCCTAATGACTGCTTCTTCACATTTTTGATTGAACCATCTGTTCTTTCTATGCGTGGTTAACACACCGAGACATTCTTCTGCGGTAGATTGAATTGTATTCTTGATGTTCAACCAAGTTTGCTCAACGCTTTCCTCCGAAGGGTTTTGCAGAGTTTCAAGTTTACATTTTATTTCATCTGTAAATTTCTCTTTGACTGTAATGTCTTGTAGTTTTTCTCTGTTATATGTTGGGTGTAATCTTTGTAATTTAGTATAGAAAGCTCTCTTAAGTTTTATTTTAAATTTTGATCCAACGAGGAAGTGGTCACTGTGGCACTCAGCTCCTCTATAACTTCTGACTTGCTGTATGTTTGATGCATTTCTGTTGTTAATTAAAATGTGATCTATTTGATTATAGGTTCTCTTGTCACATGATTTCCAAGTTTGTTTGTGTATATCCTTTCTTTGTAGTCTGGTACTGCTAATCTGCAGTCCTTTGGCTTCTGCCAGGTTGATGACTCTTCATCCATTATCATTTGAAGTTGTATGTAGGCTTTCCATACCAGCCACTTTTTTATTAGTACATCAACAGGCTGTCTAAAAACTAATGATGGCAAAATCATAATAGAAAAAGATCAGATTCTACATGTATGGACAGATTATGTGAAAAACCTGTTTAATGATAACAGAGAGGAACAGTATGATATTATATTTAATAATGAAGGATTTTAAAGATGGGGGTTCAAAATGTTCTTAAGCATATGAAAGCTGGCAAGGCCCCCGGTGCAGATAACATCACAACACAAATGATTAAAGCTTTAGAAGAATTTGGATTAGAGAAATGCTGAACACATTATATGATACTGGAGATATACCTTCTGAATTATGTAATTATGTATTTATTGCAATCCCAAATGAAATCAGGAACCTTGGAATGTGATCAACATAGAACAATTAGTATAATGAGTCATATCACAAAGATTTTGTTACGAATTATCATGCAAAGAGTGAGGAAGAAGATACAACCTGAAATAGGGGAAGAACAATGTGGGTTTGTAGAAGGAAAGGGTACAGTAAATGTTGTGTATATGCTGCGACCAGTTATTGAACGTGCTATAGAAGTAAACAAGGATATACATCTTTGCTTTATTGACTATACAAAGGCTTTTGATAGAGCTGGACATGTCAACATGGTGGATATGCTTGCAGATCTACAAATTGAAGGGAAAGACATTAGACTTATAAAAATCATATATTGGAAACAACAAGCTGCCATATGGATTGATAATGAAGTGGGACAATATCAACCTATTAAGAGAGGTGTTAGGCAGGGATGTATGATGTCTCCAGATCTTTTTTCCCTATACAGTGAAAATATTTTCAGAAATGTAGAAGATATAAATGGAATTAGCATTGGAGGAGAAACATCAATAACATTAGATATGCAGATGATACAGTATTAATTGCAGACAATGCACAGGATCTGCAACAATTAGTAGACGCTGTTGTTGTACACAGTGAGCAGCTGGGGTTGGAATTAAATTGTAAGAAGACACAGGTTATGGTCGTCACTAGGAAGAACGAAGTACCACAATGTAATATACAAGTAAATGGGAATATTCTTCAACAAGTGAATCGATACAATTATCTCGGAACAGTCATAACATCTGATGGGAGATTAGAACAAGAATCTCCATGGCGAAAGTAGCCTTTAGAAAGATGAAAAACATCCTGACCAATAAAAAGATGTCAATTGAAACGAGAAAAAGAGTGTTGAGGGAGTATATAGAGCCTGTTCTTTTGTATGGATGTGACACCTGGACAATGTGCAGTCAAGCTGAAAAACATTTGATGGCTACAAAAAAGTGGTTTCTGAGGAAAATGCAAAGAGTACCGTGGACAGATAGAAAAGCCAGCGACCAAGTACTACAGGAGATAAATGAAAATCTTAGACTGATTAGAGAAATTAGACGAAGACAGTCAAAATTTTTTGGACATGTTATGAGAAGAAATGAATTGGAGAACTTATTGACAACCGGCAAGATCGAAGGGAACAAACCAAGAGGAAGACCGAGAGGAAAATATCTGGATGCCTTGGCCACATGGCATGGACGAGACAGGAACACTGAGCTGATCCACGACTCTGGTGATCGAGTGAAATGGCGAGTCATGACCGCCCACGCTTTCCGGCATGGCACATGATTGATTGATTGATTGAGTGTAACAGCTTGAGTTGATACCGTCACAAAATATATTAAAACAGAAATTAGATAGATTGGGTGGTTAAAGTAGCAATTGTAATTTAACCCGTTAGGGAAACAAATCAAATCAAATCAAATCAAATCAACTTTATTAGGGTCACAAATTGGGTGCGCAGGCCCGTCTTACATTCGGCCCTTCCAATCATTCGTCTTTCGTTCATCAAGAGCATTATGCATTTACATAGGAAGAAAAATAAACATTGTGAAATGAA
Source organism: Cepaea hortensis (assembly GCA_963921405.1). Taxonomy (NCBI): domain Eukaryota; kingdom Metazoa; phylum Mollusca; class Gastropoda; order Stylommatophora; family Helicidae; genus Cepaea; species Cepaea hortensis. The sequence goes on along the minus strand of OY992877.1, from coordinate 213,300,400 downwards.
TGTTGTAAACATAAACAAGGTTAATTACCATGTTATGAGGCCCATCTCCCAACTATCCATACATCACCCCACCCACACAACACCCCCACCTACCCACACACACGCGCACCAAGGGACACATACACTCCCCCACCTACCGACACACACGCACACCAAGGGACACATTCATACCCCACCAACCGACCCATCCCCCTCCCGCACATCCCCCACCCACACACACACTGCCCTCCCCTGATCTCCCAACCAAAACACATTCGCCACCCACAAACATTCCCCCACCAACCCACACATCCCACGCCCATTCACATACACATCCTACCCCACACATCCTCTCCCCACCCACACCTCAAACCACCCATCCCCCAGCCACATCTCCATCGACAACATATTCCCCACCCATGCACACAATCCCCCACCAACCCACACATCGCACATCCACATCCCCAAACCATACACACACATCCCCACCAACTGACATGTCCCTACCCCCCCCCCCACATCTCCCTAACCACCCATACATCCCCAATCCACTCACACACACCCCACCACCCACACATACAACTTCCACCCACCCACACATGCCTTAACCTAATCCCCCACCACACAATCCCCCACCCGCACATCACATATACCCCCTACCACGCACTATTCCCAACCCACGCACCACACACACACACATCCCTCACCAACATATCCCCACTTACACCACACACATATCCCCCACCCAGATACCACACAATATTCCCACCCACACCCACACAGATACCCTTACCCATCCACCCCACATACCCCCACTCACACACCACAAAAATCTCCCACCCACACACAGATATCTCACCCACACAATATCCCCAACCAACACACCACACACCTCTCACCACCCACACACGCATTCCCTACCCGTCCACCAACACACACTCACTCACGCATACATCCTCCACTACGCACCCACACACCCCCACCCACCCACCCCCAACCAAACATCTCTCGATCACAATACCCCTACCCTCACACATCCTCCACCCACTCACACATCTCACCCCGACACATACAACTCCCTCACCCACCTACACATCCCTAAGCCACTCACACACCCCCACCCACACATTCCCCATCCACACACACACATCTCCCACCCACACTCCCCCACATACTTCCCCCAACCACCACAATCCCCTACTCACCCACACATATACCCCACCCATATGCACATTCCCCGCACCCATCACACACATCCCCCACACCACACACTATCCTCCACCCATACCACCACAAACATACCCTCCACCCACACATCATTCACACATCCCCCACCAACACACCGCACACATATCTCAAACCCACACACCATACACTTCTCCCCACCCGCCCTTGCATCCCCAATCCACCCAACACAATCCCCTACCCACACAACCCCGCCTCCCACACATACTTCCTCAAACCATCCACACATCTCCACCCACATAAACACACATCCACTGCATCCGTCCCATACACATATCCTCCACCCATACACACATCCCCCACACCCATTCCAACACCCCTACTTTCACCCCCACACATCCATCCAACATCCACAAATACCACTACCCACCAAAACCAACACACCCCAACCCATCCAAACGCATACCCCCACCCACACACCCCCACCCACACATATCCCCACACTCACACACATCCTCCACATACACTCACACTTCCTCACATCTAGACACATACAAAATGTCTCACGTTAGTATTGAAACTAGTATGAAGAAACTCTCACACTTTACTCACACACATACACTGACACTTGTCATGAGCAGTCTCATAAAAATGTTAAACATGGAGAAAAATGTGTACATAAAATGTATGTGACGTAAAAATAGTGATGCTCTCTCTCTCTCTCTCTCTCTCTCTCTCTCTCTCTCTCTCTCTCGCTCTCTCTCTCTCTCTCTCTCTCTCACACACACACACACACACACACATTCACTCTCACGCTCACACATTCACTCTTCCGCTCATTCATTCACTCTCACGCATTCACTCTCCCGCTCATTCACTCTCACGCTCACTCATTCACTCTCCCGCTCACTCATTCACTCTCCCGTTCACTCATTCAATCTCCCGCTCACTCATTCACTCTCCCGCTCACTCATTCACTCTCACTCGTTCTGTCTCTCATTCATACTCACTGACCCTCTCACTCAAACTACAGTAATGAACATTAGTTTATATTATGCATGATAAAATCAAATGGTATTTAACTGATAATATGACAGATGAGAATACACAAACATATGAATTCGCGTGTTACATAACATACGTGTTACATGACATGCATCTGCTCAGCTCTCTCTCTCTCTCTCTCTCTCTCTCTCTCTCTCTCTCTCTCTCTCTCTCTCTCTCTCTCTCTCTCTCTCTATGTATTCTTTCATATACACACACTCACATGCATGCGCGCGCTCACACACACACTAACACATCAACTCTCCCACTGTCTCACTCTCTAACACACAATCCTTCACACACACACACACACACTCACTCTCTCAATCACACTCTCTCACACATACACATACGCATGAACGCATGCACGCACGCATACACTCCCTCACTCATTCTCACACATACACGTACGAATGCATGCACTGACACATTCCCCCACCATTTCTCGCTCAATCACTCTCTCCACACACACGCATGCACGTGCGCACACACGCATTTACTCTCTCCCTCTCTCTGACACCCACTTTCTCTCTCTCTCTCTCTCTCTCTCTCTCTCTCTCTCTCTCTCTCTCTCTCTCTCGCTCGCTCGCTCCCACACGCACACACATATATAGTGAACAATTATAGTTAAACAATTATAATGAACAATTATACTGAACCATTATACCAGTAAATGAATTATGGTGGCATATAGTCGGTATGGATTAAGTATTGAAAGAGTTTTCGGTTAAATGTGTAGGGACTCATTGGAGTTTTCAGATCTGGAGGCAGATCATTCCATAGGTGATCACCAGAATAGGCGAAACATGTTTTGTATAGGTCCAATCTAGGCTTTGAGATATGTAACAAATTTAGGCGCTTGCTGTTCATTGCATTAGATTGAATCAGCGGCAGAAGATACTCTGGGGTATTTTGAGATATAATTTTATTCACTAATTTGGCTTTGTTGAAAAGGAAGCGCTTTTGTAGTGGTAGAAGTCTTAGATGACTGTACAAATTATTACTTTCAACGTGCTTTATGCCAGAAACCAGACGAATAGCGCGGTTTTGTAAAGAACATAGTCGTTTTAAATTAGATTTAGGGCAACCATCCCAAACTGTGGAACAGTAATCGAGATGTGATTGGATATAGCATGTATAGAATATTTTTCGTGTGCTTTCGTCCAGGAAGTGCTGAATTTTAGCAAGTTGGTAAACTTTTTGTGTTATTTTCTTGGTAAGAGCGTGAACATGAGAGCTCCAGTTCAAATGGCTGTCTATTAAAAGCCCAAGTGTTTTATGTTCAGTCACATTAACTATAGGTAACGTGCCCATGCGGAGTTCGAGCGGTGATCCAGTTATGGCTAGTGTCTGTAGTTTTTGTCTGATCGTTATTAGCATGGATTTGGTTTTGTCGATGTTAATTTGCATGCGGTTTTCATTGCTCCATCTAGTAAGATTATCAAGTTCCTTTTGTAAAGAATTCTCTAATTCACTACGGTTTTCTTGACTAGTATATATAGTACAGTCGTCTGCAAATAGATCACAAGTTGTATTGATATATAAAGGAAGATCATTAATATAAACTGCAAAAAGCAGCGGACCTAGTATTGAGCCCTGAGGCACACCAATATTAAGCTGTGTGGGTCTTGATAGACAGTTGTTGAAGGACACGACTTGTTGCCTGTCGGATAGAAATGACGTAATTATGTTTACCATGTTGGTGCTTGTCTTCATTTGCTTTAGTTTTCTAATTAAAATATTGTGATTTACCATATCAAAAGCTTTTTTAAAGTCTACAAACACCGCTCCACAAATTCTACCGTTGTTGGTGTATAAGTGCCAGTTATCGGTCATTTTTGTTAGAGCACTATGGTAAGAATATTTAGGTCGAAACTCAGATTGACTGTTAATTATTAGATCATTGTTAATTAAATGGTGTAACGTTATTTTATGAATGTCTTTTTCTAGTGGTTTTGATAGCGACGATAGTAAGGAAATAGGTCTATAATTACCCAAAACGCTATTATCGATTGAGCCATTTTTAATTAGCGGAAACACTTTAGCAATTTTAAATGCAGATTGTCAGAGTCTTGCATAGCACAAGACAAGTAGCTCGTTTTCTGGCAAGTGTGAAGTAATATCAAACTATCAAATCACACGAAGTGAATATCCGAAAGTATTATTCACACGCTTTATGACGCGTTGCATTAATTATCGCACAAACATCGCGCACTGACAATCTATAGCAATCATTTCAACATGAACAAGATCACTACAATACATAATAATACATGTAAGCAATAAACATCTCACTTACAGTTAAACTATACAAGCATTCGACTCAGTCTCCCACTGTCGTACAGGCTAGCTCTCAAGGCAGATTCAAACTCAACTCGCATTCCCTTGCGACCTGTCCTTTCAACGATCTCAGCCCGTCTGCCAGTTCCTACACGCTTACACGCACATGTCAGCTGGTGTCCCCTGCACGGTTCACGGGGTGAACTCAATTGCTGTGCGTGGCTACCTATCCGGGCGTCGGTAACGACGCCGCGTTCTCTCTGCCGTGTCTAACATTACTCAGGGTTGCGTGTTGTTATGTTGTCTGGCGTTGGTACAGACAACGCGTCGCAACCTCGGATGTGAGACCTTGACACTCTCCACACCCCTTTTTCATGAAAGGATTTCCTTTCATGTACAATATATATCTAGGTGTTATTAACCATGTCAAAGTCGAACATTATACATTAACAATTATAATAAATATATACAGGTGAATAGTCAACAATATGTATACACCACTTATGTTGCACTATGAAGTACAACAGTCAAGTACAATCTATTTAATGGGCATTACCTCGCTGTGACCCAGCTAGTCCGGTAGGTATCGGCTAAACTGGCCCCTACCTCACAACCAAGAACAAAAATACTAAAATAATCAGGTCAAGCTGTGAGCATCTCCCTCTGAGATGACTCCTCCATCAGACCTCTATTTAGAGTTTCTAATGAAGGTCAACAGTTTTGGCAATATACTGTCCATATCTAAACGATGTTACATTGACATGTTATTTATCAAGCACACATGTTAATGGTTACAATACATATTTACATATCACCAACAATTTAGAATAATGTCCCATGGTTATTATACAGAAAATTTTGGGAACAATAATTTATCGTCGTTTACAAGACATAAATTACAATTGCAAACTCATTTCTTAGTGTCATAATTTGATCCTTATTGACAAATGTGCACAAAAAGTCACGTTTGTAAAGAACCAATCAAGTTATGATTCTGAGATTACATTCTATACAAATCAACATATACAATTCCGTATATGGGAATATTTTAAATCACATTTTAATACAATTGTCATACATTTATATACTTTTAATAATATGCAAAAACTCGGAAGTATACAGCTGTACTATTACATGTGTTGTGCTGTCATTCAAACAAAGCTGGTCCGTTCTGGATGGATCTTCTATAAACGGAGTAGTAGTTGTTACTATCAGCTGTTGGATCATCTCTTCCGTCTTCTGCTCGGATTGTACTGTCGCAGTCATCTTTCGTACCTTGTTAAAACGTCTTGGGCACCTCGGTCTGGATACTTTAGGATTACCTCACGTTTTAGTGGCTTGGTAACTTCTTGGATCCTCTAGTGTTGTCCCGTGACACTTCTCCATAGTGTCTGGTTGTTAAAATATTTATGTATTTACAATAATAATTACATTCTTTCTCATATCTCACAGTTATACAACACATTAGTTTACATACTACTGATTTCATTCTTTCACATATCTCACAATTATATACGCATTCATTCGCATGATAATAATAAGAATTACAATATGTACATAAGTTATATACATTGGGAGATACAATCTTCCCCATCACAATGGTGTACACAGCGTTACTGACACATTGTCACAATTGGCTGTGGTACTGAGCACTATCTACGTTGCAGTTTTATACAACCTCTGCACTGTGCTCTGGTGTCGACTGGGTATTAGGTTCGTTGTATGGACATCTCGACAAAAGGTCTGCAAGACAGTTTTGTGAACCTTTTATGTGGTTAACCTCATAGCTATAGTCCTGCAGAAGAAGGGACCATCTTGCCACCCTGCTGTTACTAGGCGTTCCTCTGGTAACAATTGTCAGCGGAGTATTATCTGTTTCAATAATGAAATGTTTGCCTAACAAAAATCTAGAAAGTTTACGTACCGAAAATACCATGGCAAGAGCCTCGAGTTCCGGTGTACTGTAATTTCGTTCGCTGGTGTTCAGTTTTCGAGAGACGTAGTATACTGGGTACAAGATTTGGTCGTGTTCTTGGAGAAGCACACCTCCAATGGCTACGGAGCTCGCATCACGTCTTAATCTAAAAGTAATATTCACATTTTGGAAATTTCAAAATAGGTGATTTAGAAAAAAAAGAAAGAATTTTCGTAAATGCTGGCCTTAAACATTCACTGTTTACAATCACATTGGGTTGTTTATTTGTTAGTAGATCAGTGAAACATTTGGTCAATTCAGCAAAATGAGGAATAAACTGTCTATAATAGTTTAACAGACCTAACACACTTCGCAACTGTTTCTTAGTTGTCGGAAGCGACAATTTCAAAATTCTGGATATGATGTTATCGTCAGTTGATATAAAGCCATTTGAGATCTTATAGCCCAAAAATGAAATTTCCTGAAAGGCTCTATCCACTTTGGAAGGTTTTACAGTCAGTCCATGATGTCTAATTCTGTCAAATGTCTGCTGTAGTGCTGTTATGTGCTCTGTCATGTCCTTTGTGTGTATGCAAATGTCTTCCATGTACCAAATGATGTTAGCAATGTCTGTCAAAAGAATTCTTGTCATTCTGACGAAGGTAGCTGGTGCATTGACTAATCCGAAAGGTAGTTTACACCATTCGTATAAACCCCAAGGTGTGGCAAATGCAGTCAGATGTATACTATCAGGATGTACAGCTATCTGCCAGTAGCCTTTTGTCATGTCAAGTTTAGTAAAATAACGTGAGTCAGATAGTTCAGTCAAGATGTCTTCACAGTTGCTCATTGGTTCTAAATTCAACTGTGTAATGCTGTTGAGCTTACGATAGTCCAGACAGAGTCTAATAGTGTTGTCCTTTTTGCGTACCAACACTATTGGTGAACAGAAATGAGATTGTGAACGTCGAATAATATGATTTGTTTCTAAATCAATGATTTCTTGATGAAGTTTTTCTTTATAGTGTATAGGGATGGAATATGGTCTACACTTAATAGGAACGTCAGATGTTAAGATGATTTGGTGTTGCACTAAATCTGTCTGTCCTGGGCTGTCAGAAAAGATCGTCCTGTAGTCTTGTATCAGTTGTCTGCAACTGTCAGTTTGTGTCTGAGTCAGTTTAGGATTTACCTTAATGTCTTGTAAGTTGGTTGTCGTGTCAAGACCTGGTGCCGGTATCTCGTCAGTGTCGTTGTCGTCCGTCTGGTCCACTATGGAGGTGCTTGCTGCAGTCTCTACTTGTTCGTCTTGCCTGTGGTGATATGGTTTGAGCATGTTAATATGAAAAATCTTATGTTTGTCCCTAACTGCAATCTCGTAATCTACCGTCGAAATTTGTCGTAGCACTTTGAACGGTCCTTGCCATGAGTCAGTTAGGAGATGTCTATCACTTGGCAAAAGAAGAAGCACGTCCTGTCCTGGCGTCAGTGTAATAGTTCTATTTCCTCTGTTAGCATATTGTCGGTAAATAGCTCCTGATTTTTGGAGAGCTTCTTTAGCTAATATACATGATTTCATAATTCTATCACGCAATGATGTTACATGTTCATAAGGTGAAATGGGTATAGACACAGTTGTACTTCCAGTTAACACATATTCATACACAGATAATGGGCCGCGTGGTTGTGCACCATATAACATTTCGAATGGTGAGAACCCAGTGCTGGAATGGGGCACTTCCCTATATGCAAACAAAATGGCAGGCAGATAAGTATCCCAATCTTCAGGATGTTCTTGGGTTACCTTAGAGAGCATATGTTTCATATCGCCATTAATCTTTTCTACTATACCGGTCGAATGTGGGTGATATGGGCTGTTGAAGCATTGGTTAACACCCAACATTTTGGTAAAGGCTTGTGTAGCCGAGGAAATAAATTGGCTACCCCGATCTGAAAGGATGGTATCAGGGAATCCTACCCTCGCAAAAATATGAAAGAACACTTCCATGATGTCGTTGGAAGTTATGTTCTTCATTGGAATCGCTTCTGGCCAACGAGTACATAGATCAATGAGTGTTACAATGTATCTATTACCTTTAGATGTTATATGGTTCAGAGGACCAACTATATCGACCGAGATCTTTTCAAACGGTCTACTAGCCAAATCAGTAACTTGCAATTCAGCTTGTGGGTGTTTACCCTTTTTGACAAGCTTTTGACAGATGTCACACGATCTGCAATACTGTTTGGTATCGTTGCAAAACTTTGGCCAATAAAATTGAGTAAGTAACCTTGCTCTAGTTTTAGCATAAGCCATGTGTCCTGCAAAGGGTATGTCATGAGCTATATTCAATGCTTGCTTGCGGTTTTCTAACGGTAGCACTGTTTGTTCTATAGTGCTTGAACCTTTGGTGTAGTACCGTGTTAGAATTCCGTTCTTGAGAGCAAAGTACCATTGAGCATTCTTTGCTACTCTTGGCTTTTGGCCTATAAGTTTAAAATACTTTTGCAGAGATCGATCGGCTTTCTGAGATGTTATAAACGTCTCCCTAGTTGTCTCAGGAGATGTTACAACTGGACTTACTCGTTGTAAAGCCTCTGTTTGATCGATTCGATCTTGCATCTGTGCAGTAGATCTAGTTACTGCGTTTACTACATTACAACGATCATTCTCATCACACATTGATGTTACATTCACACAATTACATGTATGTTCTGGCATAGCCAGGTTGGTATTTGTACATTCAATTACAGGTGGTAATACATCATGAATGGTGATTGGTGATGAAGGTGAAGTGGTAGTATCAATATTACAACTGACAGATGATGTATTGATGTCATGTGGTATGTCATTCACTTCAGGAAGGTTTCCAATGATAATATCACAGCAAGGATTGGTTAATGCTGCGCATTTCACCTTTCCTGTAAGGAATGGTGTAGTTATATATGCCCACGCAAGTTGATATTTCTCTATGTTCCCTGAGAATGTCCTGCATGTGACATATTTACCACTATATTGTGTTGGTAAAATATAATCTCTCTTTACACCAATGAGAGTACTCCCGCTATCATGTAAAACTGTGGCAGCTTTACCATTAACATACCCCTGGTGTATGTTTAGTATACCTTTGGAGTTTACTACCGAATTGGCCTCCTCACTGGTAATAGGTATAGAATGGCCGCATGTTAACACGCCATCCTCATGAAATTGATCACAAATGGTACATTTTTCCTGATGGAACACTTCAATGGAGTGTGCCGAGTTTACTGGGTGATCTTGTACACTTTCATCTTCTGACGAAGAAATGTCAAACATGGCTGCATTAGCCCTTTTTGTCATTGACTTAGCTTTACAATCTTTACGCCAGTGACCAAAAGCCTTACAAAGGTAACATTTTGTAAGTTTTTTGTAGTTCTTCCTCTCTTTCTCTTGCTTAGAAATGTAATTATGCAAGTAAGCAGTGTACCCAGGATGTTGGTCGCACATATCATGCTCATTGTGTGCATAGTTGCAATATTTACACTGATATAATTTCTCTGCAGTTTGCCTATAAGGTCTTTGTTTGCTATTTGACCCTGCCTGATATTTGCCATATGTAGCTGCTGCTACAAAGTCTGTGCTGGTCAGACTACTAGAGAAACAATGCTTATTGGCTGCAAAATAACCAGAGCCACGACTTTCAATCTGTTGAACACTTTCACACTGACATTCCAACAAAAATTTAGAAAAGGGGGCTGGGAGAGATGCAATAATCTTATCTCTCAACATAAGGTCAACCAATTTGTCATAACTTCCATTTACTTTAGCTGCTGACAGCCATTTAGAAAAAATATTTTGAATTTCTGAGATGTAATCAGAGAACGTGTGTGTTGGCTTAGGAGACAACTTCCTAAACTGTTCTCTATAACCTGATTCATCTAGCAAAAAATGTGACATAATTTTTGCTTTTATGTAAAGATAATCTTCTTTCAGGTCATTTGGGATTGACTCTATGACTTTAAGAGGTTCCCCAGAAAGACTTCTTACATATACTATCCCCCATTCAGGTTTTGGGATTTTGTAATGATCCATAACAAATTCAAAATTTTGGGTGAATGCTGCTATGCAATCACCTGTGTTGTAACTTCTGATCAGACCTTGGTACTTCTTATGAGGTTGATCTTTGTCTGTTTCTCTATTCACTTTCTCTTTAGAACATTCAGCTTTTAGCTGTTCAATTTTCAGTTGTGTTTCTTGCTCTTCTCTCTTACTTTGGGCTAAGATCTCAGCTTGCCTCACTGCCGCTTCTGACTGTGCTTGTTGAAGCTTTAGAGCAGCTTCTGATTGTGCCCGTTGAAGCTTTAAAGCAGCTTCTGAGTCTGCCTCTTTACTTTTCAGAGCAACTTCTGATTGCTTTAATGCCCTTTCGGCCGCTCTCTCATCCCTCTCACTAATTTGCTCTTGTTTCAAAAGATATTCTGCATATTCACTTTTACTCCATGTTCTCAATCCCTCACCAGACATATTCATTTTTAAACCCATTTCAATGAAATCGTTTAAAGAAGACATAATGAACAATAGATATGATGGAATAAATATAAACAAAATTACTTATGATGTTAGTAAGTTACAAATATTTATAGCACAGTTAATGTCCAAAGCCAGACTAACGAAAGTATAAAGAAAGCTGGAAAAAATTTTTATACTCAAGTAATCCTTGGGTACTGTGCTGTTCAGTGGTGCTCGAAATCACACTGGAACGTCTTTCGGGTTGACGCACAAAAATTTTTTTTGAAGTTCACCAGACTCAGGTAAAGTTGACCCAAAAAACCTGCACTTTTTAAACTAACCGAAATTAGAACGTTTGTAAATGTATGGTGTGTGTAATGTCACTGAAGTCTGTAAAGGTTTGTATGCTGTCAAGTATTATTGTTAGTCGTTACCACAATCAACAACTTTCACGCTCACGCTAACCCTACTCAATGACATTCAAGGGCACGGCAGCCATTTTGGATTTTAGGTACAAAATTTGTTGAATTTAGTGCTAAGTCTGAAGACGCCTCGGTTGGCTTCAAATAATATCTTCACACTCATAATTTAATTAAATCAACTCTATTAATTCGTTACTTTACCTTAATCTATGACTTGCGCACTTCTATCGGCATGTTCACATTCGCTTCAAACTCGGAGAAAAAAAATTTATACGTTCGCATTTGATTCAAAACCCGGACGAAAGCCACCACATTCGCACTTGTCAGAGTCTTGCATAACACAAGACAAGTAGCTCGTTTTCTGGCAAGTGTGAAGTAATATCAAACTATCAAATCACACGAAGTGAATATCTGAAAGTATTATTCACACGCTTTATGACGCGTTGCATTAATTATCGCACAAACATCGCGCACTGACAATCTATAGCAATCATTTCAACATGAACAAGATCACTACAATACATAATAATACATGCAAGCAATAAACATCTCACTTACAGTTAAACTATACAAGCATTCGACTCAGTCTCCCACTGTCGTACAGGCTAGCTCTCAAGGCAGATTCAAACTCAACTCGCATTCCCTTGCGACCTGTCCTTTCAACGATCTCAGCCCGTCTGCCAGTTCCTATACGCTTACACGCACATGTCAGCTGGTGTCCCCTGCACGGTTCACGGGGTGAACTCAATTGCTGTGCGTGGCTACCTATCCGGGCGTCGGTAACGACGCCGCGTTCTCTCTGCCGTGTCTAACATTACTCAGGGTTGCGTGTTGTTATGTTGTCTGGCGTTGGTACAGACAACGCGTCGCAACCTCGGATGTGAGACCTTGACAAGATGGAAAGTAGTTTTTGGCCAGGCACTGGTTATATATGAACGTTAAGGACTCGCTAATGACTGGTGCAGCACAACGAAGAATTCTATTACTGATACCATCTAGGCCGTGTGAGTTTGTTGATTTGAGGTTCAAGAGATATTTATAAACGTCTGCAACAGACATTAAAGGAATCTCAGCGGGAATATTTCTGGTGCACTTCTCCTCACAGAATGATGCCAGTGAACTTAAATTACACGATGAGTCTGGTATTGAAGACTTTAGATTCTCTATTTCTGATTGAAAGAACCAACTGAATTCATCGCATGGTATAGAATTTGGTATTGCTGATTCTGTAGGGCGTTTCTTATTGGTTAGCAAGTTAATAGCCTTCCATATATTTGTACTGTTTGAATTATCTACAATCAAATTTTTAAAATGATCTTTTTTTATCCTACGAATTTCCTTAGTCCTTAGGAAACTTTATTCCTTAGTCTGCGGTAATTGATGAAGTCTTTATTTTTGTGTGCTGTATCTCGCTCTCTCATGATTTCCAGCACTTCTCTAGTGACCCATGGGGATTTATGTTGATTTTTGACTCGAACTTCTTTGATTGGCACGTGTTTATCGAACACATTGTAGACTGTCTTCGTCCAGAAAGCTAATGCATCGTCCGGGTCAGGAAGTTGGTAAACGTGATCAAGGGCTGCTTTTCTTAAGTCTTGCAAAAATAAATCTTGGTTGAATGCTTTATAATTCCTAAATTTGATACTTACATGTTTATGTTTAAGAGGTTTGAACCCAATTCTTGACCATGTACAACATACCGGGTAATTGTGTAGGTAAAAGTAACAACTGGAAGTGAGTCGGTTAAGGTAACAACTTAAATTGAGTGGTTAAAGTAGTAGATGTAAATTAGCCCATTGTGTAGGTTAAAGTTGCAACTGGAATTGATGAATTTAAACGTTGTAACAATGGGATCTGAGTGTGGGTAAGTGTGTTTGTAGATTGAAGTGTGATAGTGGTTGCAGTTTGATGTATAGTTATTGAATAAAAGAGCTGTAACAATGTTGTATTAATGTAGGTAAGTGTGGTTGCAGATTGATGTATGATTGTTGAATAAATATGGAGTATTAGTGTAGGTAAGTGTCTTTGTAGATTGATGTATGATTGTTGAATATATATGGGGTATTAGTGTAGGTAAGTGTCTTTGTAGATTGATGTATGATTGTTGAATATATATGGGGTATTAGTGTAGGTAAGTGTCTTTGTAGATTGATGTATGATTGTTGAATATATATGGGGTATTAGTATAGGTAAGTGTCTTTGTAGATTGATGTATGATTGTTGAATATATATGGGGTATTAGTGTAGGTAAGTGTCTTTGTAGATTGATGTATGGTTGTTGAATAAAAGAGCTATAAAAATGGGGTACAGGTATAGAAAGGTATTTAAAATAAAACACATCTCGCCATCTCACACATCGATCCTTGCTGGACAAACACTTAATTACAAATTAAAATATCTTTAAAGTTCTTGTATCATCTGATATCATACCTTCGGGATATCTTCCTTCTACGTCTACAGCAGGGAGACGCGATAGCGCACTAGCTAACAACCTTATCTACAGCCGAGATGTCTTGTGTTCAAATCCTCTTACAGCCGGGAAAATATTAAACTGACCTGAGTCAAAGGTTTAACGAGCCTAAAATGTGTACCAAGAATTGTTCTTGGTAGTAGAAGCAGTCTGCATGGCATTGGCTCCATCGCCCGGGGAGTGTCCATAGATAACGTCCGAGGAGTGTTCATAGACAACGTCCGAAGAGTGTTCATAGACAACGTCCGAGGAGTGTTCATAGACTACGTCCGAGGAGTGTCCACAGGCAACGTCCGAGGAGTGTCCACAGACATCGCACGTGTCAACCAAACATTAGAATCCAAAACCAAGAAACCGAACATGTCACATAGTATGGATCATCATCATCATGTGCCATGCCGATAAGCGTGGGCGGTCATGTTTCGCCACCTCACTCGATCACCAGAGTCGTGTTCTTGTCTCGACTATACCACGTGGCCAAGCTATCCAGGTACAAGTTGAAGATGATGATGATGAATAAAGAGCGAAAACCGCATTTCGAGGCTATGCCACAACATTAGATAGCAACCCCCGTAGATTCCCTGGTTACGTCATTTCATCTTACGAGGAATGTGAAGCTACTACGCTCGCTTATCCATCCATCCATTCATTCAGTAGCATGTCCCTTGCAGAATCTCGCTCCCATAACAACCGTCCGGAAAACTTCTCGGCCATAACCATAGCGTCCCGCGTCCGATACACCCATCTGGTGATCATCTGTCACATCTTGCACCCATCTTCTCTTTGGTTTTCCTCTTCTTTTCCTCCCGAGCATATACCCTTCCATGATTGTTCTCTCCAAACTTTCATAACGTTTCAAGTTATCAAAATATTTCAATTTTCTTTGTTTTATCATCTTTAGTAGACAACATTCTTCAATATTTAGTTCTTGTCGTATGGATTCATCTAAAATCAAATGCTAAAATCAAATGCGCTATCTCGTAACACCAAGATCACAATATACAAAACACTGATTAGACCAGCTGTGTTGTATGGCTCTGAAACCTGGAGTACAACTAAAGGAGATGAAGCCTTGTTACAAACCTTTGAGAACAAAATTATAAGACGCATCTTTGGGTCCATTAGGGATACACAAAGTGGAGAGTGGAAAAGAAGAAGCATCAAAGACATTTATGATCTGTTTAAGTTCCAGCTAATCACTGGTATCATGAAGACTAATAGACTGCAATGGCTGGGGCATATAGAAAGAATGGCCACTTCTGAATATTGTTTTAGTCTATTTAGTAATACTGCGGATAGTATCTTATAGCTTGTGGACAGTAGTGATATTCCTCTATAATTTCCACATTGGAACTTGTCTCCTTTCTTAAAGATAGGTATCAATAATGACTCTTTCCAGTCATGGGGTAATTCTTCTGTCCTCCAGATTTTTATTATTAGTTCGTATAGCTTTAGATGTAATGCATGGCCACCCGCCTTTATAAATTCAGCAGCATTTCCATCAGTCCCAGTTGCCTTATTGTTTTTAAGTCGTGTGATTACATATAGGATTTCTTCAAATGTAGGTTCTTCAATTTGTGGTTCACATGTTAGAACCTCTTCCTGTGGGAAAGTGTTACTTGGAGCTTCACAATTTAGTAATTCAACAAAATATTCTTTCCATGTGTTGCACATTTCCTTATTGGTATTTATCATATTCCCATTTTTGTCTTTTAAACCATATGTGTTTTGTTGGTGCCCTCGTTTCATTGACTTCAGTTCTTTAAAAAATTTCTGGATTCATTTTTCTGGTGATTAGTTTCCATATCTTTGATTATATTACTCATATATTCTCGCTTCTGCTGTCGGACTATTTTTGTAGCCCCTTTACATTCATTTCAATAATGCTCTTCATTTTGATTGTTGTTGATGTCATTTAACCATAAATGTCTGGCATTCTTTTTCCTAATGACTGCTTCTTCACATTTTTGATTGAACCATCTGTTCTTTCTATGCGTGGTTAACACACCGAGACATTCTTCTGCGGTAGATTGAATTGTATTCTTGATGTTCAACCAAGTTTGGTCAACGTTTTCCTCCAAAGGGTTTTGCAGAAGTTTACATTTTATTTCATCTGCAAATTTCTCTTTGACTATAATTTCTTGTAGTTTTTCTCTGTTATATGTTGGGTGTAATCTTTGCAATTTAGTATAGAAAGCTCTCTTAAGTTTTATTTTAAATTTTGCTCCAACGAGGAAGTGGTCACTGTGGCACTCAGCTCCTCTATAACTTCTAACTTGCTGTATGTTTGATGCATTTCTGTTGTTAATTAAAATGTGATCTATTTGATTATAGGTTCTCTTGTCACATGATTTCCAAGTTTGTTTGTGTATATCCTTTCTTTGTAGTCTGGTACTGCTAATCTGCAGTCCTTTGGCTTCTGCCAGGTTGATGACTCTCCATCCATTATCATTTGAAGTTTTATGTAGGCTTTCCATACCGGCAACTTTTTTTTATTAGTTTGCTCTCTACCTATTTTTGCATTGAAGTCTCCCAGCACAATCAGGATGTCCTGTTTGGGGGTTTCTTCTATGACATCTTTCAAATCATTATAAAAGTCTTCTTTAATATCATCTTCTTTCTCTTCAGTAGGTGCATGCACATTAATCATCGTTATATTTTTCCATTTACCCTTTATTCGTAATTTACTAATCCTGTCATTAACAGTTTTAAAGTATAAAACGTTCCCCCATAATTCTTTTTTTATGAGAAATCCTGTTCCTAATTCATGTTTATTTTGGGTGTTTCCTCCATATATTATAATCATTCAATTTTGCTCTAAAGTACCCTCTCCTGGCCACCTTATTTCTTGAATTGCTGTTATATCCATTTGATATTCAACCAGCTCCCGGGTTAGTTCTTCGGCCGCTCCAGCTCGATATAGTGTCCGGATATGTGCGAGATATGACTCAGTATTTCGAAACTGCTACATGTCATAGTAGAAAACCGATCAGACTATCAAAATGGTTCCACCATTTTCCAAAGGGGAGGGGGCATACTGCCATGTAGCAGAAGAATGAGACACAGAATTTAAAGTGAAAAGGACCCGAAGAGTTAATCTCGAAGCAGCATACAGCAAAGGTTGCTAAGCGATGTCACTGTGTGAAAAACATCACTGTGTAATACGTCACGAACTGGCAGTTAGGTCTGGGGATGATGAAGCAAAAGGCGAACTAAAGTGACAGCGGTGAATTATTAATTTAAATATCTTCAGAAAAGATGGATCGATGAAGTAATTAG
>OY992877.1:213165837-213278337 GCA_963921405.1 Cepaea hortensis | reverse complement strand
CTCGAGTTAACATCAGCTCTGGAAGTTTTAACTTTGACTTAATCCCTCCTTTTGGCTAGTTTCTACTCGAGTTAACATCAGCTCTGGGAGTTTTAACTTTGACTTAATCTCCCCTATTGGCTAGCTTCTACTCGAGTTAACATCAGCTCTGGGAGTTTTAACTTTGACTTAATCTCCCCTATTGGCTAGTCTCTAGTCGAGTTAACATCAGCTCTGGGAGTTTTAACTTTGACTTAATCTCCCCTGTTGACTAGCCTCTACTCGAGTTAACATCAGCTCTGGGAATTTTAACTTTGACTTAATCTCCCCTATTGGCCAGCTTCTACTCGAGTTAACATCAGCTCTGGAAGTTTTAACTTTGACTTAATCCCTCCTTTTGGCTAGTTTCTACTCGAGTTAACATCAGCTCTGGGAGTTTTAACTTTGACTTAATCTCCCCTATTGGCTAGTCTCTAGTCGAGTTAACATCAACTCTGGGAGTTTTAACTTTGATTTAATCTCCCCTATTGGCTAGTCTCTACTCGAGTTAACATCAGCTCGGGGAGTTTTAACTTTGACTTAATCTCCCCTATTGGCTAAACTCTACTCGAGTTAACATCAGCTCTGGGAGTTTTAACTTTGACTTTCACTCCCCTGTTGGCTAGTCTCTAGTCGAGTTAACATCAACTCTGGGAGTTTTAACTTTGATTTAATCTCCCCTATTGGCTAGTCTCTACTCGAGTTAACATCAGCTCGGGGAGTTTTAACTTTGACTTAATCTCCCCTATTGGCTAAACTCTACTCGAGTTAACATCAGCTCTGGGAGTTTTAACTTTGACTTAATCTCCCTTGTTGGCTAGCCTCTACTCGAGTTAACATCAGCTCTGGGAGTTTTAACTTTGACTTTCACTCCCCTGTTGGCTAGTCTCTACTCGAGTCAACATCAGCTCTGGGAGTTATAACATTGACTAGAGATCCCAGGTTGACCCGGCATCAGATGGATGTCAGGAATTGTGGTGGGAAGTACAAGAGTAATATTGTTCATTTCACCCATCGAGTGTTGAGTGATCGAAACAACATGGGTTAGCCGCGTAAACATAACATGCCTGGTGGAGTAGAATGGGCTTCTTGTGCTGTTTGTCCTAGTTTCTCCATCTTTGGCAGATAAATTTGGAAATGATTCGTCATGTAAGGATACAGGCTTCCTTGCCCAGACCACTCTGACCAGACTGACCACGTCCACACAGACTATTGAAGCACCATATACCCAGTAGCGGACGGTTAGGACGATACGCTAGCACTGACATGGGGGTTTGGACATGTAGAATTCAGACAAGCACAAACAATTACCTGGGTGCAGCAGGTCCGCATGGTCGAATGGGTAAGAACGCGTGTTCTTAAACATCCGGTGTGCTGATGCCGAGGTAAGCGGTTCAACCCCTACACCGGACAGCTGGACTAAAATGTTGACCTTTCGTCCTTGACTTGGGGATGTTAATTACAAGTACTTCTGAAGTCGGAGTGGGTTTGCCTGGTGGCGAGGGACACTGTTAAAAGGGAAAGCTAACCCACACGAAAAATCCAGTCCATCACTACTATAAATAGTGTCTGTGGACTACGCTCGAGTTCAAGCGAGCGAGCGAGTGCAATAAAACAAATGATCTGGGTGGCCCCGAATGTGATGTACAAGATGACATTAGAATGTGATGTACAAGATGACATTAGAATGTGATGTACAAGATGACATTAGAATGTGATGTACAAGATGACATTAGAATGTGATGTACAAGATGACGTTAGAGCGGGATTTGATAGTTGTCAAGCAAGATCAGGAAGACTGAAGAACCCAGTCAATCAATTAGCCAACAAATTAATCAATGAATCAGTCAACATTACCTTATAGTAAACAAAGAGTTAGTTGCGTATCATTTACAGGACGTCGCAGTCAATGCCAGTATTTTTTGTGTGGCTGTTTGTGCTTTCTTGGCAAGTTTGCCATTGCTTTCTGAAAGACCGGCCACATAACATTGTATAAAATCCATTAACGGGCGGTCTTTTGGCGAATCGCCGGCAGCTGTGTTTTGAACGCGGTATGCGGTATTACGAATTGCATCCATAAAGCCTAGGCCACAGAACTTCTATTGTGCAGAAGTCATATTGCAGTCATGACTTGTAGATTACCTCAGTGACTTCTTGGCTTGATGGCTATTTTAATATATCAACTGAGGTAGCGAATTTGTCCACGCTTGAATTTGCGCTTGAAGCATGAGTATGAAACATGCTAGTACTTATATAAAGAAAGAGGAGAGTTAGAGAGAGAGACAGACAGTGAGAGAGAGAGTATCAGAGAGAGAGGGAGACAGCGAGAGAGAGTCTCAGAGAGAGAGAGAGTCTCAGAGAGAGAGAGAGAGAGAGAGAGAGAGAGAGAGTCTCAGAGAGAGAGAGAGAGAGAGAGAGTCTCAGAGAGAGAGAGAGAGAGAGAGAGAGAGAGAGAGAGAGAGAGAGAGAGAGATAAAGAGAGGGCGAGAGAGCGAGATAGAGAATTCACATGGAAAACTAAACAAATGTTTTCAGAATCTCTACTAGACAGAAATTTATTCCACAGAAGACACAATGTCGAACCTACAAAGTTCCGTAACTAGACCATTGCGCCCAACTTTACTAATAATTCAGTGGTTGTTTCCCCTAGTAGCATTTTTTTTAACGCTGTTAGCAGATGTGAACTTTCTTCTGCGTTCATCCGGAGATTTTTTTTTTTTTTTCGGACGCGATTGCGTTGTGCCTGTTTACAACAGAGCTGCGTTCTTGTGCTGTTAGGCCGACTCATCCGACTTCTGCAGAAATGTGAAGTTTCTTCTTCTTCTTTGCGTTTATCCGGAGTGTTTTTTCAGATGTGATTGCGGTGTGTTGTTATGCGCTCTAGGGCTGAAACCCTTAGGCCAACTCATCCGTCTTTCGCGTGCGCTTTTGACCAGGTTAGCATTCCTGGGAGACTCTCACTTTTGTGGTACCTTCCACATCCCAGCTAGTCAAGTTGGAACAGTCGAAGACTTCATGATCATCCCTCAAGGGAAAGCAGGGACAGTCCATGGCATTTTCCACCATCCAGGGTTGCTTCCATAGTTGCAGGGCCGACACATAATGCCCTGGTGCTGGGCTCACGGACGGAATCGTCACGTCCTGCTCATGGCTGCTTTAATTCCTCACTTCAATATATTGGGCATTTCGTTCGCCGCGGGCTGTTCCCGCACAAACCAGATCGGCTGCAGTCGTTATCCACTCAGCGAGTTTTCGATTCGGACATGTGTCTGCAGTTGTGCCCGGGACAATATAGTCAGAACTGTTCCGAGCACGGCGGACATTCGGAAACTAGTCAAAGCTGTTCTAGACACGAGGAGCATTCGGAAAACTAGGTAGTCAGAGCTGTTCCTAGCACGGGGGACATTCGGAAGACTAGTTAGAGCTTTTCCGGCCACAAAAGACATTTCATTCGGACGTAATTGCGTAGTGCCAGTTTTTATTTTGCCACCAGTAGGCCCGTAATTCCGTCTTTGGCATGCATTTTTTAATGAGGTTAGCCTTCTTCATGTTTCGAGGCAAGTTAGACTCTTATTGCGACTTCCACTCAGCAAGCTTTTGCTTCGGGCTGCCACGCAATGGATTCGCTAGTCAAGCGTTCCATTTCGTGTCAACAAGACAATCTTCAACCTTTGACTACGCTCACTCCATGAGTATAGTTACAGACTTTCATCGGAACGTGCGACTGAGGTCAGGCTCTCTCATCCGGGGATCCCTAATATCCCACAGCTGAGAGCCTACTAATAGTATTTGGACTAAGTACAGTGCTTAGCATCTCACCTCCATTTTGGGGTAGGTGGGTATCGGCCCGGCTCTCACTTATGAGAGATTATAGCTTAGAGGCGTTCAGCCATATCCCTCAGCGGAGAGCCCTAGCGTGTGTATCCGGACCAAGAATTTCTGACTTCGTACACCTGATTTGAGCTTTTGACTGCCTGCAGTCTACCTGCAGAGCAGCAGGTTGTGTCTCTCTTAGTCTGGCCCCTAACCCAAGACCTCTCCGGCAGCTCTCGGGGTCTTTGGAACACGCAAGCGCCCCCACCCCCACCACGACAAGGTGGAGACACATCGTGGGGGGGGGGGGTGAATTTTCAGTACCAGTCTTGCTAACCCCACTGACTTTTGGAATTGGGAAGGGGAAGGCGAGGGACATCCATCTGTGAAAAAGTCCCTGTGTAGATGGTATGTTGGTGCTGGGTGGGGGAACCAGTGTCTACACCTACCTCCGTGCCACAGACGCACCTCACTACCAGAACTGCAATAAATGATTCACACCCACACACACATGCGCGCACGCACGCACGCACGCACACACACACACATACACACACGAGAAGTAGATTATGAGCTGTACTAGAACACGATTGCGACTAAACAATAGACACATTGAACTGAGACGACCTGGACGTTGCTATACGAGGCTTGTCTGCCCTGGTCATGTGGGAGTGCGGGGGTATGAACCGGCTGATAGGCTGGCAGGGAATGCAGAATAAGGTGTAGAAAACACCTTATATGTGCAGTTTGTTAAATAATTTTTACCTCTTTAATTTCAGTTGTTATTATTGAACCTCTCATTATTGTCATAATATTTGTAACCTATCAATTAATTATTAACACTGTCATGTTCCTTGTGCAATCCTCTTTAATTTGATATGTAATACAATAGATCTGCTACTATTTTAACCATTTTAAAATCATTATTGTAACACACCCCTACTTCCAATTTTCTGCCATGAATTTCTGTTTGGTCAGGACCCAATTTTTGTTTGGTAGCGAAAGAGTTATCTCAACTCAATCAGCTCAACTCAATTCAACTCAACTCAACCCAACTCACTTCAACCCAATTCAACTCAACCCAACTCAACTCAACCCAACTCAACTTAACTCTACTCAACTCAACTCAACCCAACTCAGCTCAGCTCAGCTCAACCCAACTCGGCCCAACTCAACTCAACTCAACTCGACGCAACTTCACTCCATTCAACCTAAGCTCAACTCAACTCAACGCAACGCAACGCAACTGCACTCAATCCAACTCAACTCAACTCAACTCCATTCAACTCAAAGCCAGACTTAACTGATTCACGTGGTCATGATTCAATGCCGAAGGATAATATATCGCTAAAGTGACTTCCCATTTGGACAGAAGGATAATATATACTCATACACATGCCAGCTTGTTATTTGTTCCGGTTCGCGGTATCTTCCACAATTTTAATGCTCAGTGAATAGACATTTACATGGTATGACTTGATCACTTGATTGTGTACCATGTTTGTTTCAAAGCTACTTGTTTGTTTGGCGCTGAATCAGTTAATGGTTAAGCCCAGTTATCAAGATGGTTCACTAACAACCAATATCACGTCTATCACTAAACAGACGGAGATAGACAGATAGTGGTAGACAGAGGGAGGGGAAGCGCAAGACAGAGCGGGAAGCAGATGAGAAGAAACCGTTACATTTTCATTAAGCAGTAGAGGTGCTTTCTGACAGAGACCAGTAGGTGCGGAATGAAGCCGATCACGGC
The DNA here is from genome assembly GCA_963921405.1 of Cepaea hortensis. Lineage (NCBI taxonomy): Eukaryota > Metazoa > Mollusca > Gastropoda > Stylommatophora > Helicidae > Cepaea > Cepaea hortensis. Next base: position 213,272,753 of record OY992877.1, on the reverse strand, counting down.
TGCCTTTGAATGGGAAAATCAGGGCGTTGATCGTGCACGCTCGCGATGAATAAATCATCAAAGGCACATTGTCAGCCTTACCAGAGCACAATCGGAAGTGGCAGAATGGATTTTGAGGTTGGAAAGCCTTCATCGGCACACCAAAGTAAAAAGACACAAATACAACAAACAGCATTACGTGTTTTAATATGGCACGAAGCTGTAATGGAGGATCGCCGGCAGAAGGACCGTGGACTGACTTATTAATCCAAGCACAAACCTCAACTATGTATCATGAGATCCACAGATCAGTTGACAGCAAGTGGTGCAGTAGAACATGTGAAATTAAAGAAAAAAGCTAGGGGTAGGGGTAGTGAGAAATCTCGACCCCCATAGAGAAGGCAAGGGGGGAGGGGGGGGGGGGAGAATTCTCAATTATATTTCTGAATGATAGACAAGTGTAGGAAGAGATATTGCTTTAAAATGTATTCAAGACATTTCTTGTGGATCGTTTTATACCATCATCATTATGTGCCTTGCCGATAAGCGTGAGTGGTCATAGTTCCCTAATCTCACACGAACACCAGTCTTAGATTGGGGCTCTGCCCTTGAGAAACTGAAATACTCTAGCCATGATAAACTATTCAGTGGCTGGGAGAGGACAGTGATGGAAGGCTTGGTTCCTGCTAGAAGAGGCTGAGGTCGACCAGCACACAGATGGACACAGGGCAATGCTGAAACCCTGGGCATGAGACTGCATGCTGTAGGAGGAGTGGCCAGAGATCCGGAAACTGTTGGGCAGGACGTGATCAGAGCGACAGGACTTGCTGCTTGATAACGATAAGGTTTCCAATATACGTTCTTTACAGGTTTCAATAAATGTTCTTTGCGTTCTTGACCGTCTTCCCCATCAATTTGGAGATCTGCAAGCATCTTTGTCATGTCGACATGGGTTACTCTATCGACAGTAGTCAATGAAATAAGGAATGTTCTTAGTAAGCACCCAACATTTGCTGTGTAATCTTGCCTTCTATAAACCCACATGTTTCTTCTCCTATTTCTGGTTGTGTTTTCCTTTTAACCATTTGCATGATGATTCTTAGCAATATCTTTGTGCAGTGACTCATTATGCTAATTATTCGGTGTTGATCAAATTCTAAGGCTTCTTATTTCCTTAGGATTACAACAAACATAGATTTACATAAGTCAGGAGATAAATCTCCAGTATCGTATATTATATTCAGCAGTCTGATGATCTGGTCTATTCCATATTCTTAAGGCATTGATCATTTCAGTTGGGATGTTGTCTGTGTCTGGAGTTATATCGGATTTCAAATGGTTAAGCACACACTATAATAACAGCAGATGGAGGATATATTAAGGAAGTCAAATATAGAATATACCAAGCAAAGACAACATTTCATAGGGTGAAGAATAAACTGTCAATTTAGTTTTGCAAATCGAGGCGAGGAAAAGATTTCGTAAGTGCTATATGAAACTAATCCTGATGTTTGGACGCGAATCATGGACAAATAAATGGGGGGAAATGCGTTTAATGCGTCGATTAAAACACAAAATGGTCCCATGTTAAAGCTGGTATTGACAATTGCCATTCACTGTTGCCAAGTCCTCTACAGGCTCCAGGCCTGGTCATGGAGGTCAGTATGGCCGAATGGATAAAACAGTCGCTCTTAGAATTCCGATATGCTGATGCCGGCGTAGCGGGTTCAACCCGTACACCGGTCTGTTGGATACTAATATGTTGAATTCTGGTCTTTGTCTTGGGGACAAGTACCTCATAAGTCGGAGTGGATTCGCCTGATGGCGAGGGACATTGCTAGTTGGGAAGGCTAATCCACACGCAAAAATCAGGCCAGTGCACTAGAAGTGGTACCATGTGTATGGACTACGCTTGAGTCTAAAGCGAGCGAAAACAAAATTTTAAAAAAACAAACAGACCCTGTAATTCTCCTGACAGCGTGAAAACTTCATCGGTAAATGGCAAGAGGAAGTACAAATAAATAATACATATAAATTGTCCGGAATCAGTTTCTTGCTATGTGACTGTGGTGTGATAGCACCATCACATTTTGTAGGCCGAGCGAAAAGAGGAATAGGTGGCAAATCTTTCTTTCATTTTGGCAAGCGAAGAGTTCGGGTGTCGAACACGTGTCCTCCGTGCTCATGACTTTACCAGCGCAGTTCGCTAGCTACATAATTAACCACTGGGGTGGTTTGCGTTCTCGACATTGTGGGACAAGACCCCAAACAAATTAGAACAAGTCTGTGATCCCATGAGATGTGAACACAGATTAACCACGCACCCGAGCGCGACACATCATGATAATGAATACTTTGATGAACTCGCTGGTTTCCCCCAGGTCACTATTTGCTCAAATGTTACACCACGGTGGAAGGTCACAGCAATCGCCCATTCTCACGGCCTGCACGATTCCTGTGGTCGCACGAGCTGATATGTCACGCGGACCACGACCAGGGAGCGCCTCAGTCGTAATGTCTCAGGGCAACAACAAGATGGCTGCAGATATGCACATACATAGATCGATGTCACGTGCTCGCTGTAGACTACCCAGATTGGCTGATTATATTGACACAGATAAAGTGGAAAAACGATTGCTTAAACTGATTACACACTCACATGCGCGCGCGCACGAGCACACGCACATAACACACACACACACACACACACACATATTTACATCTTCCATGACAGCATCATCATCATCTAATAAAATGTAGAGACGTGGAGGTATCTAGTTGGTCATGCGTCGAAGTGCTCTTGGCCCCTGCAGCTTGGAGCTGTCGTATTTGGAGGTGACAGGTTCGAATTCTGGTAGGGCAACTATAGCTTTCAATTATTATGCTGTCTAGTATGTTCTCTAGTCTCTACTTCTTTCTTCTGCAATACATTTGAATATATTTATGAACTGTCTTAGTGGCCTCCAGAAGTTCCCCAGTTGGTATTTCTTCTTCTTCTTCTTCTTCTTCTCATCCGGAGTGTTTTTTAAGACGTAATTGCGGTGTGCCTTGTTTTGCTCCCTTGGGCCAAAACCCTCAAAACCCAATACATTCGACTTTAGCGGTTTATTTTTTAAACCAGATTAGCCGTCCTGGATGACTCTCACTGTTTAGGTGCCGTCCACATCCCAGCTGGTCAAGTTAGAACGGTCGAAGACTTCACAGTCAGCCCTCAAGGGAATGCAGCGGCAGTCCATGAGCATTTACTGCCATCCAAGGAGGCTTCCATAATTGCAGAGCCGATATATAGCGATCTGGTACCGGGCTCACCCAAGTAATCGCCACGTCCTGCTCAAGGCTGCTTTAATTCCTCACTTGCATGTATTGGTTATTTCATTCGCCACTGGCCGCTCCCCACGCAAACCAGGAACTGTCAGTCTGCAGACGACATCCACTCAGCAAGCTTTTGCTTTCGACTTCCGCGTAATGAATTCGCCAGCGAAGCGTTCCATTTGGTGTTAATGAGACGTTTTTCCACCTTTGACTACGCTCACTCAATGAGTTTAAATACAGACTTGCTTCGTAACCATTGTGTGCGACTGAGACGCTTTTTCCACCTTTAGTGACGTACGAGGTAGGCTGCATATGCTGTTGGCTCAACATCTTACCTCCATGCAGCAGAGAGCGAGTAACGGCCAGGCCCTCTCATTCGGAGGATCCCTCATAGCTCTCGGTTGAGAGCCGTAGAACAAGTGTCTGAACCAAGCATGTAGCAGGCTCAGCATCTCACCTCCATTTAGCAGTGGGTGAGTGTCGGCCCGGCCCTCATATCCGGGGGATAATGACTGACGTTCAGCCATATCCCTCAGCTGAGAGCTGTAGAATATGTGTCTAGACATAGTGCGCCTGATTCGGACTAACCTTTGACAGTCTGTCTCCAGTCTATCTGCAAGGCAGCAGGTATGTGTCTCTCTTGGTCTGGTTTCTATCCTTTGGCTTGTCCGACATGGGAGACTCTGCCAGTAGCTGTGTTACCGTCGGCATAGCTCTTGGGGTCATTGGAACACGCAAGCCCCTCTACCACGAAAAGGTAGAGACACGTTAGAGGAGGGGAAGGGGGGGGGGGGGTGGCTTGTGGGTTCGATTCCGGGCTAACACATTCTAACACAATTTTCTCGGGGACTCTCAGGGGTCGTCGCTGCAGCTACGGAGTTCGTGCTTTGTGCGACCCTTCATCAGGCCGCCCTGCGGAAAGAGATCGAGCTCTGTGGGATAAAACTTGGTGCAATGAAGTGGATCGGCTTGCCTTTAAAACCATATTTGGCCTACTGGCAGCAGCCTTTTGCATGTCTGCCTGTGCGTGCGCTTGGTTTGCGGGACTGCTGTCTGGTCCACGTTTCACACGGGACAATGTGGAGCATTTTGAGAGAGATTTACGTGCACAGGAACGGGACATTAAAGGATGACCCTTTACCTTGAAGCTGGAACCGCGACTAACGACTAACTAACCCTTGTTTTAAATACGTTCCAAAGGTGTCTTGTGCCACTCTCTGTAACCCCATGTGTGTCAGCATTGATTGATCCGTACACGCCTGTTTTAATAAATATCGTCTTTAATATACACCTTCTTCTTTCCCTCAGCATTATGTCTTACTGTGCTGTTTGCTGTGTTTCGTCATGTCTTAGCGTGGATTTCAAGACATTTCCACGGATTTAGTCTCCTCCTACATAATGTCTTCTATCCTCGATCCTTCCGCTTCCTCGCATGAAAGGTCTCTCCTGGATGTCTTGACCACGTTACAATCGGGGAAAAGCACACAGACCTTATCTGAGACTGGTGGGCGTGTGAGGATGCAAATCATAATCGCTCACAATTATCGGGTTGACATATGATGCTGATGAAGACATGAATATGTACTTCAGTAGATCATACAAGGAGAATCTACGCACTGTACACGAACTTCGTGGTACCAGGGATCGGCAGTGTATACCGGAATCCCACACGTTAAATATTTTAATTGATGAGTTTGTTGTCCAATTTTGAAATATAAATTTACCCTTCTCAAAACCTGCTTGTTTTCTATTTCCAGTTGTCCGGTGATTTTTAATCTGCACACTAGTCATTGGAGAAAACTAGACCTGCGATCCGCTACCCTAGGATAACAGGGAATATACCATGAAAGTTGATAATGTTGATGAGCACAGACTGGAAACAACAAAGACAGATACAAACAGAATGTGCGAATTTCATGTTACCCTGAAATACATTGACCCAAAGCAGTCCCATGCTACCGATCTGTGATTGAGTCATAATATTTTGTCTGATTGAATGCATGATTATGTGCCCAATTTTCCCCTCACTTTCGAAGGCGACAAGACCAGAGGTCGACTGTGCTCATGCTATTATCAGAGCAGTTTGCTATCAGCTTCGCTAACACTTGGCCCATGTTGCATATACCTGGCCTAATGTTGTATATACCTGGCCCATGTTGCATAAACCTGGCCTAATGTTGTATATAACTGGCTCATGTTACATTTACCTGGCCTAATGTTGTATATAACTGGCTCATGTTACATTTACCTGGCCTAATGTTGTATATAACTGGCTCATGTTACATTTACCTGGCCTAATGTTGTATCCGTTGTAACAAGAAAACGGAGCATTACAGTGTTACATAGAACCTGTACTTTTGTATGGATGTGAAGCATGGACAATGAGCAGACAAGCTGAAAAAATATCTGATGGCTGTGGAAGTGTACTTTCTGAGCAAAATACAAAGAATATCATGGGCAGACAGAAAAACATATGAGCAAGTCCTACAAGATGCAGATGAAAACCGTAAACTGAACAGAAAAATTAGACGTAGACAGTCAAAATTGTTTGGGCGCGTTAGGGGAACTTGGTTGACAACTGGCAAGGTTGAGGGGAAAAGAACAAGGGGAAGACAGAGAGATAACTATCTAGATAGTTTGGTCACATGGCGTAATCGAGACACAAGCACAGAGTTGATCCACGAACTTTGTGATCGTACGAGATAGCAAAACATGACCGCCCACGCTTATTGGCATGGCGCATGATGATGATCAATAATTTATCTTCCTATACAATAATAGATCTAAGACTTGAACAAAGACATTGAAAAAGGCGAGTTTTCATATCACCAGAAAAGGAACCTTGGTGTCCAGTATCCCTCGGCAAATATTAAACTATTCCAAACATCTTTCAAGAACAAAGACATTGCCTAAACGTACATCTTTGCTCATTGTCCTTGCACGGAATCTCTTGCCCAGAATCAATCATTTCCACACGATAATGTAACAGTATAGTTGTCATTAGCCTCTTTGTTTGTGGAATTAATTGAAGTTAAATTAATGTTGGGCTGGGCGCATGTCAGAACAAACACAGCTGAAATATTATTTGGTTTTGAATTAACATCCAACAACTCTACGTTTGGCCTTCACGTATTCGCACATTAAAAAACTGGTCTATAAAATATTGATCGTACGTGCCAGTTTGCATTTTGTATGCCATCTTTAACGGGTTTACAAATATCATTAAAGCATTCTTTTTAAAAGAAAACTCACGGCGAGGAAATATAATGACAGATTTACCTGCTCACCGGCACATGCATGTTCATATTGATGTGGTGTTTTGTATGAATACGGCGTTATCATGCAATTATGAGTATAATAAAACTATCATTATCATTATTTGTAGGGGAATAACAGCATTTAGAACCGAAATAAATGGGTCGATAATTTGTGAGCAAAGTTTGTGCATGGGAGTTGTTCTCGGTTCTTGTTTCAGGTAAACTTTAAACATTGCAGGCGTTTAGTTATCATAACGTCATGCTAGCGAGATTTCACTTTAAGATACGAGATGTCCTGTTTTTCTTCTAAATTGTTTCGTGTTGGAGAAATGTAATCAATATTAAACAATAGAGTAGCGGCAGGTCGGCCTGGCTGGGTGAGTATGATCGCTCGTTCTTAAACAACCGGTGCGCTGATGCCGAAGTAGCGGGTTTAACTCTTTCACTGGTCAGTTGGAATAAGATATTGACTTCTCGTCCTTGACTTTGGGACGTAAATTACAAGTACCTCAGAAGTCAGAGTACGTTCGCCTGATGACCAGGGACACTGGAAATAGGGAAAGCTAATCCACACGCAAAAATAGGTCCATTGTACTAGAAGTAGTAGCACATGTATATATCTCAGAGTCCCAGAATGTGCTATATCCCAGAGTCCCACGATGTGTTATATATCCCAGAGTCCCAGAATGTGCTATATCCCAGAGTCCCAGAATGTGCTATATATCAGAGTCCCAGAGTGTGCTAAATCTCAGAGTCCCAGAATGTGCTATATCCCAGAGTCCCAGAATGTGCTATATCCCAGAGTCCCAGAATGTGCTATATCCCAGAGTCCCAGAATGTGTTATATCTCAGAGTCACAGAATGTGCTATATCACAGAGTCCCAGAATGTGATATATCTCAGAGTCCCAGAATGTGCTATATCTCAGAGTTCCAGAATATGCTATATCTCAGAGTCCCAGAATGTGCTATATATCAGAGTCCCAGAATGTGCTATATATCAGAGTCCCAGAATGTGCTATATATCAGAGTCTCAGAATGTGCTATATCTCAGAGTCCCAGAATGTGCTATTAACTCAGAGTCCCAGAATGTGCTATATCTCAGAGTCCCAGAATGTGCTATATCTCAGAGTCCCAGAATGTGCTATTTAACTCAGATTCCCAGAGTGTGCTATACCTCAGAGTCCCAGAATGTGCTATATCTCAGAGTCACAGAATATGCTACTTAACTCAGAGTCCCAGAATGTGCTATATCTCAGAGTCCCAGAATGTGCTATATATCAGAGTCCCAGAATGTGCTATATCTCAGAGTCCCAGAATGTGCTACTTAACTCAGAGTCCCAGAGTGTGCTATATCTCAGAGTCCCAGAATGTACTGTATCTCAGAGTCCCAGAATGTGATATATCTCAGAGTCCCAGAATGTGCTATATCTCAGAGTCCCAGAATGTGCTATATCTCAGAGTCCCAGAATGTGTTACTTAACTCAGAGTCCCAGAATGTGTTTTATCTCAGAGTCCCAGAATGTGTGATATCTCAGAGTCCCAGAATGTGCTATATCTCAGAGTCACATAATGTGCTATATCACAGAGTCCCAGAATGTGATATATCTCAGAGTCCCAGAATGTGCTATATCTCAGAGTCCCAGAATATGCTATATCTCAGAGTCCCAGAATGTGCTATTTAACTCAGAGTCCCAGAATGTGCTATATCTCAGAGTCCCAGAATGTGCTATATCTCAGAGTCCCAGAATGTGTTACATAATTCAGAGTCCCAGAATGTGCTATATCTCAGAGTCCCAGAATGTGCTATATCTCAGAGTCCCAGAATGTGCTACTTAACTCAGAGTCCCAGAATGTGCTATATCTCAGAGTCCCATAATGTGCTATATCTCAGAGTCCCAGAATGTGCTGTATCTCAGAGTCCCAGAATGTGCTACTTAACTCAGAGTCCCAGAATGTGCTATATCTCAGAGTCCCAGAATGTGCTATATATCAGAGTCCCAGAATGTGCTACTTAATTCAAAGTCCCAGAATGTGCTACTTAACTCAGAGTCCCAGAATGTGCTATATCTCAGAGTCCCAGAATGTGCTATATCTCGGAGTCCCAGAATGTGCTATATCTCAGAGTCCCAGAATGTGTTACTTAACTCAGAGTCCCATAACGTGCTATATCTCAGAGTCCCAGAATGTGCTATATCTCGGAGTCCCAGAATGTGCTATATCTCAGAGTCCCAGAATGTGTTACTTAACTCAGAGTCCCATAACGTGCTATATCTCAGAGTCCCAGAATGTGCTATATCTCAGAGTCCCAGAATGTGCTATATCTCAGAGTCCCAGAATGTGTTACTTAACTCAGTGTCCCAGAATGTGCTACTTATCTAAAAGTCCTAGAATGTGCTACTTATCTAAAAATCCCAGAATGTGCTACTTATCTAAAAATCCCAGAATGTGTTATATACTTCAGAGTCCCAGAATGTGCTATATATCCCAGAGTCCCACAATGTGCTACTTATCTAAAAATCCCAGAATGTGCTACTTCTCTCAGTCCCATGATGTGAAACAACATCGGATGATGACAGTGATCAGCTTATAGCCAGCAGTGTGGCAATGTGCGGTCGTGTAGAGGTAGGGGAGGGGATTGGTGTTGGCGCAGTAGCTTACTATCTGAGACCATGGGTGTCATTGTCTTTAAGACATAAGAGACCATCATGGGACTTGACTTGTTATGTTCCAAATATGGGAGAACTTCAGGCAAGCTAACCCACTGTCTATATAATATGGGAGAACTTCAGACAAGCTAACCCACTGTCTATATAATATGGGAGAACTTCAGACAAGCTAACCCACTGTCTATATAATATGGGAGAACTTCAGACAAGCTAACCCAATGTCTATATAATATGGGAGAACTTCAGACAAGCTAACCCACTGTCTATATAATATGGGAGAACTTCAGACAAGCTAACCCAATGTCTATATAATATGGGAGAACTTCAGACAAGCTAACCCAATGTCTATATAATATGGGAGAACTTCAGACAAGCTAACCCACTGTCTATATAATATGGGAGAACTTCAGACAAGCTAACCCAATGTCTATATAATATGGGAGAACTTCAGACAAGCTAACCCAATGTCTATATAATATGGGAGAACCACACATGAAGTAAAATCATTAGCTACCACATATTGGAGAACATCGTGTGCCATGCCGATGCGCCGTGGGCTGTCATGTTTCGCCATCTCACGCGATCACCAGAGTCGTGGATCTCTCTGTGTTTTCATTTCGATTATGTCATATGGCCAAGCCATCTAGATATGTACTTCTCTGCCTTTCCGTTGTTCTTTCCCCTTAAATCTTGTCAGTTGTCACCAAATTCTAGTTTATTTCTTCTCATACCATACCCAAAAATCTTGACTGTCTACGACTAATTTCTCTAATAGGTTTACGGTTTTAATTTGTTTCTTGTAGGGCTTGGTCATTGGTTTTTCTGTTTGCCCATAGTATTCTATGCATTTTCGTCAGAAACCACATTTCCACAGCCACCAGATGTTTTTCAGCTTGACTGCTTATTGTCCACGCTTCACATCCATACAAACGTACAGGTTTTATGTAGCACCCTCGACACTCTTTTTTTTGTTCTTGTTGCAATTGGCATCTTTTTATTGGTCAGTATGTTTTCCATCTTGCAAACGGCAACCTTTGTCATGGCGATTCTTGTTCTAATTCAGATCTGCTAACAATATTTAAAAAAAAAAAAAACGACACGTCTATGTGAAATAATCCCGAATGTCCTATATCTTACTGTGCACAGAAAGCTGACACAATGACGCCTAAACGTAAATGCGGTTCAATATTTGTACTTTCCCGGTTAAAACTACATCAGGCTGCCACATCACATCGTTTTCTCTTCTACAACTGGGTTAAAAAATATGGCAACCCGTATTGACCAAAGAAGCAATTTTCCCACCCATCTGGGCTAATATTAAAATGTTCGGAGCCATCAACATTTCAAACATTGATTTCTGCGGGGCCGATGTTGGCCGCTAGACAGCCAGATATTGCCTCGGGCGGAATGCAGCGTTTGTTTTCCATTGGCAATAGGAAGTTCGAGGTTAGAGAATTCCATATCCTGGTGGCAGGGGCTGGTTGTGGGTTGAGATGCTAATCAATGTAGCTGTTGGGAGGGGGAATACTAGCTTTAGCAGTCTAGGTGGGTGTGCACAACACCAGCAAACAGCAACAACCAAATAAACAACACCAGCAAACCAACAACAATTAAGCCAACAACACCAGAAAACCAACAACAATTAAGCCAACAACACCAGTAAGCCAACAACAATTAAGCCAACAACACCAGCAAATCAACAACAATTAAGCCAACAACACCAGCAAACAAACAACAATTAAGCCAACAATACCAGCAAGCCAACAACAATAAGCCAACAACACCAGCAAGCAAACAACAATTAAGCCAACAACACCAGCAAATCAACAACAATTAAGCCAACAACACCAGAAAACCAACAACAATTAAGCCAACAACACCAGCAAGCCAACAACATTTCAGCCAACAATACCAGCAAACCAACAACAATTAAGCCAACAACACCAGCAAATCAACAACAATTAAGCCAACAACACCAGCAAGCCAACAACATGTCAGCCAACAACACCAGCAAACCAACAACAATTAAGCCAACAACACCAGCAAATCAACAACAATTAAGCCAACAACACCAGCAAATCAACAACAATTAAGCCAACAACACCAGCAAGCAAACAACAATTAAGCCAACAACACTAGCAAGCAAACAACAATTAAGTCAACAACACCAGCAAACCAACAACAATTAAGTCAACAACACCAGCAAACCAACAACAATTAAGTCAACAACACCAGCAAACCAACAACAATTAAGTCAACAACACTAGCAAGCAAACAACAATTAAGCCAACAACACCAGAAAATCAACAACAATTAAGCCAACAGTACCAGCAAACCAACAACAATTAAGCCAACAACACCAGCAAGCCAACAACATTTCAGTCAACAACACCAGCAAACCAACAACAATTAATTCAACAACACCAGCAAGCAAACAACAATTAAGCCAACAGCACCAGCAAATCAACAACAATTAAGCCAACAATACCAGCAAACCAACAACAATTAAGCCAACAACACCAGCAAGCCAACAACATTTCAGTCAACAACACCAGCAAACCAACAACAATTAAGCCAACAACATCAGCAAACCAACAACAATTAAGTCAACAACACCAGCCAGCTCATTGTCCACCAAATATGGCAGAACTTTACATGAGCTAGCTCATTGTCCACCAAATATGGAAGAAGTTTACGTGAGCTAGCTCATTGTCCACCAAATATGGCAGAACTGTTCGTGAGCTAACTCATTGTCCACCAAATATGGCAGAACTTTACGTGGGCTAGCTCATTGTCTACCATATTTGGCAGAACTGCACGTGAGCCTAACTTATTATTTACCAAATATGGCAGAATTGTACCTGAGCTAACTAATTGTCCACCAAATATGTCAGAACTGTACATGGGCTTGCTCATTGTCTACCCAGGTTTGGCAGAGCTTCAAGTATAAACTATGGAAAACCGAGATCGGTGACCCGTTGTGCACGCTGGGTGAATTGATTATCTATGGGCAGTTGGAAGCAGTGAAAATCAGGCCGTAGAAGTTGCTGCAGTGGTAACATTATAAAATAAGTACAGCAAAACGTTTCTTGCATATCCTTTACAGGACGTAGCAGTCAACTCCAATATGTTTTGGCTGTTTGTGATTCATTGGCAAGTTTACGTTCAGTAGTTTGCCATTGTTTTCTGAACGACCGGCACTCCTACCATTGTATGGAACGAGAGAACAAATTTTATTTCAAAAGGGGTAAGAATTGGGCACGAAAGCCCGTTGGAAACCAACGAAAGGCGGTCTGCCACCAAATAGCTCACGACTGTGTTTCGAACGCGGTATGTGTGTGGGATTACGGATACAATTTGTAACTCCTTCACCACAGCGTCGGAAACATAATACCTGTTGGTAGTTTTATCTTTATCTCTGATTCAATCAAATCCAAGCCTCACGGTAGATGGTAGAAGCATCAACAGAGAGAACAAACTGAAGTATCTGGGAATCACATTTGACAGGAGCCTGTCCTCCAAGGACCATGTGGAATCGGTTGTGACAAGATCTCAAAAGGGACTCAATGCACTTAAAACTATGGCTGCAATGGACACAGAGCAGAGAATGCTTTTCACACTATACCAGCACTTGATCCTCTCAGTGATTGATTATGGACTAGGACTGCTCACTGTCTCAAAGAGTCAGCTGGTGAAATTAGAGCGCATACAGAACGAAGCGATACGAGTCATTCTAGGATGCACCTGAGACAGCCCAGTTGTGTGTATGCGTTACATCCTTGGTTTGCCGTTTGTTGCAGGTAGGCTCAAGGTGATGCAGACGAAGGCATACCTCAGAGTAGCTGCAGACACAGATCACCCGTTGCATGAGGCGCTGGACGTAGTTAAGGGTCAGAAACTGATAAGAGGGAAATCATGGATGGCTCAGGCGGAGGATACGATCAGACAGGTGTGCCCCTTGGAGAACATTAGGAGAGGAGAAGAGTGGGTCAGAGTGTCAGCGGAGCAGTCAGGCTTGTGCAGAGTTAAATCACATTGAGCCGGGAGTACAGGGAGTGGCCAGCAGGGGCCACGGAAGTGGAAATCCAGCAACTAATTCAGGATAATGCTCGCTCGGGTGATGTGATTATCTACACAGATGGGTCGGTGTTGAGAGGTAGGAGAAGTGCCTGGGGGTTCTTAGCAAAGGCGAATGGTCGACGTTTGGTGCAGGAGAGCCTGGCATATGATACAACAACATCTAGCTTGAGAATGGAGGTGGAGGCAGTCACTGCGGCTTTCCGCTGGATGGAGAATACGATACACACACACATCGTGATTGTAACTGATTCAGAAAGCATGCTGAGTAGGGTGAAGACAGGCAAGCTTCGTGCGGAGTGGCTTGCTTCGCTTCGGAAGTCACAGGTGACAAGCATCGTTTGGATCTTTTCTCCGGGGCATGCTGGTGTGCTGGGGAATTAAAAGGCGGACAGATTGGCTGGCTCGGCAAAACTTGGTGGAGTATTGATGCATGACAAAGCAGATGTGGTTGCGACCTTGTGGGAGCATGTGTACACCTCGGAGGAGCAAATGGATCCACCATGGTCTGACAAGAATTCGAAAGCGAGGTGTGACGAGGGGATCTGGCCGACGATCAACGCTCAGAGGAAAGGCGAGACGAACATATAATCAGATTGCTACTGGTACTATTAGTGTTGGAACTCTTCGCTGGCTGCTGAGGATGGAGACGGAGCGCTTATGGGAATGCCCCGAATGCTGTGATGTAGATTCCTAAATCAATCAACCAATAAAATCGTAAAACTCTGCATCCAGAGTTATAACTGGATGTGCTTCTTCTTCTTCTTTTTATTTCTCCTCTTCCACGTCTCTTCTTCTTTCTCTTCTTTTTCTGCTTCTTCTTTCTCTTCTTCTTTTTCTGCTCCCCCTTCTCCTTCGTCTTCTCCTCCTCCTTCTATAAGCGAGTTTCATTACAAGAATAATAAAAACAAACATTAAACGAAACACTGAAGACGACGAAGAATAACACAATAACACATAAAATAAAGAATCATTTTCATCTTCCTTTCCTTTATTTAGCTAAATATAACATTGCTATGCATAAAAATACCACGTTGATTAATACTAACAGTATTTTACAGCGTTTTTCACAAATCACACGATGTGACACGTGATTACTGGTAGGGAAAACAAGTATGGCATATTGACATTTGATGCCTTCCAGCGATAGAAGCGTTGAGGGACATGATCCAGACAAAAACAACATGGCTGCTACAAAGGGATATCAGTGCAACACACTTAGTGGAGAAATGCGAGTAATGTCCCTGTCGAGTGCTAGCGGAAACGAGAGAAAATTCTAAAAAGTGTACTAATCAGTGTGTTTAATTACTCCATTAATTTAATTGTTATCTTCTCATTTTGTTATTCAGTACACATCAGTATTATTTTGTTCATGTTTTCTGCGTTTCTGGTTTGCTGTGTCACGTGGTTATTGTGGTTGTGTAAGAAGACTGTAGTCTGTTATTAATTCTCAAAAATGCCGAGATTTGTTTCCTTGCCAGTGGAAATTTGGTTTAAACCCAGCTTGAAAACATGCGTACAATATAACGTTCAGAAATGTCTGGAGCTTATTTGGAACGAGAGAAAATTTGGAGGAAGGTAACTAGTCACACTGTCTCAATATGACGTGACTTAGTATATGTGATGATGCAAATGTTACACCCCTACGGAAGTACCTGCCACTGGGTTAACTTTACATCAATGTCTTTCTGTACTAGTCCCTTTCTACTATTCCCTCTGTTCTATTATCTCTGTAATATTCCCTGTGTACTATTCCCTCTGTACTATTCCCTCTGAGAGTGGAGGGGGAATAACGGGCGCGTTAACGAAGTTGCTAGGGAAATACAGTGATAATATCATGAGCATATTCGCACGAAGGTTCGACGCCCGTGCTCGTCGCGCGCTAAGTGAGCACACCACAATTTCTCTCTGTGTATTCGGGTCTACAAAATGTGATGGCCTTGTCACATCACAGACCCATAGCAAGAAACTGCCGCAGGATGTCAGATCAGAGTACACACAACAGCACAGCCCTCTAAACCCCCAGGCCTGCCTGTCAACAGACAGTGTCAAGATTAAGATCGTTCTGAACTGAACGAGAAATCGTGTCCACGCACACAATTACATGTCATCCACCGTGACCATCAGCGATGACCACACTGTAAAAGATTACATGTCATTTGCAGGATGTGGCAATCACCCTCGGCTCCTATTGTCACTTTGCGATTTACTAGGCAATGTTACGGTCAGTAGTTTGCCATTGTCTCCCTGGTCTAGGGATTACACGACTTTCTCCGTAATCCCGTAGAGTCTCGTGAGTAACGTGACGTTGCTCGAGAATCGGTAGCGGTTCTCTCCGCGTCGGTAACTTACGGGGTAAAGCGATGGCAAACTACTGAGCGTAATCTTGCCAAGAAATAAACAATCAGCTGAAAGATGCTGGTGTTGACCGCGATGTCGTGTAAAGGATATGCGAAAAAAAAGTTTGCCATTGTTTTGAGAGGTCAACATGTAAGTCTAAATGGCCGCCTTGTGGAAGTGAGTATGCATTACACCATTCGGCCGCGTCGACTTCTGAAGAGACTGTACATGTCACAAAATGTGAATGCTTTCGGGTCATAACTGACAATAGCGGATACCGTTTAAAACATGAACAGAACAATGCTCGTAGAAGAGCACAGGTTAAACGGTGCTCATTCATATTGCTGTCTTATGTAAGATTGTACTCGTGTAATCAAATAAATGAACCATATTTAACCCCCACCATATATATTTACTTCCCCCCTGTTCTGACTGCACAGTCCAGCAACCTATTTCACAATTATAACAGTAATTAACTACAAAAGCATCATCGTTAACATCATCAACTTCAGCAACAAAGATCTGCCTCAGCACTGTTGGTTGTATTTTGCGCCATATTTATTTCAGTACCCCTGTGTTCGGTCGAGACACATTCTGAAATTAACTATTAACCTTGAACCTGTAATCCGTTGGGTAACCCACCTACCTAGGGGTATGGTCGTGACCCAGCGCACAAGAGCACTAAGCCAGGACTGTTCATGTTGCGACTACCCCACTGCCAACTACTACATCATTTTGTTAGAACCGTTGATCAACAACTTCTCAAATCATGTTGTTCTGGGCGGTAGAAGCTACGGAGCAGGATGTTCCTCATCATGTTCATCGCTGTCGACAGACGCCTCCCGAACCATATCATCAAACTCATTATTGGTGTCAGCTGGATGGCACGTTTCACTTCACCTGTGTCTCATCAGAGCCATTGCCGCCAGTCATTTGTGCCAAGACTGGTGTAATGAACACGGTGTTTTCTGAATGTAACAATCACATTTTGAAATATTCGAAGCTGGTTACACCGAGTAGGCAGACGCTTCTTCTCCTGGATGATGAACTGGAACAATGTGTCCCTGCGATACTTGCACCTTTCGGCCGACACATCCGACTTATGTGGGCATTTGTTGACCGGGTTAACCTTCTCGGGTGGAAAGGACCCAATCAAGGATCCAATGTTTAGCTAGCAGGAAGGGATGTGTTAGAGGACGGAGTAACCACGTACCTGACTAGCCAATCATGGCTACTATTTTTATGTTTTTATTTGTTTGTTTTTATTTTGTTTTGCGCTCGCTCGCGTTGAACTCAAGCGTGGTCCACAAACTTCTTCTACTAGTTAAGTTAGTTGCATATCCTTTACAGGACGTTGCAGCCAACACCAGCATTGTTTTCTGTTGTGATCTCTTGGTACGTTTATGTTCAGTAGTTTGCCATTGCTTTCTGAACGACCGGCAGCTATACCATTCCGTTAATACCAACGCAACGTGGTCTGCTGCCAAATCGTGCGCAGCTGAATTTCGGGAGTGAGTGAGTGAGAGAGAGAGAGAGAGAGAGAGTGTGGCATATATTGAAGAAACAAGGTACATACTGATAAAACATGAGTTAATTAACAACCGTGGAAGGCAAGGGTGGTATGGAGACATTGACGACTAAGTCAGCTAACAAGCCGCTTGCTGTCAACGACGACAACGACGAAGACGAAGAAAACGGAAATGATGATGATGATATGACAAAGCAGAAGAAGAAGCAAGAGAAGAAGAAGATGAAGGTGATGATGGTGATGATGAAGCAGGAGAACTACAAGAATATGAAGCAGCAGGAGGAGGAGGAGGAGAAGAAGAAGAAGAAGAAGAAGAAGAAGAAGAAGAAGAAGAAGAAGAAGAAGAAGAAGAAGAAGAAGAAGAAGAAGAAGAAGAAGAAGAAGAACGAACAAACAGACTTTATTTTCAAAGGGTAACAAATTGGGCACGCAGGCCCGTCTTACATTCGGCCCTTCCAATCACTCATCTTTCTTTCATCAACAGTGCATAGGAAAAAACATTGTCACATGAATGTTGTAAACATAAACAATGCATATTACTATGTTATGTGACACATCCACCACCCACCCACACATCCCCCATTCACTCCAACTCCACCCAACAACACACACATACATTCCCCCATCCATCCACCACATCCCTACACCTACACATCTCCCCATCCATACACACCTCTCACCCACCACACGTCCCATCCACCCACACCCCAAGCACACATACATTCCCCAACCCACACATACCCCACCCACACACATCCACCCACCTACACACACCTCCCCACCAACTCAGATATCCTCTACCCGTCCCATTACTCACCAACAATCACTCACCCACATATCCTCCTCCACCCACACACCTCCAACCACACAGCCTAACACACATTCCTCAGCCACACATCGCCCCCCCCCCCACACACATCTCCCCGTCAACTCACATATCCCGCACCTACCCACACACAAATTCCGAACCCACCCACATAATCTCTCATCTCCCCCAGCCCACTCACAGATCCCGAGCCCACCCCTACAAACAACCCCCACCATCTCCTAACCTGCACACACTCACCCACCCACATATCCTCTACCCACCCACACATCCTCTACCCACTCATCCCCCAACCAAACATCCCTTAACCACACACCCTTACTCATATACAATCATCCACCTACACATCCTCTACCCAACCACACATCCTCCACCCACCCATACCCAGCCACACATGCCTTAACCACACACCCCTACCCAGAAGAAGAAGAAGAAGAAGAAGAAGAAGAAGAAGAAGAAGAAGAAGAAGAAGAAGAAGAAGAAGAAGAAGAAACAGGAGAACTACAAGAGTATGAAGTAGCAGGAAGATAAGAAGAAGAAGAAGAAGAAGAAGAAGAAGAAGAAGAAGAAGAAGAAGAAGAAGAAGAAGAAGAAGAAGAAGAAGAAGAAGAAGAAACAGGAGAACTACAAGAGTATGAAGTAGCAGGAAGATAAGAAGAAGAAGTAGAAGAAGAAGAAGAAGAAGAAGAAGAAGAAGAAGAAGAAGAAGAAGAAGAAGAAGAAGAAGAAGAAGAAGAAGAAGAAGAAGAAGAAGAAGAAGAAGAAGAAGAAGCTCAGCGAATAAACGAGTAACTATACACAACCAAGTATACATTATAGTATCTAAACATTTTATGAATGAAAGAAACCCTAACAGAGAATGTCAGAAACCGAATCCTCGAGCTGGAAGAAACTCCTATAAGAAGCTCTCCTTGCAGTGCTAGCCTGCTTTTCTATTCTATTAACCACAGGGACCTCTTAAATCGCGCCTGGTCCCGTCGTCGGATTTCGCCTCGCGCCGGGCAGCCAATCGGTGATACCGGTTCTAGTTTGTGCGTCTACGGGAAAATGGCACTGTTGTCAGGGGTTTGCATTCATGTGTGACTAGCATTAGTAGAGGAAACAGAACGTTTGCAACCATGGTCGGAGGTAGATGGATAGCTACACACCTCCCAACATGATTCCTATGTTTATCTGGTTTCTGCTAACACACATGACAACAACTTCAAAAGGTGAGTGGTGTAGTTTAGTTAAATTCATCAGGCTTTTAAACACTTCGCGTGTGCTGTGTCGACACGCCATTTCTTCCTTTGGGACTTCAGTCACAACACAGTTCACATTTCGCGTGTGCCGTTTGTTTATAAATCGTGTGCATGTGTGCGCTGTGCTTGCTATAGTTGCACTTGCAGCAAACAACACAACAGAATGTTCTAGAAACAAACACTACTTCATACCGGTCTAAGTTCTTACACTTAGAACACTCGGCTCAATGCTAAAGCATATTTAAATATATGCATGTTAACCTTTCCACTTTCAACCTACTCTTTTGAAGTCTGTTGCATGCATTTTGACACACTAGTTTGCTGAATGTAGACATGTGTGCTGTATGTAAATCGGGTTCAAGAAATGGGTGGGTCTTGGGGAACCCATGACAGAATCCTAACAATACACTAACTCTTAAATAGGAACTGCCGCACCAGATGGCTTTTTCACGTTTGATTATATCTGTGATTGAAAATACACTAGATCAACGGCGGACTTGTTTTACAGATATATTTGGTGCCAGGAATAGCAGGTTATTTATGTTTTAACATAATGTCAAATGTGCGAGTGGGTCCGCTTCTTTATGGAGGAGCTATCCGAGGAGCTGACATCCCGGCCAGTCCGCCACTGCACCAAATAATTAAAACAGGCAGTTGTTCGTAGACTAGTCTCCCTGGCGTCTGTTTAAAGTGTACATGTAATATGATATATGTAGGTCAGAATGGCCGAATGGATAAGAACGTGTGTTCTTAATCATCCGGTATGCTGATGTCGAGGTAAGGGGTTCAACCCCTACACCGGACAGTTGGACTAAGATGTTGACCTGTCGTCCTTGACTTGGGGACGTAGATTACCAGTACCTCTGAAGTCGGAGTGGGTTCGCCTGATGGCGAGGGACCTTGTTAATAAGGAAAATTAATCCACACGCAAAATTCAGTCCAGCACTACTAGAAAGTAATGTGTATAGACTACGCTTGAGTTCAAAGCGGGCGACCTTAAACAAAATAATAGGAATATTTGTTCATTCAGTCATCTGTGTATAATGATACAATGCACGAAATAATACAGATAGCTGTTTATACACTAGTCTGTTTCTCTCGCTGTCTTCTGTTTAAACATAAACCAGACAATTGCTCATACGCCAGTCTGTTTGTCTTCTGTATAAAGTCTAAGCATAATACAACACACCAAATAATACATATAGTTCATATACAAGTCTGTTTACCGCTGTGCAAAATCAGTCAAACCACGAGGGAAGTCGGAAGTTGTTGTAGTGTAGTCCGGTCATAGTTTCGGTCCTTATCGGAGCAGGTTAGGATTCGTACAACTGCCCGGTCCCCAGGTCGACCCAGTCTACATTGGGTACCACGAATGTATTCGGAGGTAAAGGTGGCCGGAGAGGTGCTGACCACGTGACCCAGCTAGTGTCGGTTGGTCTGTAGAGACATGTGTCTAGCACCATATACCCCAAACACCTTCAGTAAGGCATAGACACGGGTCCTTTACTTTACTTTACTGTACTTTACTTTATTGTACTTTACTTTACTGTACTTTACTTTATTGTACTTTACTTTACTATACTTTACTGTACTTTACTTTATTGTACTTTACTTTACTTTACTGTACTTTACTTTACTTTACTGTACTTTACTTTATTGTACTTTACTTTACTATACTTTACTGTACTTTACTGTACTTTACTTTACTTTACTTTACTTTACTTTACTTTACTGTACTTTACTTTACTTTACTTTACTTTACTGTACTTTACTTTATTGTACTTTACTTTACTTTATTGTACTATAATGTACTTTACTTTACTTTACTTTACTTTACTTTACTTTACTTTACTTTATTGTACTATACTTTACTTTACTTTACTTTATTGTACTATAATGTACTTTACTTTACTTTACTTTACTATACTTTACTTTACTTTACTTTACTTTATTGTACTATACTTTACTTTACTTTACTTTACTTTACTTTACTTTACTTTACTAGGGAACTCGTCAATCAACATAAGTTACCAGTTCCTCAGAAGTCGGAGCTGGTTTGCCTGATGGCAAGTGACACTAGTAATTTTTTTTTTTTTTTTTGCATATCCTTTACAGGACATCGCTGTCAACACCAGCATCTTTCAGCTGTATGTTGATTTCTTGGCAAGATTACGCTCAGTAGTTTCCCATTGCTTTCTGAGCGGCCGGCTCACATACCCCGTAAGTTACCGATGCGATTCGAACTACTGCTGATTCTCACCGTCATCACGTTACCGACGAGAGTATACGAGATTACGGAGCAAAGTCATAACCTCTAAGCCACGAAGCCGGCGACACTAGTAATAGAAAAATTAAAAAAAAACTAATCAACATGCAAAAATCAGCCCAGAGCACAAGAAGTATTAGCAGGTACTACGCTTGTGTTCAAAGTGAACATACAGCAAAAAAACAACTATCCACTGGTGCAGTTTGTCAGTGCAGTCTCGTGGGTTTATTACCGAGGGAATCGGAGCACCTATCAATGTATACGGAGTGCTCCGATGATAACTCGAGCTGAACTAACTGAACCCGTGAATGTATCTCCCCGTTCTTTCTGAAGCATTTTGGATTTCCCCAGAGGATATTCTTTACTCAGTAATTGTATGGCAAGCAGCCGCTTGCATCTTACAACAGTGATAAGTATAGGAAATAATAATAATAATAATAAATGATATGCCAGCGTAACAATGTGATAAAAATCAAACACAACGACACGATGCCGATAATAATTATATAACTAACAATTATTAATAATTATAGTAATGACACAACAGTAGAAATATATAGAGAGAGAAAAAGCAATATTCACAATAATATTTAAACCAATATTAACATTAAAAACAATAGTAGTAGTAGTAGTAGTAGTAGTAGTAGTAGTAGTAGTAGTAGTAGTAGTAGTAGTAGTAGTAGTGGCGGCGACGGTTGTAATAGTGATGGTGACGGTGGTAGTGGTGATGGTGTTTGTAGTAGTGGTGGTGGCGGCAGAGGTTGTAGTAATGGTGTGATGGTGGTGACGGTGGCTGCAGTGGTGGTGGTGGTGGTGGCTGCTGTTGTAGTTGTGGTGGTTGTGGCAACGACGGTGGTAGTAGTAGTGTTGTAGTAAGCAGTCAGGGCGCGATCAGAAACAACCACAATAACCAATCAGACCCCAGAGGTCGCCTTTACTCGCTTTGAGCTCAAACGTACTCCATGCACATACTACTACTTCTAGTCAACTGGACTGATTTTTGCGTGTGGATTAGCTTTCCCTATTACTAGTGTCCCTCGCCATCAGGTTCGACTTCAGAGGTGTTAACTAATTTACATCCTCAAGTCAAGGACAAGATGTCGACATGTTAGTCCAACTGACGGATATAGCGGCAGAACCCGCTACCTCGGCATCAGCGCACCGGAAGTTTAAGAGCAAGCGCTCTTATCCACTCAGCCACACCGACCTCTGCAAACATTGTGACGCGACCAACAATAACAGAATTAAAGATAATAAAACCAGTGAGGAAACGCAAGTAATCAGGAACATAACTAAAGCAACAAGCATAATCAAATCAGTAACAACCGTAATTGGTCGTTAGGTTAAGTGCAAGGCAGTAAGGAAACAGCGTCGGAGACTTCGGCGAGCGAGGAAAGGAATGACATTTAACAGCGGTAAAGCGGCACGGGCCAAGCCTACTACAGAGGACGAGTCTGAAGTACAAAGACCAGGAGACAGATTATTGTACAAGATTAACTACCTCCATTATAACCAAGGCTAGGGAGACATGCTGAACAAGGTGGAAAATATGTTTTATTTTTTTAAAGGAAGAGAGGAAGGAAGCAAGCAAGGAAGGAAGCAAATAAGTAAGCAAGCAAGCAAAGAAGGTTTCAAGGAAGAAAGCAAGCAAGCAAGGAAGCAAGCACGGAGGAAAGCAAGAAAGGAAGGAAGCAAATAAATAAGCAAGCAAGGAAGTAAGCAAGCACGGACGGAAGCAAACAAGTCAGCAAATAAGGAAGGAAGCAAGCAATGAAGAAAGTAAGCAAGGAAGAAAGCAAGCATAGAAGAAAGCAAGCACGGATAAAAGCAAGCAATGAAGAAAGCAAGCAAGGACGGCAGCTAGCAAGGGAGAAAGGTAGGAAAGAAGAAAGCAAGCAGGGAAAAAAAGCAAGAAAGAAAGCAAGCAAGGAAGAAAGCTAGCAAGGAAGAAAGAAAGCAAGCAAGGAAGAAAGCAACCAAGGAAGAAGGCAAGCAAGGAAGAAAGCAACCAAGGAAGAAAGCAAGCAAGGAAGAAAGCGACCAAGCAAGGAAGCAAGCAAGGAAGAAAACAACAAAGGAAGAAAGCAAACAAAGATCAACAAACAATTAAGGAAGAAAGCAAATAAGCAAGCAAGTAAGGAAGGAAGCAAACTCGGAATAAACAAGCAAGGAAGAAAGCAAGTACGGAAGGTAGCAAATAAGTAAGCAACCAAGCAAGCAAGCCTGGAAGGAAGCAAACAAGCAATGAAGCGAGGGAGGGGGGATCCAACAATTGCTCTCTATTTTTGATTGTTGAATGAAAGCCTGCCACTCTGCCCGAAGCATGCCTGTCTTCAAATGGGACACGAGGACGGTCCTGGACCAAAACTTTGGTGATCTTGTGAGGTGGGGAACAATGTCGCCCACGTTTATCGGCAAGGCATAGAATGATGTCAAAGAAGAAGAAGAAGAAGAAGAAGAAGAAGAAGAAGAAGAAGAAGAAGAAGAAGAAGAAGAAGAAGAAGAAGAAAACGAAGAAGAAGAATATTCGGATCACGTGTGATTATGTTATAACATTTCAATTTGGCCTGTGCTACGGAGTTTGTACGCACTTTCTTTTACCAACGTTCGAATCCCGTGTAATTACAACTTTCAGTTTTTATATTGTCTAGTTTGTCCTCTGACCCCCGCGTCCTGTGCTCACTGTGAGTGCGAATCAATACCTGTCCATTTATTTCTCATGTTCATTCTGAGGCCTGAAGCGTTGACCAACTATTGATATTTATGTGAACAAACACGGGATGCAATAAGTTGGGGTGTATTAATTAACAAGCAAGCGCGCACAAGGGAGTCAAGTTAGCGCACCGGCTGTTATGTTAGCGCACCGGCTGATACGTTAGCGCACTGGCTGGTACGTTAGCGCACTGGCTGGTACGTTAGCGCATTGGCTGGTACGTTAGACCACTGGCTGGTACGTTAGACCACTGGCTGGTACGTTAGTGCACTGGCTGGTACGTTAGACCACAGGCTGGTACGTTAGTGCACTGGCTGGTACGTTAGACCACTGGCTGGTACGTTAGCACACTGGCTGGTACGTTAGACCACTGGCTGGTACGTTAGCACACTGGCTGGTACGTTAGACCACTGGCTGGTACGTTAGACCACAGGCTGATACGTTAGACCACTGGCTGGTACGTTAGTGCACTGGCTGGTACGTTAGTGCACTGGCTGGTACGTTAGTGCACTGGCTGGTACGTTAGTGCACTGGCTGGTACGTTAGACCACAGACTGATACGTTAGACCACTGGCTGGTACGTTAGTGCACTGGCTGGTACGTTAGCACACTGGCTGGTACGTTAGTGCACTGGCTGGTACGTTAGTGCACTGGCTGGTACGTTAGACCACTGGCTGGTACGTTAGTGCACTGGCTGGTACGTTAGACCACTGGCTGGTACGTTAGTGCACTGGCTGGTACGTTAGTGCACTGGCTGGTACGTTAGACCACTGGCTGGTACGTTAGTGCACTGGCTGGTACGTTAGTGCACTGGCTGGTACGTTAGTGCACTGGCTGGTACGTTAGTGCACTGGCTGGTACGTTAGTGCACTGGCTGGTACGTTAGACCACTGGCTGGTACGTTAGACCACTGGCTGGTACGTTAGTGCACTGGCTGGTACGTTAGACCACTGGCTGGTACGTTAGTGCACTGGCTGGTACGTTAGACCACAGGCTGGTACGTTAGTGCACTGGCTGGTACGTTAGCACACTGGCTGGTACGTTAGACCACTGGCTGGTACGTTAGACCACTGGCTGGTACGTTAGACCACTGGCTGGTACGTTAGTGCACTGGCTGGTACGTTAGTGCACTGGCTGGTACGTTAGTGCACTGGCTGGTACGTTAGTGCACTGGCTGGTACGTTAGTGCACTGGCTGGTACGTTAGTGCACTGGCTGGTACGTTAGTGCACTGGCTGGTACGTTAGACCACTGGCTGGTACGTTAGACCACTGACTGGTACGTTAGACCACTGGCTGGTACGTTAGACCACTGGCTGGTACGTTAGACCACAGGCTGATACGTTAGACCACTGGCTGGTACGTTAGTGCACTGGCTGGTACGTTAGTGCCTGGCTGGTACGTTAGCACACTGGCTGGTACGTTAGTGCACTGGCTGGTACGTTAGCACACTGGCTGGTACGTTAGACCACTGGCTGGTACGTTAGCACACTGGCTGGTACGTTAGTGCACTGGCTGGTACGTTAGACCACTGGCTGGTACGTTAGACCACAGGCTGGTACGTTAGCACACTGGCTGGTACGTTAGTGCACTGGCTGGTACGTTAGCACACTGGCTGGTACGTTAGAACACAGGCTGGTACGTTAGTGCACTGGCTGGTACGTTAGCACACTGGCTGGTACGTTAGACCACTGGCTGGTACGTTAGTGCACTGGCTGGTACGCTAGCACACTGGCTGGTACGTTAGACCACTGACTGGTACGTTAGACCACAGGCTGATACGTTACACCACTGGCTGGTACGTTAGTGCACTGGCTGGTACGTTAGTGCCTGGCTGGTACGTTAGCACACTGGCTGGTACGTTAGCACACTGGCTGGTACGTTAGACCACTGGCTCGGGCGTTAGCACACTGACTGGTATGTTAGACCACTGGCTGGTACGTTAGTGCACTGGCTGGTACGTTAGTGCACCTGCTGGTACGTTAGCTCACTGGCTGGTACGTTAGCACACTGGCTGGTACGTTAGACCACAGGCTGGTACGTTAGCACACTGGCTGGTACGTTAGACCACTGGCTGGTACGTTAGCACACTGGCTGGTACGTTAGCACACTGGCTGGTACGTTAGACCACTGGCTAGTACGTTAGCACACTGGCTGGTACGTTAGACCACTGGCTGGTACGTTAGCACACTGGCTGGTACGTTAGACCACTGGCTGGTACGTTAGACCACTGGCTGGTACGTTAGCACACTGGCTGGTACGTTAGCGCACCTGCTGGTACGTTAGCTCACTGGCTGGTACGTTAGCTCACTCGCTGTTATGTTTGCTTGTTGCCCATCAGGTGTTTTTATGTCATGTGTTTGTATCCTCTGCCAAGCGGGAATTGTTTCATGGATGTTGCTCCACGGTCAACCTATCTTAAAATGGGTACCAGCAATTTAGTGGGAAGTAAATATGGTTGGTGGGATATTGACCACTTGACCAAAGCTTCGACTGGTCTAACAATATGCGTCTTGTGCCATATACCCAGGGTGGCCAAGGTGGCGCAGTTGCTAGCACGCTTACCCTTTAGGTACATGTTCAAGTCATCATTGAGGTGGATGTATTTGTTAACTTCCAGATCTGCCCAGCTTAAACAAAGGTACCCGGATATGTTAGGGGAAGTGAATACGACAGGCCTGCTATTGACCGCATCATCCTTAGAGCACCGAGTCGTCTATGGGAGTATGGGGCTAGAATCGTATACACATTTACGCCTTAACCCGTTTAGATGGTCTTTTACTTTACTGACCCTGTACCCA
This sequence comes from Cepaea hortensis, assembly GCA_963921405.1. NCBI lineage: Eukaryota > Metazoa > Mollusca > Gastropoda > Stylommatophora > Helicidae > Cepaea > Cepaea hortensis. Next base: position 213,245,748 of record OY992877.1, on the reverse strand, counting down.
GTATAGGCGCGCTTCATGACGTGAGAGCGGGTAATTCACTTTACTGACCCTAAACCAGTATAGGTGCGGTTCATGACGTGAGAGCGGGTAATTCACTTTACTGACTCTGTACCCAGTATAGGTGCGCTTCGTGACGTGAGAGCGGGTAATTCACTTTACTGACCCTAAACCAGTATAGGCGCGCTTCGTGACGTGAGAGCGGGTAATTCACTTTACTGACCCTAAACCAGTATAGGTGCGCTTCATGACGTGAGAGCGGGTAATTCACTTTACTGACCCTAAACCAGTATAGGTGCGCTTCGTGACGTGAGAGCGGGTAATTCACTTTACTGACCCTAAACCAGTATAGGCGCGCTTCATGACGTGAGAGCGGGTAATTTACTTTACTGACCCTAAACCAGTATAGGTGCGCTTCATGACGTGAGAGCGGGTAATTCACTTTACTGACCCTAAACCAGTATAGGTGCGCTTCGTGACGTGAGAGCGGGTAATTCACTTTACTGACCCTGTACCCAGTATAGGCGCGCTTCATGACGTGAGAGCGGGTAATTCACTTTACTGACCCTAAACCAGTATAGGTGCGCTTCGTGACGTGAGAGCGGGTAATTCACTTTACTGACCCTGTACCCAGTATTGGCGCGCTTCATGACGTGAGAGCGGGTAATTTACTTTACTGACCCTAAACCAGTATAGGTGCGCTTCGTGACGTGAGAGCGGGTAATTCACTTTACTGACCCTGTACCCAGTATAGGCGCGCTTCATGACGTGAGAACGGGTAGTTCACTTTACTGACCCTGTACCCAGTATAGGCGCGCTTCATGACGTGAGAGCGGGTAATTCACTTTACTGACCCTAAACCAGTATAGGTGCGCTTCGTGACGTGAGAGCGGGTAATTCACTTTACTGACCCTGTACCCAGTATTGGCGCGCTTCATGACGTGAGAGCGGGTAATTTACTTTACTGACCCTAAACCAGTATAGGTGCGCTTCGTGACGTGAGAGCGGGTAATTCACTTTACTGACCCTGTACCCAGTATAGGCGCGCTTCATGACGTGAGAGCGGGTAATTCACTTTACTGACCCTAAACCAGTATAGGTGCGCTTCGTGACGTGAGAGCGGGTAATTCACTTTACTGACCCTGTACCCAGTATAGGCGCGCTTCATGACGTGAGAACGGGTAGTTCACTTTACTGACCCTGTACCCAGTATAGTTGCGCTTCGTGACGTCAGAACGGGTAATTTACTTTACTGACCCTAAACCAGTATAGGTGCGCTTCGTGACGTGAGAGCGGGTAATTCACTTTACTGACCCTGTACCCAGTATAGGCGCGCTTCATGACGTGAGAACGGGTAGTTCACTTTACTGACCCTGTACCCAGTATAGTTGCGCTTCGTGACGTCAGAACGGGTAATTTACTTTACTGACCCTAAACCAGTATAGGTGCGCTTCATGACGTGAGAACGGGTAATTTACTTTACTGACCCTAAACCAGTATAGGTTCGGTTCATGACGTGAGAGCGGGTAATTTACTTTACTGATCCTATACCCAGTGCGCTTCATGGCGTGAGAATGGGTAATTTACTGACCATATACCTGGTGCGCTTCATGGCGTGAGAATGGGTAGTTTAATTTACTGATCCTCTACCCGTTGCTCCTCATACCACTGACATGGATCATATAGTCTATGTTTTATAACGTGACACTATACCACTGACATGGATCATATAGTCTATGTTTTATAACGTGACACTATACTAACAAAATACAAACAACTGCCATTCCATTGATATTTCCATTTCGCGACCACACAAATCTGATATGACAACGTGACCATACGCAACGTATACTTCGCTAACGTGGCACTTAAACACGCCAAAACACCACGTTTCCATTATCCGACACGAAATATTCATGCCATGTGTTTGTTTTCTTCCCATTTCAGTGCCAACATGTTGCTCGGCTGTGCATCAAGACAAATGTCGAAGGTCATGCAACCAGGTAAGCCACTTGTGTCACCCCTGTAAGCCTGACAAATCCTCTGTCCTGTCATCTGTCACCATTCACCACTGGCGTCTGGCACGAAGAAATGCCACTGATGCTATTATCCTTCCCCAGATGTGTGAGTATGTATGTGTGCGTGTTTGTGGGGTAGCTGGGTTGTGTTGTATTTGCGGACTGTTAGACCGCGTTCTCAACTAAGCGGTTACGACACTCTGACCTTTCACCCCAGACGTGACAAATGCGGGATCAGTTGTCGTCAGATATATGTGCACATGTGGAAAGACAAATATCCCTGGTTGATAAATTATTAGAGTGAAAATACTGGATGGCAAACTCCTTGGGTGTAAGCAAAAAAGGGGGATATCCGAGGAACAACTACATTCAATGAACAACTACATTCAATGAACAACTAAATTCAAGGAACAAATACATTAGAAGAGAGACCACATCAGAGGAATAACTTCATTCATTGAACAACTGCATTCAAGGAATAACTACATACAATGAAAAACTACATCCAATGAAGGGATTTGTTAAACAAATATAGATAATGCCCCCTAAATTTATTAAACAAAAATAGACAATGCCCCCCAAATCAACTTAGTTGATCATAGGTACCAGAAACTATCTTGGGAAATAAAGGCGCTCGGTGAAATATTGTCCACATCACACACCGGGTTCCCATTGTGTAAACATGGACCTGGTACCACATACCCAATGTGTATCGAAACGTGTAAATGAGTCCTTCACAGTTTATACTTGTCCAACAGTGGTCGTTCAGTAAATGAGACCTTTATAGTTTATACTTGTCCAACAGTGGTAGTTCAGTAAATGAGACCTTTATAGTTTATACTTGTCCAACAGTGGTCGTTCAGTAAATGAGACCTTTATAGTTTATACTTGTCCAGCAGTGGTCGTTCAGTAAAAGAGTCCTTGACATGTTATACTTGTCTAACAGTGGGTGTTCATTAAAAGAGTCCTGACGTTTCATACTTGTCAACAGTGGCTGTTCAGTAAAAGAGTCCTTCACAGTTTATACTTGTCTAACAGTGGATGTTCAGTAAATGAGACCTTTACAGTTTATACTTGTCCAACAGTGGTAGTTCAGTAAATGAGACCTTTACAGTTTATACTTGTCCAACAGTGGTAGTTCAGTAAATGAGACCTTTATAGTTTATACTTGTCCAACAGTGGTCGTTCAGTAAATGAGACCTTTACAGTTTATACTTGTCCAACAGTGGTAGTTCAGTAAATGAGACCTTTATAGTTTATACTTGTCCAACAGTGGTAGTTCAGTAAATGAGACCTTTATAGTTTATACTTGTCCAACAGTGGTCGTTCAGTAAATGAGACCTTTACAGTTTATACTTGTCCAACAGTGGTAGTTCAGTAAATGAGACCTTTATAGTTTATACTTGTCCAACAGTGGTCGTTCAGTAAATGAGACCTTTATAGTTTATACTTGTCCAGCAGTGGTCGTTCAGTAAAAGAGTCCTTGACATGTTATACTTGTCCAACAGTGGGTGTTCAGTAAAAGAGTCCTGACGTTTCATATTTGTCCAACAGTGGCTGTTCAGTAAAAGAGTCCTGACGTTTCATACTTGTCCAACAGTGGCTGTTCAGTAAAAGAGTCCTTTACAGTTTATACTTGTCCAACAGTGGGTGTTCAGTAAATGAGACCTTTACAGTTTATACTTGTCCAACAGTGGTCGTTCAGTAAATGAGACCTTTACAGTTTATACTTGTCCAACAGTGGTCGTTCAGTAAATGAGACCTTTACAGTTTATACTTGTCCAACAGTGGTCGTTCAGTAAATGAGACCTTTACAGTTTATACTTGTCCAACAGTGGTCGTTCAGTAAATGAGACCTTTATAGTTTATACTTGTCCAACAGTGGTCGTTCAGTAAAAGAGTCCTTGACATGTTATACTTGTCTAACAGTGGGTGTTCATTAAAAGAGTCCTGACGTTTCATACTTGTCAACAGTGGCTGTTCAGTAAAAGAGTCCTTCACAGTTTATACTTGTCTAACAGTGGATGTTCAGTAAATGAGACCTTTACAGTTTATACTTGTCCAACAGTGGTAGTTCAGTAAATGAGACCTTTACAGTTTATACTTGTCCAACAGTGGTAGTTCAGTAAATGAGACCTTTATAGTTTATACTTGTCCAACAGTGGTCGTTCAGTAAATGAGACCTTTACAGTTTATACTTGTCCAACAGTGGTAGTTCAGTAAATGAGACCTTTATAGTTTATACTTGTCCAACAGTGGTAGTTCAGTAAATGAGACCTTTATAGTTTATACTTGTCCAACAGTGGTCGTTCAGTAAATGAGACCTTTACAGTTTATACTTGTCCAACAGTGGTAGTTCAGTAAATGAGACCTTTATAGTTTATACTTGTCCAACAGTGGTCGTTCAGTAAATGAGACCTTTATAGTTTATACTTGTCCAGCAGTGGTCGTTCAGTAAAAGAGTCCTTGACATGTTATACTTGTCCAACAGTGGGTGTTCAGTAAAAGAGTCCTGACGTTTCATATTTGTCCAACAGTGGCTGTTCAGTAAAAGAGTCCTGACGTTTCATACTTGTCCAACAGTGGCTGTTCAGTAAAAGAGTCCTTTACAGTTTATACTTGTCCAACAGTGGGTGTTCAGTAAATGAGACCTTTACAGTTTATACTTGTCCAACAGTGGTCGTTCAGTAAATGAGACCTTTACAGTTTATACTTGTCCAACAGTGGTCGTTCAGTAAATGAGACCTTTACAGTTTATACTTGTCCAACAGTGGTCGTTCAGTAAATGAGACCTTTACAGTTTATACTTGTCCAACAGTGGTCGTTCAGTAAATGAGACCTTTATAGTTTATACTTGTCCAACAGTGGGTTCTCAGTAAAGCGAATGAGTATACATTTTACAACAGGGCATATTTGTTACTTCGGGAGACATGTAATTGTAAACATTACAATTAAACTGAACACGTGAAGCGGTCTACAATGAACTGTTGAGTTTGGTCGATATTCTACAGTTGAGCAGGTTTCTGTTCCTAACGCTACCAGGCGCGTGGGTTGTGATTAAACATGCATACAGCGCGCACGCGTCCGCGCACAGGAGTGCTTGAAACTGTAGAGCCTAATCTGTAAATTGAAATATGGTAATTGTGCCTGGTTGGGCAATTAGTGTAAACATTTACACTTCATATTGTATTTCAGAGTTGTATTCTGTTCACATGCGTGGCTGAATCGATGCATTCACAATTAATGCTGTTTTAAATCGAGATAACCTTTTGCCGTAGTTTAAGAGCACGTCAGACGTTGCTGTATCACGATTGTTTTCGTATAACAGCACGTCGGACGTTGTTGGTCCATAGTAGTCTGTCATAGTATAACAATACGTCAGACGTTGCTATTGAGTAGGTGTTTGTCTTAGTGTAACAACACGTCAGACGTCATTGTTAAATAGGTGTTTGTCTTTATATAACAGCACATCAGATGTCGATGTGCAATAGGTGTTTGTCTTTGTATAACAGCACATCAGATGTCGATGTGCAATAGGTGTTTGTCTTTATATAACAGCACATCAGATGCCGATGTTTGTGTTCTTTTGCTTACCTTCTCTCATCATGTTCCATGCCGATTAACATTGGCCCTAAGCCTTGGTCAGCAGCTGGTCTAGGATGGAAGCTCCGACAAGCGGGCAGTTAGAGCATTGCTTTGCTAATCCGGCAGCTTCTGCAGTTTGTCTTGTTCCAGACGTATTGCTACCTTTCCTTGGCATAATCACCTAATGAGGCCCTGTAAGGGATACTTTTTTACAATGAATAATTTGGGACCGTTATTCGGAATAGTGCCGGGTATACTCCATCCCTGTCCCCCACCATGGATTGTAGCCATTTTTGTCCACCACCACACCCCCCCCCCCCCACCTCCTTAAAAAAAAAAACACAATGTAACGAACAGCGTCTGTCAAGACGGTCAGGTGCCAGTAGCAGTAATCACAAAATTGCCCTGAGCTTTCCGTAGTTGCTTTCTACTGTGCGTCTGATGTCCAGTTATCCACTGCCACTTCCATCAAGGATGAACGGTATGTTTCGTGGAGGACTTTTTTGGTGACATTCTGGTGGCGGCAATATGCACAGTGTGCCTGTGCCGACTGTTTGTCGAGTCCCCTGTCTTTTCCACTTTTCACATGTGGCAGTGGGGAACCTTTTATGTGATATTCACTGGCACGGGAACGGAGTATAATGTTGCCGTTGCTGTGATGTTGGGACCGCGTCTGAACTGAACTGAACTGCTACAACTCCACTGTACTTTCTGTTGACCCTACGGTACGTCTGATGTCCAGTGATCCACTTCTTCATCTCCACTGTACTGTCTGTTGACCCTACAGTCCCCGCAACTCACGGACTACTTGAAGTGTGTGTCCATCAAATTAGCGCGCTTTCAGATGTCTGTGTTTGCCCTGCATATTCTCCTCCCCTGCCACACAAGCTCTGTTTATCTCCCCTGTTGTGTCAACACCCACACGGAACCTTGTGTACAAATGACGTAACCATTTCTGCGCTTTATTTACCCCAGTTCTTTCTTTATCCCTGGTGAATTTATTTCTTCAAGGATCGGATGGCAGGGATCCGATGTCAACATATGGCTGCCAATCATGCCCAATTTCTGGACAGATGAGGACATCCATTAAGGCACAGATGTTTCGTGTTAACGAAGGATGATGAAAAACATATGCTCAGTCTGTAAATCAAGTGTCGTCTTCATAGTGAAGGTGATGAAATCAGTCTCCAGTGCTTTCTGTTTCTCCTTCAGTTGTTATTAATTGGTTGGTTGGTGAGTGGGTTGGTGGGTTGGTTGGTTGACTGACTGGCTGGTTGGGTGATTGGTTAGCTGGTATGTATATCGGTTTGTACTCGTAGGCTATCCGATTTGATGGGTGCACACCACTTACTGCCATCGTATTTTCCCATAAGTATGTTTGTTTTTTTTTAGAAGAGAGATATATATCGTGTAATATGCAAGGATATTTAATATATGTTGTTTTTGTCTTCCTTCAGTTCTCATTTCATTCATTGCTGATAATTGCTGTATATTTTCCCCCAAGAAATGTTGCTGATTATTTATGTATACTTTCCCCCAAGAAATGTTGCTGATAATTTCTGTATAACTTTCCCCCAAGAAATGTTGCTGATAATTTATGTTTCCTCATTTCTGGAGGCTCATTTCGATGTTCGTGTTGCACAATCATTGTCCATGTCTCAGAAACCACATAACACTCAACATCATCTCCACTTTCCTAAAACCAGATAGCACGATTGGACATAAATCAGTTCATAAACAAGCACAGGTGTTGCTTGGCACTCATAGAAGTAGATGAACAGAGTAGGGGCTAGAGGGAGAACTAGACAACATAAACGTTGAAAGCTATAGTTGCCTACCGGGATTCGAACCTGTCATCTCCAAATGGCGACGGCGCCTCACTGCCAACTAGACGCTCCTAGAAAAGTTGTCATCATGAACCAGGTCTGTCATCCACATGAATCCGTAGATATGGAATATGAACAGAAATATATAAGATATAAAGAACATGTGATTTTCCTCGTATTTATTGTCTTGTCTATCTCTCTCCTAGATGAGCCTCTGTGGTGTAGTCGTTAGTGTGCTGGCATATCTGGTTAACGGCCCGGGTTCAAGCCTCCATGGAGACAGTTATATTTTCTGACATGTGGGGTTCTGGGGTCGACCAGCCTTACAAACACGGGTACCAAACAACATTCAGCCTCAAAAACATGGGTACCAAACAACATTAAGCCTCACAAACATGGGTACCAAACAACATTCGGCCTCACAAACATACCATACAACATTCAGAGTTGTCTGGTAAGCAAAGCCCGGTCATCCAGCCTCATATTTCATGATCTAGAACATGCGAAGGCCTAATACTTCACACGTCATTGGTAGTATCTGTTATGGGACAAACCTTTCAAAACAAAACGCCAAGTAAGCCAATACTGTACTTATATAAATACTGATGTGAGGAAGCTCTGCCTCATCGTGGTGCCCAACCTGCACCAACAGCTAGACAAGACGAGAAAAGTCCCAGAATAGAAGATGAAATCAACATTTTATCAATCCCTGTTTCTGAACGGAGAAATATCTAAAAACAAATAACGGGAATTTGTTCAACAAATAATGATCAAACATGACTGAATAGTTGATGCCAACAAGAATACAGTTCTTTCATTCTGCCCGATTAACTTTTGATCTCCTGCATTCAGTTTGTGACCGTTTCATCTCCTCTCATTACCTGCTCCAACAGCAATGGTCGACTTTCAATACATGAAAACACGAACGACGACGAGAAAAAATACTCAGAATTTATTGACGCAAAATTACACCGAGCAAAACACATTAACTACCAAAGAAATCAATAAAGGCATCCGAGTGTCTTCATTCTGGTTTCTCTTCCCCCCGCACTTTTCGCATTCCTTTGGTGCGTTTCTCGTCAAGCATGGACATTTATACATCTAATTATTGGAAAGACGACATTCTCTAACAATACGAGAGTCGCACGGGGAATAGATTCGATTCTTTGTTGATAAAATAGCCCGGGTTAAAGAAAAAATGCGGGACGATACCTGGCAGAAAAATGGCTAATGAGAAATGACAGAAGTGAAAATGTAATTTATTTTAACCTAGTTAGTTTTCTTTTCTTTGTCTGATGCATTCCATTGTGAGAGAGAAATGATGAGGAGAATGGACATAAATGAGTCTTGGAGAAGTTACAATAGAAACAGGGGTATAAAGAAGGTTCGGCTTACGGAGGGAGCAGAGGTGAGTGAGGAATTAAAAAGCACAGTAATTACTTTTTGCGAGAAAATTGAGGAGAGAGTAATGGAAACAGTTGAGAGAAGATGATAAATGTCTGCGCGCGCAGTTGATGTAGGCATAGCAAATGTATATTTATTTGTGATTTTACTTTCAGTGTATGTTCTCTCTCTCTCTCTCTCTCTCTCTCTCTCTCTCTCTCTCTCTCTCTCTCTCTCTCTCTCTCTCTCTCTTTCTTTCTCTCTCTCTCTCTCTCTCGCTCGCTCGCACACACATTTTCCCTCTCTTGCTCAAGCATTATCTTACCTTCACCTTCTCTCTTTTTCTGCCTCTGTAACTTTCTGCCCTTCTCTCACTTCTCTCTTTTCCTATCTTTTCATGTTCTCTTTACCTTCCCTCTCTCTGTCTCCCTGTCTCTCTCTCTTTCTCTCTGTCTCTCTCTTTCTCTCTGTCTCTCTCACTTTATCTGTCTGCCCTCTCGCTGTCTTCTCTCGCTCCCTCCACTTCCTCTCTCCCTCTCTGTCTGTCTCTCTGTCTGACTGACTGATTGTCTATCTGTCTGTCTGTCTTTATCTCTCTCGTTCACGCATTCATTCACTCGCTCTTATCTCTCTCATTTAGTCACTGCTGCTTTCTCCCTCTCACTCAATTCTCTCTCCCTCTTTCCCACTTCTCTCGCCTCTCTCTTTAAGCTCTCTCACTGGCATCTCTCACTGTCTTCTCGTCTCCCACTCCCTCTGTATGTATTTCTTCTCTCTCTCTCTCTCTCTCTGTCTCTCTCTCTCTCTCTCTCTATATATATATATATATATATATATATATATATACATATATATATATGTGTGTGTGTGTGTGTGTCGTCACTGCCCTCTCTCGCTGTCTTCCACCCCACCTCTCTCTCCTTCGCGCTCTTTTCCTCTCTATTTTTTCTCTCCCTCTCTTTCACTCTCCATCTCTCTCTTTCTCATATGTGTGTGCGTGTGTGAACATTTTTAAGTAACATTGACATAAACACCCCTTCTCCTGCCACATTCTGTCACTCCACTGTCAAACATTGACAGAAACACCCCCTCTCCTGCCACATTCTGTCACTCAACCAATGTCTCAAACATTCATCAACTGCTGCCTCCGCAGACCAGGAAGACTAAGACCATTTGACGAAATCACTAGTGCGGAGCCTAGGTAGAGAACCATAGTTTAGTCTAGTTTAGTCGACGGATCAACATCATGGTACACGGGTGTAACCCATAAGTGCTCCGTTCTTCTCCTAACTCAAGCCTGAGTCCGGAGAAAGTCAGCTCATTGCACGAACTCCGTAGCGCCGGCGAGGATCCTGAAATACTTTGGGTAGATTTTTAACAAGAAATTTTGCCCGGGCAGCGCCGTTAGGCTACTCTTTTTCAATTTCCAACTGCCAAGGGATGTTTTACGTGCGCAACAATACACACAGGCGTCCGATCTCACTACCCAGAGACCAAGGGGAAATTTTATTACTAGAGGTCCACGTGAAAAAAGAGAACCGTAGAGAACCAGACCGACTCCAGAGAATCAAGAGGTGGGGAAAAGGCGCTCGCAAAGACATACACTCATCTCATCTCATCTCAGCTGGTCTTATCTTGTTCCTCTTGTACCTTGTGGTGTCGCGGTGAAGTATAAACAGCGGAAGAGTGCCCGCTTATGCTCTTCATGTATCGATATTCCCATGGACTCTGTTATTCCCTCCTTCCATCGTTTACATGATCGGCCTCTTCTTCTGCTCCCAGTTGGTCTGCACATCATTGCTTGTTGTTCTATACTGTTCGTTGGTAACCTAGTTACATGTCCAAATCATTACATTTGCTGCCTTCTACTGGCCGAGTGGCTAGAATGCTGGGCTCTCCTACGGGAGACCCGGGTTCGAATCCTCTGTAAGGCGTGGAATTTTTTCTGTCCGGGGCAAAATGAAAACTCTAACCTGCACAGTTCGTGGCGACTGCACTAGTCATGCGGCCTTAATTCCACAGGCTCAAGACATCCCCCCCTCCCCCCCCCCCATGTTCTACACCGCAAGGTGCTACAGGCAGTAAATGACAGTTGCTATAACTTTAGTCCCAATGTCTTCATTTCTGATTTCGATACATTGAGTATTCTTCTCGGGCATCTCAAGTTGTTGCGATTGTTCTTGTCATTGTTTCTGTCATTGTCCAGGTTTGGCATTGGTCCCTTGATTGCTCTTGTCCTTGTATCTGTCATTGTCCAAGTTTAACATTGGTCCTTTGATTGTTCCTATGTTTCTGTCATTGTCCAGGTTTGTCATTGGTCCTTTGCGAGACGTTGAGATCAACCCCGGGTTAATTTGCTAAGTAATTGTTAATTTCAGCACTTGCCATTGCTGTCTGAAAGAGACGTCATTGTTTAATTCAACTGACTCGCCATTAGCGCAAAGGAAGTTTTAAAAAGTGCTGGCACCCAACCGTAGAGACTGAGCCCAGTCCTAGCCACATAGTTGTAACAAATAAAACCCACCTCATGGAGGACGTGAACCCAGTGTTAACCAACTGTGCCCAGTTCTAGCCACGTAGTTGTAAAATATAAAACCCACCTCATGGAGGACGTGAACCCAGTGTTAACCAACTGTGCCGAGTTCTAGCCACGTAGTTGTACAATATAAAACCCACCTCATGGAGGACGTGAACCCAGTGTTAACCAACTGTGCCGAGTTCTAGCCACGTAGTTGTAAAATATAAAACCCACCTCATGGAGGACGTGAACCCAGTGTTAACGAACTGTACCCAGTTCTAGCCACGTAGTTGTAAAATATAACACCCACCTCATGGAGGACGTGAACCCAGTGTTAACCAACTGTGCCCAGTTCTAGCCACGTAGTTGTACAATATAACACCCACCTCATGGAGGACGTGAACCCAGTGTTAACGAACTGTGCCCAGTTCTAGCCACGTAGTTGTACAATATAACACCCACCTCATGGAGGACGTGAACCCAGTGTTAACGAACTGTGCCCAGTTCTAGCCACGTAGTTGTAACAAATAAAACCCACCTCATGAAGGACGTGAACCCAGTGTTAACGAACTGTGCCCAGTTCTAGCTACGTAGTTGTAACAAATAAAACCCACCTCATGGAGGACGTGAACCCAGTGTTAACCAACTGTGCCCAGTTCTAGCCACGTAGTTGTAAAATATAACACCCACCTCATGGAGGACGTGAACCCAGTGTTAACGAACTGTGCCCAGTTCTAGCCACGTAGTTGTAACAAATAAAACCCACCTCATGAAGGACGTGAACCCAGTGTTAACGAACTGTGCCCAGTTCTAGCTACGTAGTTGTAACAAATAAAACCCACCTCATGGAGGACGTGAACCCAGTGTTAACGAACTGTACCGAGTTCTAGCCACGTAGTTGTAACAAATAAAACCCACCTCATGGAGGACGTGAACCCAGTGTTAACGAACTGTTCCCAGTTCTAGCCACATAGTTATAACAAATAAAACCCACCTCATGGAGGACGTGAACCCAGTGTTAACGAACTGTGCCCAGTTCTAGCCACGTAGTTGTAACAAATAAAATCCACCTCATGAAGGACGTGAACCCAGTGTTAACGAACTGTGCCCAGTTCTAGCTACGTAGTTGTAACAAATAAAACCCACCTCATGGAGGACGTGAACCCAGTGTTAACGAACTGTACCGAGTTCTAGCCACGTAGTTGTAACAAATAAAACCCACCTCATGGAGGACGTGAACCCAGTGTTAACGAACTGTTCCCAGTTCTAGCCACATAGTTGTAACAAATAAAACCCACCTCATGGAGGACGTGAACCCAGTGTTAACGAACTGTGCCCAGTTCTAGCCACGTAGTTGTAACAAATAAAACCCACCTCATGGAGGACGTGAACCCAGTGTTAACGAACTGACAGCCGAGTGTGCTGGCCACCAGGCCACCATGATTGATGTTGTTAATGTGGTTACAGCAGCTTCGCCTCACAGGGACACGACCATGTATCCCCCTCCCAAAAGCGAGGCCGCAATCTCTCCGCCGACAGAAATAATAACAAATCGCATAACCTGGCTGAAAACAGTGGACCCGCTTGGAAATATATCACGTATTCTATCATCTTGGAAATATATCACGTATTCTATCATCTTGGAAATATATCACGTATTCTATCATCTTCTCGGATTGCAGACGACCCTGGCATGGCCCTGGATGTGAGGGGAATTGCTGTTTGTGTTTAGTATCTATAGGGTGAGGATGTCTACGCAGTTTCAGTTGGAACAGCCACCTGCTGTATTGACGGTCGATGCTCTACCCACGAGGCACATGTCACTGGATCTGGTGTGACGAGCCACTATTAGAATAGACCGGGACCGTACAGATTTTATTTAGAGTAAGTAAGAAAGGAGAAAGTAACGTTTCTCTACATCACAAGATGGAAGAAAGATTAAAGAAGAAAGAAACGTTTCTCTACATCACAAGATAGAAGAAAGACTAAAGACGAAAGTAACATTTCTCTACATCACAAGATAGAAGAAAGACAAAAGAAGAAAGTAACGTTTCTCTACAGCACAAGATAGAAGAAAGACGAAAAGAAAGTATTGTTTCTCTACACCTCAGGTAGATGAGGAAAGATAACAATCACTGAGCGTTCACTACATGCCACATCAAAGCAGAAAATGTCATGAGAAATAACGAACATGATAAGACATGTGACAACTTTGATAGAATCATAATAGTTGGAAATCCAACTCCAGAACTCAGATATACACATGATACGATTATCAATCGGTGCTAAGGTAAAACGGTTAATCCTTTCTGTCAAAAGACACAGAGAAGATTACAATCTGTTTCTGGACTTACAATGAAAACAACAATAATGCTCACAGTCATATGTTAACACACACACAAATAATCACCAGTGAGCAATTGAAAATAATCACATACTTCAAATACCTTAATTACAAAGTTTAAAAACAACCGGAAATGTTTAAATGGAGATAGAGGGGATAGACCAGGGCAATGCAGAGATGAAACAGTAAAACGTATCATTGACACAATACCAGCAAAACAAACAAGCAAAAACAAATTAAAGTAACCATTTTTAGAACATACATTTTTCCCGTGGCAACACACGGATGTGGCTTCGTGAACTATTTCGCAGTCACTAAAGAAGAAAATTTGTGTTTATTTTTTTTAAGCTTAAATGTTAAAGATTATAATTAGAATGCCATTGGCAAAGGACACGAAACAATACTGACATACAAGATACGAAACAATACTGACATACAAGGTACGGAACAATACTGACATAGAATATACGGAACAAATACTGACATAGAATATACGGAACAATACTGACATAGAAGATAGGAAACAATACTGACATAGAAGATAGGAAACAATACTGACATAGAAGATAGGAAACAATACTGACATACAAGATACGGACATGGAAGGATTCATAAAGATCATCATGGCTGGGCAACTGAAATTCCTTGGCCACACACAAGTACACCTGGCATGGAAGGAAGAGTATTGGAAGACATGGTGTCTGGACGTAAATTACAAGTTTCTCCTGAAGTCAAAGTTGGTTCACCAGATGTCAGTAGTGGTGGTGGTGGTGGTGTAAGTAGTAGTAGTAGTAGCAGCAGTCGAAGCAACATTAATAATATTAGTGGTGGTAGTAGTGGTGGTGGTGTAAGTAGTAATAGTAGTAGCAGCAGTAGTAGTAGTAGTAGTAGTAGCAGTCTTAACAACATTAATAATAGTAGTAGTAGTAGTAGTAGTAGTAGTAGTAGTAGTAGTAGTAGTAGTAGTAGTAGTATATGGTGATGGTAGTAGTAGTAGTAGTAGTAGTAGTAGTAGTAGTAGTAGTAGTAGTAGTAGTAGTTGTTGTTGTTGTTGTTGTTGTTGTTGTTAATGTTTTATTGTTCTTGAGTGGTTCGCCGAAACGTAAAGAGGATAGAACACATACTCACTCACCCACTCACTCACTCACTCACTCACTCACTCACTCACTCACACACACACTCACACACACAAACACACACACACTCACACACACACACACACACGAGTCTCTGTTTACGCAGAAACTCACAAGCCTAGGTTGCAAAGAACGCAACAATGTACCATAAAAACAGCGTATCACAAACACGCTCTCGAGACGAAGGAACGCTGCGGTGTGTTTAACAACATCAGATAAACAAGTGAGTACTCGCGTCCGTTGACAAACGCATCAACACCGACTCGAATCCTTAGGTCTAAGTTTGCCTCTTTTCCAGCACTTTCCATACAGTGTGTCGCCGGGGCACACTCCTGCAGCGTGCCTGAACAGCAGGTGTGGCGGTTGGTTCGATATTGTTATGTTATTCGTCGTTCGTCCTTGTGATAGTGGCTCTGTTTATAGCGAAGCTGCGATAATTGGACCTGGCGAATGATACTGCCTTCTTAAGCAGGTCAATGTTGCTCCCAAGTCGACCTGTATTCTTCGATCCGTACTCTCCCGCGGAGACTATGATGACGCAGTCTGTTTTTAGGATTATTACCCAGTGGTAGTGTCGGAAATGGTTTGCTGGTACTGGTGTAAGCAGTCAAGCTATGCTTGCTTGCTTGTGTTCGCTGGCTGTGAACTCCAGCGCGAAGTCCTGTATGTCGGATGAAGACATCTTGTTGTTCAACACCAGTGTGATGTCATACAGGACCTGAGGTTTGCGTGAGTATCCGTTGTCCCATGTCTGGCTTATTGGTGTGCAGACTGGTGGTTTCTCGCCGTGCAGGCAGACACTCTCCGATATCGGGGGAACCAACGATCCTACTGACTTTAGCCAGGACCCCAAAGGGACCTGTTGCCCAGTACGTGCGACTAGGACGTGTCAGTAGGTCTTGGCCAGTACAAAACCCAGCCCTGGTGCCTTGGAAACACCTCTGCGCCCCTGCCCCTGCAAGCATCATTGTAACTGTGTGTTCGACGACTATTTTGTATTATGAAGAGAGCACTGCAAACTGCAGAGGTTTCTTTCCTTCTTTTCATGCTGTGGGTATTTCTTTACGAATGGTTTTCTTCATCAAAGTAGTTCTTGATGAATGTAGTCCATGTCCTTGATGAAAGTAGTTCTTGATGAAAGTAGTCCTTGGTGAAAGTAAGTCATGATAAAAGTAAATCTTGATGAAAGTAGTCCTTGGTGAACGTAGTCCTTCATGAAAGTAGTCCTTGGTGAAAGTAGTCCTTAATTAAAGTAGTCCTTCGTGAAAGTAAGTCGGATAAAAGTAAATCTTGATGAAAGTAGTCACTGGTAAAAGTAAATCGTGATAAAAGTAAGTCTTGCTGAAAGTAGCCCTTGGAGAAAGTGGTCCTTGATAAAAGTAAATCTCGATGAAAGTAGTTCTTGATGAAGGTAGTTCTTCACGAAGATAGTTTTTCCTAAAGAAATAATTATAAATTAAAAGAATTGTGTGTGGCATATGTATATCTCATTCTTAAGATGAAGTCCTGATGAAACAAAACCCACTAGGAAACTTCATCCTAGATTCTGTCAAACGCAAGTCTCTTGCCATCATGTTTCCGCTTGTCCCTCTGGGAAGTGGGACGGGGTATGTGGACACTGAAGGACTTAAATCCCTGGAGGAAACATGATCAAGCTTGCCCTGACCGCAACCAGCTCCTGTGTTCTTTGCTGAAGTATGACGTGTCAACAGAAACTCAATGGCCCTGTTTGCGTATTGTTATATGGTGTTATCCTGTGTTTTTATACACAATTCGGCACCCGAGTGATGGTGTGGTAAATATTATTCCGGCCGCCTTAGTTTCCTAAGACATTTCCTGGTACCAAATGTAAGCTGGGTTGCCATCAGGTTACATTCCCAAACACGTCTCTCTACAGCTATGAAGTGCCAGTTCAAGTCGTGCACGTCCTTCCGGTTTCTAATCTTGAAGAGGGGAAGGACAACCATATAACATAATCCCCGTGGCGATGGGTGGGGGGAGACAAGTCAGTAAGCCAACTTCATTCCTTATAACTCAGTTTTCTAGAAGATTCACCAACCAATCAATTACTCAACCAACCAATCAATTAATCAATCAATTAACCAGTCAACCAGCCAATCAACCAAATAATCAACCAACTAAACAGCCAATCAACCAAATAATCAACCAGTCAATCAAGCAATCACCCAACTAATCACCCAACCAATCACCCAACCAACCAATTAACCAACCAACCAATCGGTCAACAAATCAACCAATCAAACAACCAATTAATCAACCAACCAAAAACCTGAATAACCAATCAACCAACCAATGATTAGGATGTACTGTCTGTTTAAACGCAAATGTCTTGTTTTTCTAACCTTATCTTATTCAGTGATCATCTTGTCATTATATTAAAGATATGACAGTTTTACATCACAATCAATGTAGGCCGGGGCTGGCGTGTGACATATGAGTATCTCACACACACACACACACACCATGGTCATTCAATAAATGTCAACGTGTCTAGTGCATGTGTGAACATGCATTCTAGTTCAACCATCGCCCTTCGCGTGTGTCTGACTGTGAGGTGATGAGCCCTGTCAAGGGTCTGTATAACTAGCAGGTCAGTTGGTGCCAGACCACACCTGCGTGATGTCAAACCACACCGATGTGATGTCAAACCACACCAGCGTGGTGTCAAACCGCACAGCATGATGTAAAACCACACCGACATGACGTCAAACCGCACCAGCGAGATGCCAAACCACACCGACATGATGTCAAGCCGCATAGTATGATGTCAAACCATAACGGCATGTCAAACCACACTGGCATTATATCAAACCACACCAACATGATATCAAACCGCACCAGTATGATGTCAAATCACACCGACATTATGTAAAACCGAATCAGCGTGATGTCAAACCACACGGACGTGATCTCACACCCCATCGACATGGTGTCAAACCACACTGACATGGTGTCAAACCCCATCGGCATGATTTCAAACCCCATCTGCATGTTGGACAAGGTTTCACAGGACAAAGTTCAGCCACCTCTAACCACCACAGCACCTTGCCACTGGGTACTCGAGGACACGCCAGCCATCAGAAATATACCTGATGCTCTCTGGACCTTTCAACTGTGGCTTATGGGATAGTCAAATCGCCTTCACAATGCCCCGACACACCGAGTTGAGGGTCCTAAATCAGTGGCGTGCCATTTGTAAGCAAACCCTTTTGCGTTGATTTGAATGACATGAGACGTCAGCAGATAATAAATAGCATATTCACACCAACCCTATGCTACCAGTGTCAAACTTGGACATTTTCGAAACCACACTTGCGCAAAATCAACACTTGTGAGATGAGATGCTTGAGGAGAGATTCCAGCTTAAAATCCGAGACGGAATAAGAAATGATGTTATCAGACAGACAGCGGGATCAACACCTTGTGCCACATCTATGGAAAGACAACATATATCCAATGGCTTGGCCATGTCGTTAGAATGCAACACCATCAACTATCAGCAGTGCCCCGACGTAAAAGCAGATCCGCTACGAGAGGAAGAGGACACCCCAGAAGACAATGGATTGACGACATTAAAGACATTGTACATTCACACGGAATGACACTATCCAGTGCCACCCATCGGGAGCTGGAGCACCAGTTATTCCTTCCCACGACGCTTGACGGCAAAAGTTGAATATGATGGTGATGATTATGAGACGTCGGCTGGTCAGAAAGTAATAGCCAATTAACTACTACCCTAACATTGCCTGTTAAATAACAAACAGCCAATACATGCTGGGGTTGATTGCAAAATCATGTAGAGGATGCGCAACTAACTACCTTTTAGAGCTTGTGTAGAACTCGCCATATACAAGGCACCAAATCGCCCAGACAGAAAGGATAAAGCGCGCTCAATGAGAACGTATGTTTGACATGCTAGCTTGTCGTGCAAATAACTGCTGGCTGGCAAACTGGGATCAGTGCTTCCAACCACAGACAGGAGCTATTCGTTTGTATGTAGGTTTATGTTTTCCAAATTAGATTAGTACACTATGGCTGGTGTAAATTATTGATTAGGAAAACTGTTCTTTGCCACACATGCTGAGTGGGGTGAGTAGAGTGAGGGAGCGTGTGGGGGAGAAACAATAAATTAGGCCGTGTCGTAATGTTCTCCGGTGTGTGTGTGTGTGATTACCCGGTTCACGTGATCATAAGTGTATCTGTCTTATTGTTTTAATGTCTATCTATCTATCTATCTATCTATCTATCTATCTATCTATCTATCTATCTATCTATCTATCTATCTATCTATCTATCTATCTATCTGTCTGTCTGTCTGTCTGTCTGTCTGTCTGTCTCTGGCAAAATGGGATCAGTGCTTTCAACTACAGACAGGCGCTATTTGTTCAGGTGATCATAAGTGTATCTGTCTAATTTTTTTACTGTCTGTCTGTCTGTCTGTCTGTCTGTCGTTCCGTCCTTCCGCACATACGCCAGTGCGTCCATCAAGCCACCCGTTCGTACGCCCTGTGTCTGTCTATCCGTCAGTCTGCCCGCCCGCCCGTTGGCACTCTGTCTGTCTATCAAGTGTCTTGCCGAGACTGGCGTTGGCCATCCGGCAATCTCTCTCAGAATATAGCAGCTTGTGGGCTTATACCTTTCCGTGCTGCCACAAAAGACTGACAATAATCTTCTCTCGCTGTCTTCCTCTGTCTCTCGTGTCATAAATATTTCCAGCTGTCATAAAAATGTTCTACTTACAGTATGGCATTGTTTGTGATAACTTGTCTTTGGTATGTTTGTGATAATTTGTATGTGTCTTAATCTCTTTCAAAACATTTAGATTACTTATTTTGGCTATTCTACATTCTTCTTTAAAGCCGCAACTCTGAAGTCCCGGGGGATTCAATGTAACATGCAAGAATTATTTGTATAACCTCTAAAGGCAGTTATTTATGGCAAAAGATTTCCTTGAACCAGTTTTAGCTTCGTTCCACATTGGAACCCTAGTCAATTTAAATAATCTGTCTAGATGCGAACTAGAATGCTTAACCATCAGGTTAGACTCTGGCCACTGCTCTACAGCGGGCCTTCATGATCTGTTAGCGCGGAACATTATAATCAATGACATTATAATTATATGTATAACATTAAACACATATATGTGCCAATATCTATGCCAACTGACCCGCAACTGCTGCCTCTCGCTTTGATTCCTAATTGTAGAGACCATGTGTTGCCCATTCAGCATGATCCCTCTCTCGGCCTGCCTAGTTTACTCTAGAGGAAAGGTAACACCTCTACATCTGGGATAAGACAAAGTGCAGAAGTTGCCAAATCAGCAATGCAATGCTCAAACTGTCCACCTGTCTGAGCTTCGATCCTAAACCAGTTGCCAACGAAGGCTTAGGGCCTGGTCTGCCCTGCCATGACATTTAGTCTTTAGATTGCCTTTCCTCGCACCAGGATACGGCCTGTCCCCTCCCAGTTTCGTTCCTTTGCCCGAAACCGTTGGTCCAATGTGGGGTGTTGGGTTTGGTAAGCGCCGCCCAACATTAGGCGCTAACAGAAACCAGGTAGTACCGTCCACTGTTACACGGTAGCACAGTTCATATCTGACACTAAAAACATTGTACACAGCTATAAAACATTATTCAGCAATATCACAACATTATATACTGCAGCCCGGGAAGGTTAACCCGGTCAACAAATGCCCGCAGAAGTCGGATGTGTCGGCCTAACGGCGCAAGAACGCAGCTCTGCTGTAAACAGGCACAACGCAATCACATCCGAAAAAAAAAACTCCGGATGAACGAAGAAGAAGAAGATATACTGCAGTAAGACAGAGATCAAAAGCATTCTTTGGTCATGCGATGGGAAGAAAGGCACTAGAAAAGATTGGTACAACTGGAAAGCTCAGTAGCAAAAGAAGCACCGTGGCATGGAGAAATGTCATCAACAAAGTTGATCCTGAATACCAAGGACCGAGATCTGTGGAGAGATGTGGACGGCCACGCCAGTTGACAGGACAAGTGATTATATATACATGTATCGCTTATAGCCATCACATCTCGTATATATGTAACATATGTCTGTTTATCTATGAACAGCCTGATCATCTATTCTTCGTTTCTACGCATCTATCAAAATATCAATCCGACTGTCTTGTCTATCCATCCATATACATGTATGCATTCATTGATCAATCTATCAGTCTATCAATCTTTCTATGTGAGCGACTGTCTGTCTGCCTACAATTCCCCACTATCACGCCCACAACTTCCCACTATCGCATTGCACGCATGATTACACACGTGTATTTGCAAGTGTGAGCACGACAGTATGCATATAAACGCTCCCCCCTCCCTTTCCGTACACATCTCTTCGCTCTTTCTGAAACCCCACGTGTATACACGTCAATCGTGGCCGCTTATTCACGAATGCTGGGAGCTCGTTGCGGTCCCTATCATGGACGAGGTCTCTGTTTAATGCACCTGTTGTATAACCAATCTGTCTTCATTGTTTGTACTCTCGCTTCACCAATTTCCCATATACCTCTATTGTGCCGCGGCGCCTCGCCGCGCTGGCATTTACCAAATATGTTAATCTGCATAAATATATGCTAATGGCCAACGCGTGTAATGGTGGGCTACGAAGCTTGTGCCCAGGCTAACAATTCAGGTCAGCAAATATTAACTCTTGAGTCCCGACTACTAATTGTTTTCAATTTATCAGGTGCCATCTCCACAATGGAGGTTGGCTGCAATGGATCACCAGCACGTCTCCCGCCCTACCCGTACACTATCAGATTGCTGTTCGTCCATCTCTTGATGTTTATCTTCCCACATGTATCGTTGTCTACCTCTTGCTCGCTTGCATTCAACCTTACACCGCCCCCCCCTCCCCCGCACCCAGTATGGTTTCTGTAAGAATGTTATTATCTCTCATTGTTGTCTTTGGGATACTACGTGGTGAGGTCCCAATCTTTTCCACGATGGCCAGCCATGTTCACTATTGTGTAGAAGGAAGTAGAAACTAGATATCGAACTATTCAAAATAAACATTGAAAACCATAGTTACCGGTAGGGATTCGAACCTGTCACGTCCAAATGACGGAGCCTCGCTGCAGGAACAAGTTTACCAACCAGACACCTCGGTGCCTTCAATAGCCAGGTCTATCATCCACCTGAACCCACAACTATGGAATACGAACAAATTCGTATCTAACCATTGAGATAGCACGCTTAAAAGTCGACAGGGTCGATTGCATTACATCAGGTTTTTATCCCATATGGCTCAGTCTCTTTCTGCAGCAAGGAAAGCGTCGCACAAAGCACGAACTCCGTAGCTCCAGTGACGACCCTCGGGAGTCTTTAAAAAATGCACTAATGACCTGAAGGACGCGGCCCGGAATCGAACCCTCAACCTTCGGAGCCCGAGTCTGACGGCTTGACCACTTCACCACGGAGATGGGTCTCAGAATGTGTGTATTAAACCAGCATAGGTCAAATAACAAACATATAGGATCGTAATGCCGTGTCCGGTATATTCACAAACATTTAAAGAAGAGAAATGATTGGTCGGTTCCAATGTTGCACACGTATTACACGGGATATCAAACGGGGAACCCTTTGGGGCAACTAAAACAGTTTATAAATAAACACACACAGTACTGTTTGGCGCTCATAGAAGTGAGAAGAAGGAAGTAGAGACTAGAGGACACACTAGACAACATAACAATTGAAAGCCATAGTTACCGACCTTGATTCGAACCTGTCACATCCTAATGACGACTGCTCCTCGCTGCAGGAACAAGTGACTTTGACGCATGCCCAACTGGGTATCTGTCTAGTGTAAAAGGGTCGTTCACTTTTATTAACAGTCTTATCAAACTGGCGTGTGTTAATTACTGTACCCAAGTCCTACAAGAGACAAATGAAAACTTACAACTGATTTGAGAAATTAGACGTAGACAGTCCAGATTTTGTGGGCACTTTATGAGAAGAAATAAACTCAGCAACATAGAGACAGTTGGCAAGATTGAAGAAAAAAGAGCAAGGGGAGGGTAGACAGATAAATATATAGATAGACCAGAACACCGACTTTGATCCAAGACTGATGACGGGGGTATTTATGTGCAAAGAAATCGTCCCTTGACCAAAAATTAAAACATTAAAAACTTTGATGGAACTAGTTGCCAGTTTGCTTCTTCCGGAAACCATTAGGATAGATCGAGAAAATGCGACTAAGTCACATAGAGGAAAGAGACGGGTCGTCGATGTTTAGTGCAGAAAGGCGGTGCCCGAACTATAAGAGAAATTAAATGACGAGTGGTGTAATCTGAGAGACATGTTGCATTAACTACAATAGAAACGAAACCACCGATAATGTAATGGAATTGAGATAAATGTGGCAAGAACTACAATAGGATGATGTAATGAGAGAAAAATTTGACAAGAACTACACGAGGGTGTGGAGTGACAGAGAAATGTAACAAGAACTGCAATAGGTGATGTAGTGACAGAGAAATATGACAAGAACTACAAGAGGGTTATGTGTCAGAGAACAGTGTGGCAAGAACCACAAGAGGATTATTTAATGAGAGAGAAATTTGACAATAACTACACGAGGGTAATGTGGTGACAAAGACATATGACAAGAACTGCCATATGTGATGTAATGACAGAGAACTGTGACAAAAATACAAGAGGGTGATGAAATGAGAGAACAGTGTGACAAGAACTACAAGAAAAATAAGACAAGCAATGTATTTTAGTAGAGAGTTGCGGAAACTTCAAAAGATGGTAAGAAGAAGAAGAAGAAGAAGAAGAAGAAGAAGAAGAAGAAGAAGAAGAAGAAGAAGAAGAAGAAGAAGAAGAAGGTGTCTAATGAGTTTCGCAACGAGTTCACCCTGGTGCAGATTATCTTTTTCAAAGACCCAACGTCAGGGACGTTTGTTCACCGAAGATATCTCCTCTCCTGGGCAAACATCCGACACACAGCCCAGTGCAGCCCTCGCATTCAGGCTCGACCTGTGGGGGACTGCCTTAATGAGCCGAGAACGAGCCTATTAAGGCTGTGTTGTTTGCTGTGACTTGTTTGCTGTGTGACGGGGAGGTGACGCCACACAGAGCAGTGGGTCGCTAAACCATCCAACATTGTGACTCTATTGTGGGAAGAAGAAAGGCGGTTGCTTTAACCCATCGCTGGTGTGCGTATCGAGTTTACCTCATTTCCTGGTGGGGGGGGGGGGGGGGGGGGGTTATACTTGAGTGGTATGCGCGGTTGATTCGGTTGCCCTCAGAGAAATAACAATTCTGCGTCCTGGTCGAAAGGATGAGAGCGACCGCTCAAAACTTCCGGTGCTCTGCTGGCTTCTTCTTCTTCTTCTTTCGTTCGCTTGAAATATGTCTATAACTGCAGTGCTGTCTCTTGTATGAATTGAACTGTCTTTTTCAGTTCACACAGCGGTCCATAGAGTTTATCTTCCACTGTCGTCTCTCTAGGCCAGAAGGTTTGCCTAGATATGTTATATTTTGGGCAGTCTTGGAGTATGTGCTCTGCTGTCTGTGACGCCAATCCACATGTACACATGGCTGTTTCACCAATCTTGAATTTTGTATACATGTGGTTGCGTAATCTATTGTGCCCTGTTCTGAGGCGCAGAATAATGACTTGTTCTGGTCTATCCATAACGTGGTAGTCATCTTGAGCAGGTTTTGGTGGCTTTCTGACTGATTTGATCATTCTTTTCTTTTGGTGGTATGTTACAGGCACATCAGGCTGTTCTTCTTTGGCTCCTTCCTTAGCCAATTGATCAGCTCTGTCGTTCCCGGGTACTCCACAGTGGGATGGTATCCACTGTATGGTGACCTTATGCTGACTGCTAAGTTCAGAAAGTAGTGTCCTTAGTACTGGCAATTTCCCAGACAGGAGCGCCTCGAGTACTGATTTTGCATCTGTCAATAGCACCACAGGTTGTGTACCATTGCTGGTATTTAGTAATTTCTCTGTTGCTATCTTGATTGCCTCAATTTCAGCATCGTAGTTATGGCAGTACTTTCCTGTCGGTACTCTAGCTGTGTCCCTGGTATTATTTGGGTATTCTATGTACACTCCCGCTCCTCCATTTTGAACAGCATTTTGTGCTGACCCATCTGTGTAGACTCGGATCCAGAGGTCATGTGGGTATTCTTCATCAAGGAAGCTGAGAGTGGCTGTTCTGCGCTGCACACTGTTCTGATCTTCCTTGTCAAATATTCCTCTCACTTTTGTCTGGATTTGTAATGATAGTCTATGCTCATCTTTCCATGGAGTTCGCTCTGGAATAGTTGTTAGGGGGATACCAACTGTGGGCAGATCGGTGGTTTCTCTGCAGAGTCGTTTGGCCTGGTGGATAAAACTACTTCTTTTCAACCGCCCCATAGCCAGGTTTTCAAATCTGTTCTTCATAGGGTGGCCTGGCAAGCTGAGGAACTTTTCTGCTTGTATTAGCGTTTTCGTATCTCTGCGCTCACTCAGTGCTTGTGTCCTCCCCATCTTCTCCATTTCCACTATAGGGGTTGATCTCATCCCTCCTGTGGTGACTCTAAGTGCTTGATTTTGCACTTTGTCCAGCTCTTGTAGTGTGGTTTTTGCTGCCGAACATCATGCAGTTGACCCGTATTCCAGGTGTGGTCGTATGCTCTGTTGATAAACTTTGCTAAGTATTTTCCCACTGGCTCCCCATGTGGTTCCACTTAGCTTTCTCAGGATGGCTATTTTCCTTCTGGCTTTTGCTGCTGCTTTGTTGATGTGCTTTCTCCATGTCAGCCTGCCATCAAATGTTACTCCAAGGTATGTTGGTTCTTTATCTTCTCGTATGGGTGTTCCATTTATCTGGATGGTCCCTGCCTTTTGTTTTGGAGAGAGGGTAAATAGGATGGTGCTGCACTTGTCAGTGTTTATGCTGACACACCATCTATTTGCCCATGCAACAAATGTATCTACAGCTCTTTGTAGTAATCTGGTGGCCACTGATGCATGTTCATTTGTGCTCCATAGAACCAGGTCATCGGCATACATTGCGGCTTTAATTCCATGCGGTAGATTAGCAACGAGATCATTGATGAAGATTAGAAAGAGTGTGGGGGACAATACTCCGCCCTGGGGAACTCCGTGACGCAGTAGTACTTTCTTGCTCTTTAGTCCGTCTATCTGTACTCGGGCTCTTCTGTTGTGCAAGTATGCTTTCACCCATTTGTACATTCTTCCATTGACTTTGCAGTTTCTCAGTTTATTCATCAGACCTTCTTTCCAGACTTTGTCAAAGGCTTTCTTCAAATCTATCCATGCCGCAAGCACCAGCTTCTTCTCTTGGAATGCATCCTCAATTTCTTGAGAGAGGTAGGTTGTCTGATCTTCCGTAGAGTAGCACTGCCTAAAGCCAGCCTGCTGTGGCACAAGGATGTTTTTACTTTCAATGTACCACTGCAGTCTGTGATTGATGATGCGCTCCAGTGTTTTGCAGAGACAGCTGGTGAGGCTAATTGGTCTGTAGCTAGAGGCAATGGAACTATCTTTCCCTGATTTTAGGAGGGGTATCATGATTGCTTCTCTCCAGGCTTGTGGAACACTGCCTAAGGTCCAACTGTTATTGAAGATCTGCAACAGGTTTGCTTTGGCCTCTGTTCCTAGGTTCCTGATCATTTCATTGGAGATACCATCAGCTCCTGGTGACTTTCTCATTTTCAGTTTTGATATGGCTAGCTCCAGTTCGCTGATTGTGATGGGTGCCTCCAGAACCTCATGTACTAGTTCCTTCTGTCCTGTATGTTGCCGTTTCTCTTGAATCTCTTGTTGTTTCTCTGGACTGATTTTAATATTGCTATCTTGTGCGAATGAGTCCGCAAAATGGTCAGCTGCTTGTTTTCTTGTTAAGATGTTTCCATCTTTATGTAGTGCAATTTTTGAGTTTCTCCCTGTGCCCTCATCGTTAAGTTGTTTTATTAGCTTCCACAATTTCCTTGTGTCTCTTTCAAAGTTCAGAGACTCTGTTTTTTCCTGCCAGCTTTTCCGTCTAGCCTGCAGCTTGGCCCTTTGAAATTTGGCTTTTGCATGCTGGAATTTATTGTGGTGCTCTTGGCTGGGTGTGGCCTCTGCTTGCTTTCTACATACTTCCAAATCATTATGCAACTGTTCCAGTTCATTACTCCAGTAGGGTTTATATTGTTTACGGGCTCCTCTTGGTACTGTTTCTCGCGCTGCCTGTAGTATGCATTTCCCAAACTCTTCAACTACTTTATTTATGTCTTTCTCAGTGTTCAGGTTTCTAACCAGTATGCTGGTGCGATGCTTGTACACTGCCCAGTCTGCTTTCTTGTAGTTCCACCTCGAGAGGGTGCTGCTTTCACTTACAAGCTCATTTTCTACAGTTAGAAAGACTGGTCGATGGTCACTGCCACCTAGTTGTTTCCCAACAATTCGTGTAATGTTCCACTCCAGGTCTGGTGAATGAAAAGCCAGGTCAGGTGTAGTTGTAGAGTGCCATGGTCTCGAGTAGAAAGTATGTGGGTCGGACGGCTTGTTAACCAAGATGAATCTATTCTCATCCTGCCAGTCTTCCAGTCTCTCTCCTCTCTGGTCCATGTGATCATAGCCCCAACTCTGCGAGTGGCTGTTGAAATCGCCGCACACAATCATTTTTTCTGTTAATGGTAGTGTGTCCAGTGCCTGTGGACGGTCACTTGGACAGTAGTAATTGATCAGATGTAGGTCTGTATAGCCTGTTTTAAGTTTAAGTGTCTGATACTCAGCCCCTTCCATATGGACTTTGATTTGGGAAGCAGTGATGTTATTTTTTACAAGGGTAAGTATCCCACCTTTTCGCCTGTCCTTTCGGTCAAATCGGTAACACTGGTAGCCTCTGATTTTGAAGGCTATATTTTCGTTGAGGTGAGTTTCTTGCAAGCAACATATGCTTACTTTTTCTTTGTCCAGGATGTTTTCTAATTCTACTTTTTTGTTGCTGACTCCCTCCGCATTCCAGTGCATTATTTTAAGTCTTAGTTTAGTATGGCCAGCTGTTCTATTCTCATGTCCCCTGGCTCCACAGGACATCTGAGAAGGACCTCCAGTAGTTGGGGTTGGACCCTTTCGAGACATAGGGCCCGGCACTGCACCTGCCTGGGGGTCCAAAGCAGGGCGAGCACCATAACGTTTAGCAGCAGTCGACATATTCCATTTTGCGTAATTGCGTGGCATCCTGATTTCTGTGGTGCGCCTCCTGGCTGGTTGCCTCCGTCTTCAGCACCTTTCCTTTGCTAGAGCAGACTGTGGTCTCACTCGAGTGTAGATGTGTACACACGCACACACGTGTCTGCACATGCATGTATGTGTATACACATCTAGAGCACACTGGTTATTTTCCGGCGCCAGATACTCGCCGTCGCCCCTTCTCCTGTTAGTTAAAACAGTTCCGCCACGTGAAGGCCAGGAGTTGGACTTTTGCTGCAGAGGTTATGTATTCACGAGCCATTGGGGTATTTAAGCAATGTTGGGCGCTCACCCCAACACTGCGCCCCGGCTACATACAGCAATTTGGAACCGCTCTGCTGGCGAGGTAGACGGTTTATTCTCCACACTGGCATTAAGCTGGACTTAAAAGTTGAATTCTCGTTCAGAAAGCAATGAACGTACAAATGCCAAGACTATCAACCTGGGGTTTATCTAACGTCCTGCAGAGGACATGCAACATGTTTTAAAACTCCTGATTGAAAGTCCTTGTCTTCCCATGGGAATTCCCGGTACCCAGGCAACACAACCACGCACACTCATCATATCATCATCATTATCATTGTGAGCCTTGCAGTATTGCAGAACTGTCCTCTCATAAGTCTTCCGTAATTGCTCGTTGACGTCACTAGTAAATTGTCATTCACATCTAGAATCCATCAATGTTGTTGTAACCCTGTTCACCGCTTTCCCGGTACACCCTCTCCACCTCCCCAGTTATCTTATGCAATCATTCGTGGGTTTTTTCCCCCTGCATCATCAAGTGCCGTGCCATCTGGGTTAGGCGTTCTTATCTCTCCACAATTCTCGGTCTTTGGTGTTCTGGATCAACTCTACTGATGATATTCCTCCATACCACCGTCTCAGTCCATCCAGCATCGTTTCTCTTGGTCTACCTCTGCCTCTCTTCCCTTGATCTTTCCA
Organism: Cepaea hortensis; assembly: GCA_963921405.1. NCBI lineage: Eukaryota > Metazoa > Mollusca > Gastropoda > Stylommatophora > Helicidae > Cepaea > Cepaea hortensis. The sequence continues at coordinate 213,216,742 of OY992877.1, read as the reverse complement.
GTCTCTTCTCATCACATGACCAAAGAAAGATGTTTGTCTCGCTCTTACTATTGAATATAATGTTCTTTCTAGTTTCATTAGCCTCTTTCAAACATTCGTTGTTAGTTACTCTGGCAGTCCAAGGAATTCGTCTCAGGAACCACATCTCTGTTGCTTCTAAGTTCTTCCTAATTTCTTCATTTACATTCCAAGATTCACTGCCACACATAATACATGTTTTTATTGTATTTTTTTAAAATAAATTTTTCATGCTCTGAATATTTCGTTTTCCTCAATTTTATTTGTATTTACTGATTCAGTGCCGAAGGATAATATAAGATATATCGCCAAATGTGACCTCCATTTGTACAGAAGGATGATATATCGCAATACTATGGTCATTGTGTTATTTCTTTTGTTTCGTGGTATGGTCCGCAATTTCGATCATCAGTGAACGGAAATGTATATTAGAATACTTGTTCATTTTATTCTATTAAATGTTTGGTTCTCCAAAAACCTACAGTGTGTTTGGTACTGCATCAGTTAATCACTATCCTTGTAACGTTTTGATCTCTTCATATATAGACCTGTTGGTTCCCTTTTTCAACCAAGGCATTTTTGATGAACATTTAAAACAAAATAAAGCACACGATCCTTCTACAAGCCTTCATAGGCATTGGGAATATGGTGTTACATCCATCTTTGTATCGACGAGTAGGCGCTCCGTGATTGATGTGATCTGTTTCATGAACATCTACCTCGTTCCTCTCTCTCTTTCTGTCTGGGGCACTACTATGTGTTCAGTCGTCCGGGTTCACCCCATAGTTAAAGATGGGTATTCGAGGTCGAATCCTTATGTCACCCAGCCTCTTAACATGGGTACTAAAGATGTCAAGTTGCCTTGTTGTGACAAAGATGTTCACATGGCAAGGCATCTCCTAACGGCAAATGGGTAACCTTTCGTGTTAGTGTACACATTTCTTCATAAAGCTGTATCATTGTATGTTTGTGTGCTGACGTTTTAGTGTAGACATTTCTTCATAGAGCTGTATCATTGTATGTTTGTGTGCTGACGTTTTAGTGTAGACATTTCTTCATAGAGCTGTATCATTGTATGTTTGTGTGCTGACGTTTTCGTGTACTCATTTCTTCATAGAGCTGTATCATTGTATGTTTGTGTGCTGACGAAGACTTTAGCCGCAACGTCCATTTTTTTTCACTTGTAATTGTGTTCTGCTTCTCTCCGTGGCGAAGGCGTTGCGGACGTGGTTCGTAATCCCGTATACGCGCGTTCGAAACACAGCTGCGCGAGATTTGGCAGCAGACCGCGTTGCGTTGGTTTCGTGTTGGTGGCGGTGCCGTTCATTCAGAAAGCAAGGGCAAACTACTGAACGTAAACTTGCCAAGAGATCATAGCGGCAGAAGTGCTGGTGTTGACTGCGATGCCTTGTAAAAAGGATATGCAAAAACAAAAAAATGTGTTCTAGTAGAGCTGACAGATTCTACTCCTTGCTTTCGCTGATTCACTTCTTGTATTGTTTTGTTGAGTATGCTCTCGCAGCCGTTTTGCTGGTGTTTTCCTGTCAAAGGCCGTGCATTCACAACGTTTCTGCTCTTACACCTTAATGACTCCAGCAGCCTTGAGGTAAGCACATCGGATTCACTTTTAGAAATCTACCTGATGGTTTTGTCATCAGAGCATTATATCTTACCAGGTGAAATTGCCATCCACCTGGGTTGAGTTTCTGTTTGCCCCATTCTGTCCCACTTGGGTGGCTTGATTAGAACGTCTGACAACCACATCAGCTTTCTTGTACACGGGCCCTCTGCTATGCTTCTTCTTATAGTCCACGACGTGTGGCATTGGCGACCATGTCTGCGATCCGGCCTCTTTCTCATGTGCTGCCAGTCATTTCTTAAACTGACGTTCCTCCATGTGGTGATGTCAAACTGTCCAGCATCTTCTCTCTTGGTCTGCCCTTGCCTCTCAATCCCTCCAACTTTCCCGTTGTGACGATATACTTCATCTTTCGTCTTCTCATAACATGCCCAAAGATTGTGGAGTCCACTTCTGATTCGATTAACCCGTTCTCTTTCTTAGCTGATATATTTGAAGATATCTTTATTGCTCTTTCTATCAACCGACTGTGTTGTCTTCATAAAATTAAATTAAATTAAATCACATCTCCGCAGGTAAGCATGGTCGAATGGGTAAGAACGCGTATTCTTAAACATCCGATGTGCTGATGCCGAGGTTAGCGGTTCAACCCCTACACCGGACAGCTGGACTAAAATGTTGACCTGTCGTCCTTGACTTGGGGACGTAAATTACAAGTACCTCTTAAGTCGGAGCTGGTTCGCCTGATGGCGAGAGACATTATTAATATGGAAGGCTAAACCACATCTCCGAAGCTTTCACACAACTCCTCACGTGTGCCTAATTGTCCATGATTTGCTTCCGTACATCAGGATTGACTCAACATAACTTTTAAGAACTCTTGTCCTCACCTGGATTGACAAAGATAATTGCAGAGAATATTCGTCATATCTACCCTGCTATATGTAATATCATCAGTTGGCAGATCATTATTGACATTCATAAAACAGAAAATATTGTATTATGCATGAAGTATATATTGATTGCAAGGACTCTGGTGATCGCGTGAGACGGCGACCGAAGACCACCCACGCTTATGTACATGGCACATGATAATAATGATGATATTGGAGTATTAGATTAGATTGTATTATAACTAGCGACGCGTTAATCTATTTTCATGTCCATAACAGGACGTTACAATCAACCCCAGCACTTAATGGTTGTTTATGATTTTCCCGGCAACTTTACGTTCAGTAGATTACCATTACTTTCTGAACGGCCGACGCTCATATCATTGTGAAAATCATACCAAATCGATCGATTCCCAAATTGAAGTCAGCCGCGGGCATCCACTCGAAACTGCTCTTATGCCCAAGCCGATGATTCCCACAGCGAGGCTTGGGGTGGCTCAAATATGGTTCCACATTGTCCAAACTCCGGGTGAGGTAACATATATTGCTGGTAGTGGTTCCAGTTTAGTATTTCTTTGAGTCACTGATGGTAATCTGTATGTTGACACGCGGTGGAATTTTCTTATATATGACGATATTAAACAGTCAGCGTTGGTTTACTATTGACTGGCGTTGACTGCGAGGGCAGTCTCCAACAGGTCGAGCCTGAATGCGAGGGCTGCACTGGGCTGTGTGTCGGATGTTTGCCCAGGAGAGGAGATATCTTCGGTGAACAAACGTCCCTGACGTTGGGCCTTTGAAAAAGATAATCTGCACCAGGGCTGATCTCGTTGCGAAACTTATTAGACACTTTCTTCTTCTTCTTCTTCTTCTTCTTCTTCTTCTTCTTCTTCTTCTTCTTCTTCTTCTTCTTCTTCTTCTTCTTCTTTCTTTCTTTCTTTCTTTCTTTCTTCTTCTTCTTCTTCTTCTTCTTCTTCTTCTTCTTCTTCTTCTTCTTCTTCTTCTTCTTCTTCTTCTTCTTCTTCTTCTTCTTCTTCTTCTTCTTACCATCTTTTGTAGTTTCCGCAACTCTCTACTAAAATACATTGCTTGTCTTATTTACCTTTAGTCATGTCACATTTCTCTGTCATTACATCTCCTATTGCAGTTCTTTTCATACTTCTCTGTTTTTCTGTCACTACTTCACCTTCGTGTAGTTCTTGTCAAATTTCTCTCTCATTACATCATCGTCTTGTAGACACATTTACTATTGACTGACGCTCATAGAAGTAGAAATAACGGACGAAGGACCGATAGAGGTTAGAAGACACACCGGACAACATAAATATTGACAGCTGGCTCTGCATCCCTGGGTGGGATATTAGTGCACGATAAGGCAGGTGTGATCAGAGCCCTCTGAGATGTTGTGTATGATGTAGCACAACAGATAAATCATTACGGCATGGAGAGATGGGGCAGCAGGGAGTGACCACGGGATCTAGCCGACACACAGTGCTTCGAGGAAAGATCAAACGGACACATAATCATATTGCAACTGGTACCATGTGTCGGGAGTCTTCGCTGGCTGTTGAAGATGGGACGGAGCCCTTATGGGAATGTCCAGAGTGCTGCGATGTCTCAACTCAACAACTCAACTCAACTCAGTGCTGAGAGCTACAGTGACCACAAAGGAATTAGAAACCATCTCCTCACTGTGACGTTGCACCTCTTTATAGAAACATGTGTACTTCAATAGTTGACCAGCTCGACACGTGGCCAACTTGACACATTACCAACTCGACACGTGACCAACTCGACACGTGACCAACTCGACACATGACAGCTCGACACATGACCAACTCGAGATATGACCAACACATGACGACTCGGCACGTGACCACCTTGACACGTGACCAACTCGACACGTGACCAACTCGACACATGACCAACTCGACATATGACCAACTCGACACATGACCAACTCGACACGTGACCAACTTAACACATTACCAACTCGACACATGACAGCTCGACACATGACCATCTCGACACATGACCAACTCGACACATTACCAACTCGACACATAACCAACTCGACACATTACCAACTTGACACACAACCAACTCGATACATGACAGCTCGACACATGACCATCTCGACACATGACAACTCGACACTTGACCAACTCGACACCCCTCGAGACACTCCACATCTTTATATTTATTCCTGCCGTTTATTTTTCTCTCTTAATGAATCTATCTGCAATCCTCTATTTGTAGAATCTGGTGACATTCATTGCATGTTACCCTTTTCTCTTTATTTGCCAAGGTCTTCCACCCACCCGAGTAGAGGTATTATCCAAGAGTTAAAACGGGCTGAAAGCCAGAGGGTCAACTTCTCCGGGCTCCGTCCCATTCGGCTCGGACTTCTCTCCGCACGGCATCCCGCCAAAAACCTCGCACAGAGCACGAACTCCGTAGCTTCAGCGGCGACCCCCAGGGTCTCCGAAATAGCTGCACATTTCAGAGACTCTGGAGTCTCCGTGGTGAAGCCGTCTTCCTCGCGCTGCGAAGATTGTGGGTTCGATTCCGGACTACGTTCACGAGTGGATTTTTATTGGAGACTCCTAAGGGTTGTCGCTGGATCTACGGAGTTCATGCTTTGTGCGAGGCTATCGGCAGGCTGCCCTGCGGAAATAGACCGAACTATATTGGATAAAACCCGGTGCAATGAAGTCGATCCTCTGGAATTTTAAGACTTTGTTTTACACTCGCCAACCGTACGACGTAGTCAAGAAACAACCCCACGACAGTCGTAGAACGAAGCAGGCGACTTGACAATTATCTCAGCCATACGACTTGTTATTGGACTTCTAAAACCATGTGTCTCTAGCCACACGGTGCCTCGTCTTGTCTGGTTTTGTTGACCCCGACAATCCCTCCTTTACTCCGTGATGTATGTTTTCTGTCCACCTATGACATCATTCTCCAGAACGGGCCCAACTTGACAGCTGACAGCTCAGGGACGACACCACGACACAAGGTTGCCAAAAGTGGGACATAATTAGTTACAGTAGATTATATGTGGGGCAGAAGTTTAGGTAACCAGTGGGACATAGAGAGTTACAGTAGATTATGTGTGCGACACAAGTTAAGGTAACAAGTGGGACATAATGAGTTACAGTAGATAATGTGTGGGACAGAAGTTTTGTTAACAAGTGGGACATAGAAACTTACAGTAGATTATGTGTGTGACAGACGTTTAGGTAACAAGTGGGACATGATGAGTTACAGTAGATTATGTGTGTGACAGACGTTTAGGTAACAAGTGGGACATGATGAGTTACAGTAGATAATGTGTGGGACAGAAGTTTAGTTAACAAGTGGGACATAGAAACTTACAGTAGATTATGTGTGTGACAGACGTTTAGGTAACAAGTGGGACATGATGAGTTACAGTAGATTATGTGTGGGACACAAGTTTAGGTAACAAGTGGGACCTAGTGAGTTACAGTGAATTATGTGTCGGACACAAGTTAATATAAAAACTGCGTGGGTTAATGAAACAAATTACTGGCCTTAGAGCCAATTATGTGCTGTTACGGGCTCTTTGTCTTTTGTTTTTTCTTTCTCTCTTTCTTTCTTTGTTCATCAACAAATGCATGTAGAGCGACCAGGAAGATCCAATCATGTGTTCATATTATAATGCATTCAGGCTGTAGCGAGTTGATGTAATCTGGCCTGTAGACTGTGGAAAATCCGCCATGGCAGACGCGGCCAAGCAAACATGACAGGTTGGCGTTTCATAATGAGCTTCATTATCGTCAATGTTGGTTCGCTTCCATCCAAGCGTTCGTAGCTTTACCGACTGAACCTGTCCGCTCCTGGAGCTCTCGGCGGGATCCGCTCCTGTCGGTAGCCTAAAGAATTATACCTTCTTCTTCTTCTTCTTCTTCTTCTTCTTCTTCTTCTTCTTCTTCTTCTTCTTCTTCTTCTTCTTCTTCTTCTTCTTCTTCTTATTCTTCTTCTTCTTCTTCTTCTTCTTCTTCTTCTTCTTCTTCTTCTTCTTCTTCTTCTTCTTCTTCTTCTTCTTCTTCTACTTCTTCTTCTGCTGCTGCTGCTGTTTTGTTGACTGGTGCTGTTTCTACCACCACCACCACCTGTACTACTGTACTATTACTACTACTACTACTACTACTACTACTACTACTACTACTACTACTACTACTACTACTACTACTACTACTGCTGCTGCTGCTGCTGCTGCTGATACTACAGCATCTAATACTACTTCTTCTACTGACACTACTACTAGTACTCTTGCTGCTGCTGCTACAACCACCACCATTACAACTACTGTTACTACTACTCCATCCCAGAGATCTGACCTAATCATACACCGATCCCTGGCAAACCATGATGTAATGGTTTCCCCTTGTTTTCCACATCTACATGCTTAGATTATATCCTCTTTTGACAGCAGATCGTGGCTCTCGGGACTAGTGAGTTCTCTGTTCTGCAATGGCGCACGCAGAGTTACCTACTTATCTCAGTGGATACTCGCAGCGGAAATGTGCTTTTTGAGAATGTCGAGAACACAGGCGACAAAGAAGAAAACTAACTCTAGCGTAGCCACAGCTACAGACAGGATCAGATCAACCACTAAACACATGAGGACAATCAATTACAAATGATGGATACATCAAGAGAAGAAGTGGAGTAAATAAACAAGGATAATGTGGGGGAAATACTAAGTAAGAGATACAGAGAAAGATGGATGTTCAAGGCTTAGCTGTTTAAGTGCCAAACAAAATGAAGGTTTGAACCAAACATTGTACTCAATCAAATGAACAGTATTATAATGGAAATTACCGTTCACTGAGAATTGAAATTATAGAAGATACCGCGAAACAAAATTAATAGCACAATGACATAGTATCGCGATATATCGTCCTACTGCCCAAATGAATAACATTAGGACTTTGGTGATTCATACTGCCCAAATAGAAAGTCACATATATAGCAATATATTATCCTTCGACACTGAATCAGTTAAACAGCGGGATAATAAATAATATAATAAATAGTAATGTAATAAATAGTAATGTAATAAATACTAATAGATGGGCCTGGGCGCCAAGTCCAGTTGGTTGTACAATCCCAACGTAGAGAGAGATTTGACCATATGACCATCAGATCAGGATGGCGGCAAGCTAGCCACTGTGGTACAACAGCCACCCTGACCATGATGTTACAGTTATTGCATGTCCTTTACATGACGTTACGAGCAACCCCAGCAGTTATTGGCTATTTGCGACGTATTGTGCGATGATAGTTCAGTAGTTTGCCATTGCGTGTCGCGGCATTGTGAAATGCATGTTTACTACTCCCTAACACTCAGCGTTTGTTTTACCATGATCTAGATCAGTGGTTCTCAACCGGTGGGGAATTCACCCCAAGAAGGGAATTTTAGGGTTTCCAGTGGGGGGAATTAAGAACTGGCTTCAGGACCACACACAACGCGATTGTCCCATTTTCTTGAATTATGTGTGAGTGTTGCGTACAGTTGTGTGGGTGTATGTGTGTGTGTGTGTGTGTGTAAATATATATATATATATATATATATATATATATATATATATATATATATATATATATATATATATATATATGTTTGTATAAAGGAGGGAGGGGGGATACCATTTTGGAAAGGGGGAATGACATTCTGAACACATGATGAAGGGTGAAGGGGTGCATGGGCCAAAAAAGGTTGAGAACCATTGATGTAGATTAACGTTATATCCTCCATCAAGGCCACTTTTCTCTTGCGGAGTTTTGAAGAATCTGTTGATTACATTTAGAAAACATTTGGTGTGTTTTGTTCGTTTGTCATTGTGAAGAAATTGTTGGTTACAGTTAGGAAACATTTAGTGTGTTTTCTTCGTTTGTCATTGTGACGAATCCGTTTGGTTACATTTAGGAAACATTTGGTGTGTTTTGTTCGTTTGTCATTGTGACCTCCAGAAAAGAATGATGATGATGATGATGATGATTATGATTATGATGATGATGAAATTCATCAGAAAGAATACGGTGACATGGTTGATGGTGATGATGATGTTGATGGCATTCATCAGAGAACAAAACAAGCCGAAGGATATGATGATAATGATGGTATTATTGGGTGATTCATTCATTGCCTTTTTAAGCTTTACTGCAGTTCACCTCATTCTTATTTATTACAAAGAAAGAAGATGATAATACTAACAATGATGATAATGACAATACTGATCAGAGAGATGGAGATGCTAATGTCGATGGTGATACAGATGAGAAAGTAGATGGTGATGATGATGATGTGGGCTTGTGATAATAATGATGATAGTGATGATGATGATGATGATGATGATGATGATGATGATGAAGGTGATGATGATGATGATGGTGATGATGATGATAGGGCTGGGGGATGATAATGATGCTAATCGTGTTGATGATGATGATGATGATGATGATGATAATGATGATGATGATGATGATAACTGCAAGGTTGGTGATGATAATGATGACGATGATAATGATTATGATGATGGTGATGATGATGGTGGTGTTGGTTATGATGATTGTGGTGGTGGTTTTGGGGTTGGTGTTGATGATGGTAATGATGATGATGGAGTTGTGATGATGATGATGAATATGATGGAGACAACGACTATCAACAACATCGCAAGCTAACTTGCTTACCCATACAACAACATGATTTACCGCGGCTGTCGCCCCACGCTGTCGGAGCCCAGCAGAAGAAGCAACAACACGAATGCCCCATCAAGCGCCCATGTAAACACACAGGAACGAAGGATGTTCGCGGCCCCAGAATAGCAACAGAAGGCAGAGAACAGCTGTCTGCGTGTCTCCCAAATTGTTTTCTTGTATTTCCTTGTGTTTCTCCAGTTTGCCCACACTTGCACAAGATGTCCACCCATTTTGGAATCCGTGGGAATGGCTTTACGTATACCTGTTGGGAGAATTGCCGTGGTTTAGAGAATAGCGTGCCTGGTTGCCACAGAGGTGGTCAGTAGTTCAAAAGCCTATTCAGGAAACAGTGTGTGCGTATGCGTGCGTGCTTGAGTGTGTGTGTTTCCCCCCCCCCCCCCCGCCTCCTTTTCTCTCGCTTTGAATTCAAGCGTAGTGCATACTACTTCTAGTGGACTGGACTGATATTTGCGTGTGGATTAGCTTTCCCTATTACCAGTGTCCCTCGCCATCAGGGGAACCCGCCTCTACTTCTGAGGTATAGTGTACTTGTAATTTATGTCCCCAAGTCAAGGACGAGAAGTCAACATTTTAGACCAAGTGACCGGTGTAGGGGTTGAAACCGCTGCCTCAACACCAGCACACTGGAAATATAAGAGCACGCTCTGTTATCCATTCGGCCATGCAGACCTCTTACACATACCTGGATGCGATAACTGCTGTGGTTCATGGAATAGCGTGCCTGGTTGCCGCCATGGCTGTCTAGAGTTTGTGTCCATATTCAGTTGAGAATTTGTTGCATTTGGTCCTGAATGTCCCGAGCGATGTGAGAGCTGAAGCTTGGTCCCATGGGGTACAAGTGGAAGGGATACAGCAGGCTACTGGCGACCACCTCCTGCTGGACACTGGGTTCATGAGAGCAGCCTTTCTGTTGGTTCCAGATGATACAATTGGAAGAGATGTGGCAGGCTATAGGTGACCACCTCCTGCTGGACACTGGGTTCATGAGAGCAACTTATCTGTTGGCGTAGACTACTGGGCATAGGGCGGTGATGGAGAGTCATCATAGTAATGAGAAAGAGGTGGAGTAAAAGATGAAGAACAAGAAAGAAAGAAAGAAAGAAAGGAAGGAAGAAAGAAAGAAAGAAAGAAAGAAAGAAAGAAAGAAAGAAAGAAAGAAAGAAAGAAAGAAAGAAAGAAAGAAAGAAAGAAAGAAAAGTGATAATAATAATTTCCGGAGGTCACCATGGCCGAATGGAAAAAAAACCTCATTCTTAAACATCCTGTATTCTGATGCCGAGGTAGCGGGTTCAATCCCTACATCGGTCAGTTGGACTAAAATCTTGACTTTTTGTCCATAACTTGGGGACCGAGAAGTCGGAGTGGGTTCACCTGATGGCGAGGGACACTGGTAATAGGGAAAGCTAATCCACACGCAAAAGTCAGCCCAGCACATTAGAAGTTATAACACATGGACTAGGCTTGGGATCACAGCGAGTGAACGCAAACAACGATATAATTGTCTAAGTTATCCCACATGGTGTATATCTGATTGTGTATATCTGGTTGTGTATATCTGATTGTGTATATCTGATTGTGAGTATCTGATTGTGTATATCTGATTGTGTATATCTGATTGTGTATATCTGATTGTGATTGGTTATTCCTCTCAAGGACTGGGTAATGCTTGTCTCACTACATCCTCCACTATATCTGATTGTGATTGGTTATTCCTCTCAAGGACTGGTCTGTCTCACTACATCCTCCACTGTATCTGATTGTGATTGGTTATTCCTCTCAAGGACTGGGTAATGCTTGTCTCACTACATCCTCCACTATATCTGATTGTGATTGTTTATTCCTCTCAAGGACTGGGTGATGCTTGTGTCCCTACTTCCTCCACTATATCTGATTGTGATTGGTTATTCCTCTCAAGGACTGGTCTGTCTCACTACATCCTCCACTATATCTGATTGTGATTGTTTATTCCTCTCAAGGACTGGGTGATGCTTGTGTCCCTACTTCCTCCACTATATCTGATTGTGATTGGTTATTCCTCTCAAGGACTGGTCTCATGCTTGTCTCACTACATCCTCCACTATATCTGATTGTGATTGGTTATTCCTCTCAAGGACTGGTCTCATGCTTGTCTCACTACATCCTCCACTATATAGTCAGCTTTGTCATTGCTCACAGACTTATTCTGGAGCCAATGATGTAATGGCCTCCCCTTGTCTTCCCCACCTACACATAAGATGTATATGCTTGCTATACGTGTCGCATTGTGTCTTGTCATCAAGTGTCATGCCAGATGGCATAGGCTTGTGTCTCTCCACAGATCTCGATCTTATTGTTGTGGATCGACACTGCTGATGATAGTCTTCCATGTCACCGTCTCAGTCCATCCAGCATAATTTCTCTTGGTCTGCCACTGCCTCTCTTCCCCTCGATCTTTCCTGTTGTCACGATATTCCCCAGTGCCTCTCTTCTCATCACATGACCAAAGAAAGCTGTGTCTCTTTCTTATTGTTGTATATATTGTTCTGGTTCCATGAGCCTCTGTCAGGCAGTTGTTGTTAGTTACCCTGGCAATCCAATGAATTTACAATATTCATCTCACGAACCACAACTCTGTTGCTTCCAAGTTCTTCGTGATTTGTTCATTTCATTCCATGATACACTGCTATTCAGCAAACCAGGTTCTGAATTGCATTCTTACAAATAATGATAGTGACTTATTGCATAAGATACCTTTCATTTTCTGAAGTGCAGCTTTTACTTGCACTAATATGTTCTTAATCTCTTTCGTGGATCTTCCATATGATCTTATAAATGCCCCATAGGTATTTAAAATTATCCACTTTGTTAAGAAATGTTCCTTCTATTTCCATGTCACATTTGGTGTCACTTTTTATGTGGCTAGCATGTACCGGGTGTCTCACTGTACTTTGTATGTAGAACAAATTTGAAAAATGAAGTACATGACGTGATAAAAAAATGTGCTATAAGATTCATTAAATTAGTTACAATAGTCACTGCTATGGTCTAACGCTGTTTTGGGGAAGCTGTAAAGTACCAATAAAGTATTCATTATAACATGTGTTGGAAATGTCCACCACGGGCTTCAAGACATGATTGTACACGTCTCTTCATATTGTCAAATACCTTCTCTAACGTGTCTATTGTTATTTCTTAAATGGTAATTCTGATTGCTTCTTTCAGGTCCTCAATTATGTGTACATTATTTTTCTGAACATTTCCTTTCAAAAGAACCCCATAAATACTAATTTAATGGAATTAGATCTGGAGAACGAGCAGGCCAAATTACACGTGAAATTATGCGATATGTCTTCTAAAAATACAGTGATGCTCTAGCTGTGTGTGCAGTTGCACCATCTTGCTGGAACCACGCTTCTTCAATTTCACGTTCATTCAGCTGTTCTAAAAAGTTTCCAGAATGTCAGTACGGCACCGATCGGCGTATATATAGTGTTGTTGAAGAAAATTGGTCCAATAAAACGTTTTCTACTGACGGCACAGCATACCCCAATTTTCTTATCGTGTAGAGGCGCTTAATGAAATGTATTGGGGTTTAAAATGCTCCAAATATGATTATTTTGGCTATTAACATATCCAGATTGATGAAACCATGCCTCATCAGAGAAGAATGTTACAACGAGAATTGACTCTTCTTTAGCTAACAATGATTGAAACCACGTAGAGTAGTTGACTCTGGATTGATTTTCACACTCTTTTAATTCAGACACAACAGAAATCATGTATGGATGAAAATGTAATCGTTGTTTAAGGATTTTGTGTTCTCTGAAACGTTCACTTGTTGCGACATTTTCCTTACTTCGACATTTCAGGATTCTGTCTTGGATATCTAGACATTTTTCTTCAGACACAGCAAGCCTACCAGATTACAGACCATCTTCCACATTTCCCGTAGCAAGAAACTTATTCAAGAAATTTCTAACCATAATGCAATGAAGATGTAGTCTATAAGGAAATCTTGCTATAAATCTTTGAACAAACATCCGTGTGTATCGACCGCCATTTTGAAACACTTGTTCAACTAAAAATCATTATTTCTTTAAATGATAACACCATTCTGTTTGGAGTGCAAAGAATTACCTCAGCAGACGACAGCCATTCGCTGCATATTGCTTCATGATGGACTGTTTAGCAATTTTTTTATGACGTCATGTACTTCATGTTTTTTTTTTGGTTTTTTTTTTCAAATTTGTTCTACATTTTGTTCAATTTCTACACATTTCTACAATTTGTTCAATTACGAACGCCTGGTATAATTTTTTGACATGGAAGCGAAACTGACCATCTAGCCTTTGCAGTGGCTAACTTGTGTAGTATTTGTACGTGTAGGGCGTCAACAACAGAAAACACTGCCTTCTGTTTTGTCATTCACAATGTGTTTCCCGACTAATTCCGACCCGTGCACTCGACACACTAACATACTCCAACCAAATGTCCCTCCGTCGTTCCCAGAAGGTCGCTAGGAGACGCCCATGAGGAAACAATAACCACAACGCTGAAAGCATCGGGGAATTACTTGCAGCGTATGGACACCTGTTATAAAACATCTACTGTGCTGCATTCTACATTTTTGGGCAGTTTTATTCAGTTTGCTCAGACCGAATTGAAACAATATATTTACGCAAGGTGCGTCGTTACGTACACACAGACACAAGGTGCGTTGGTTGGTACACACGGATATTAACTGGTCATACATGGTGCGTTGGTTGGTTTTAAAATGTTATTTGCATATCCTTTACAGGACATTTGCAGTGTGAAGGAGGACTCTGGTGCTTTTGTTGAGACCACAAGTAGCCTGACTATGAAGGTCATGGCAGTAAGTAAAGCAATAACATGGTTCGAGACACAGACATTCACTAGGGCATGCTTCCTTAGCGACTCAATGAGCATGCTCAAGAGGATAGAGGTGGGATGGATCCGAAGAGAGTGGTTGCTGTCTATGGAGCGGTCTCGTCCGCCATTCTGAAGAATCCAGAAAACAATACAGTAACCCAACCTGCTACGGAAAACGCTCAAGGATTGATTCGCTCAGATGCACAACTCCGCAGCACCGAAGAAACTTCTGGTTTACATTCTAGCGCAGAAATCACACGCACGAGATGAAATTATCCACCTCCTACGTGAAAAATGGAGCGGTTTCAACATCACACAACCGCCCGGCGCCATCTTGCAAACGTTAGTTGTAAGTTCAACCCCAGTATATGTCCGCTGTTGACTTGGAATTAAACATTGACCCCTCGTTCAGACAGCAATGGCAGACTACTGAATGTAATATTGCCTAGATAATTAACCTGGGGTTATCGCCACGTCCTGCAATGCTCATGCAACATTTATGATGTACAAGGCAATTTTAACGTCGACTAGTTTGCCATTGCTTTATGAACGGCAGACGCTCATACCATTGAAATCAACACAGACCCTCGACTCTGCATTTCGGGAAATTGGGAAACTGCATTCACTAAAGCCCTAAAACACCGAGGCCCACGGATTACTTTTTAAACAGTTGTATATCTTTTCAATTATCTCGGAACAGTCATAACATCTGATGGCAGATGCCTTGAAGAGATTAGAACAAGAATCGTCATTGCGAAAGTAGCCTTTAGCAAGATGAAAAACATTCTGACAAATAAAATGATGTCAATTGAAACGAGAAAAAGAGTGTTGAGGGGATACATAGAGCCTGTTCTTTTGTATGGATGTGAAACTTGGACAATGTGCAGTCAAGCAGAAAAACATCTGATGGCTGCAGAAATGTGGTTTCTGAGGAAAATGCAAAGAATACCATGGACAGACAGAAAAACCAATGAACAAGTACTACAAGAGACAAATGAAAATCGTAGATTGATTAGAGAAATTAGACGTAGACAGTCAAAATTCTTTGGACATGTTATGAGAAGAAATGGACTGGAGAACTTAGTGACAGCTGGCAAGATCGAAGGGAACAGACCAAAAGGAAGACCGAGAGGAAAATACCTGGATGGCTTGGCCACATGGCATGGACGAGACAGGAACACTGAGCTGATCCACGACTCTGGTGATCGAGTGAAATGGCGAATCATGACCGCCCACGCTTTCCGGCATGGCACATGATTGATTGATATCTTTTACAAGACGTGGCAGTCAACTCCAGCAGTTTTTGGCTGCTTGTGATTCCTTGGCAAGTTTATGCCCAATAGTTTGCTATTTATTTCTGAATGACCGGCACTCATGCTATTGTATAGAATCCAACGCAAGGCGGTCTGCTTCCAAATCTCCCGCGGCTGTGTTTCGAATGCAGAATGCCGGATTATGGATCACATTCTTAACCCCTTCGTTTTTCCGCTCTCTTTTAAACGGGTAGCAGAAAAATGGACCTGACAACCCAAGGGTTAACGGCCGCTTTCCGACAACCCAAGTGTTAACGGCCGCTTTCTGACAACCCAAGTGTTAACGGCCGCTCTCCGACAACGCTGAAACAGCTCTTACAGATGTCATAGAAAGTTCAGACTCCAGAACAGTACTAGTCACAGGACCGCCCAGTCACCCGAACTGGTCTCAAATAAGGCCAGCATCCCAGGGGACCATAATTATCAGTAGTCCTCTTAAAGATTTGAGTCCCTCCAACTGAAGTAGTCTGTTCCTCGAGTGACGGCAACAGCCTAGTCTGACAGGCAAAGACAAAGCTTATTAATTATAGGTGTTTGTATGGCAGGCAGTCACCTGTGACCTGGTATGAAAAGCCGTGAAAGGAAATGTTTCATTTGTAGTGCTTCTCCACTTTGGTTCTGTTGAAATTCTGGAAAGGACCCGCTTAGCGCTAGAGTAAAAAGGGGTCAGAAGTTTGTTGGGTTTTCTTGGAGTGGTTATTTTAGAATGTGGTTCGAGACCGCCACCTTGGCATACTCGAATATTCCAACTTTCAGTATTCTCTTAACAGAAATATCTCTTTACCTGTGGATAATCGCTGGCTCTTGAGGCTGAGAACACAGAAAGGAAAGTGTTCTTTCTGAAAGTTTGTTTGGATTAGTTTACAAACCTGGTTGAAAGATTTGCCTGCCAGTCTCAATAAAGTTGCCGGGTCTAACTTCGGCACTAAGCAAGGGAACATATGGATTTTAAACATACAAGCCATAAGCAATATGTTGCACGATTTATTTCCTGGCATATTTCGCTGCATCTCGTCAGGTGCATACTGTAAGGTTATGCTCCTATATCATATGCAGGGAATACATTAATAATACTTAAGCCGACACAATTAAAAGAAAAAAGTGACAGGTACTGTTCGAGTCTGCTACTCCCACGGTAATTTCAAATTTACAGCTAACTCTTTCTGGTTGTACAAAACTGGCTGAAACCGCCTAATTGCTAACTCTTCACTAAATTTGAGCAATCATTTATTGTTAGTCGAATTGAGCACACGAATCACTTTTTCTTTGTTCACTCTATGACCGAATTTTATTAGATTTTGAGAAATCACCAATGACAGTGTTTTATAGTCTTTTGACTGCACAGGGATTCCCGATTAACTCTCTGTTCCACCACCACTGGTATATGTTCTTCCTTTACTGAAGTTACTACACATTTTACCAAAGAAGATGTGGTGATGTTGTCTGTAAATCTGCAAAGAGCATATACAGTTGAAACTGCACGAGACAAACAGAAATCACACACAGTGTAGTTTAGCACTACAAGAAATCACACACAGAGTGTAGTTGAGCACTTCAAAAAATCACACACAAAATGTAGCTGAGCACTACAAGTGCACAATCCTGTGAGTCTCCGTGTCGAAGTGGTTTAGCTGCTTGTTTCGCGCTCCGAAGGTTGTGGGTTCGATTCTTGGCTACTTCGGTTCACGAGTGTAGTTTTCTCGGAGACTTCGTGGCGTCGTCGCTGGAATTACAGAGTTTGTGCTCTGTGCGACGCTTTCAGTAGGCCGCCATGCCATAAGAGATCAAGATATAAGGGATAAAACCCGGTGCAATGAAGTCGATTCATGTGCCTTTTGCACCATGTTTAAAGAGCACAATCCAAAATGACTTATCTGCCATAAACCCCTTAAGCAAACAATAATAAAACAACAACAAATATAACGAGATAACACTAAATCAACTAGTTTAGCTTAGTCGACGGATCAACATCACGGCACAAGGGTGTAACCCAAAAGTGCTCCGTACTACTCCTAACTCAAGCCTGAGTCCGGAGAATCTCAGCTCAGTGCACGAACTCCATAGCACCGGCGAAGATCCTGAAAATATCAACTACAATAAGGCATACTAATATTGAAGAAGAGGAGAAGACGATTACGATGATGAAAGGAGGAGGAGGCGATGGGGAAACTGGAGTAGTAGGAGGCGAGTAAGAAGAAGAGGAGAAAAATGATGAGGAGGAGCAGAAATAGAAGACATTTTTGGTAACCATTTAGTGAGGCTGAATCGACCTTGAAGCAATGTGATCACGAAAAGTCCCACTTGGAGGAGAATTTTAACACAAAATCACCACTCTCCGGGAGAGTGCTCCAACCTCTGCCTTACCGTTGGTTGTACAAACATCAAAACACACACGCACACACACACACACACACACACACACACACAGGTATTGGGGGGGGGGGATTTCCAAAAGGCGGTGAAATGCGAAATTTAGATAAGTTGTTGTCTGGTAACATTATGTTTTTTAACATGTCAAGCGAAAATATACCTGGCTACGCTATTGCCAGTTGGCAGTTCATTCCAAAAATAGAACAGAAAACGCATCGGGTTTCTAAACAGAAGAAGGAAACAGACGGTGAGCAGAAAGAAATAAAATAGAAGAGAAATCCGTGTAGAGAAATATTCTGACGTTACATTTTAATCTCCCCCTTCTGGAGTGAAAGTGTACCACTCACACACGGGCGCCCTGTCTTCGTGTGCACACGTCAGAGGCGTCGTAAATATTTACTACGTCTGTGGAACATTCCTATTGGGCAATTCAGATGAGACCTGTTTACAAGATCCGACACTTTATTGAAGAGGTATCAATGGATATTCAAATTGTGTATGACAGTCTGCGCGAGGTATATCGGGGAAATGAAATTAAAGACTTTTCTCATGAGGCGAATCATGATGAGGCCAGGCCGGGAAGTATATGTTGTGGGATTGTGGGCGGTTATTTTTTTTTTAAATATATAATGTTCTTTTCCGATATGGAATTGCTTTGTTTGTGTCTGTCAGTAGGTCTGTCTGTCTATCTATCTATCTATCTATCTATCTATCTATCTATCTATCTGTCTGTCTGTCTGTCTGTCTGTCTCTGTCTGTCTGCCCGTACATCCATCTGTCTTTCTATCTGTCTGTCTGTCTGTCTGTCTGTCTAACACTGCCCGTTTACCTGTCTATCAATCTGTCTAATTATCAATATGAATAACGAAGACACAAACAGTAGATTGCACGATTTATTGCCTGGCATATTTCGCTGCATCTCGACAGGTACATGCTGCAGAAATCACACAACTTACGTGAATTAACTAGATAAATCCTTCAAACTGAAATATACACATGTTCGCACAGTAATGTCGATTGTCTACCACGGTAATTTTAAACTGACTAACATGTCTTTCTGCTTGCACAAGGACGGCTTACGAAGGTTGATTATTATAGCTTCAGCAATTTTTAACAATCGACTTCTTTGTGTGTTGAACAACACACGGAAGGCACTGTTTCTTTCAACCACGTGACCGCTCTCGAGCACATACATGTCTCTCGACCGATGAAGCTGGACTGTTCCGGTGTGTCGGCCTGCCTAGGCTACCATCTTCTGTGTGTAGTATCTTGTCCAACCAATTCGGGATATGTTCCGAAACCCTGCAATGTAACTGTCGCTCAGTTCTACCTATGTAGATGGCCTCGCATCTGCACGTAAATTGGTAAATACAATTTGATTTGGCGTACAAAGCTACAGGTTCTTTTACTGCTGGGATGGGGATCGGTGTGTTTCGGTACCTGATGACTAGAGTTGCAGCACAGAATGTTCGCCCGACTGCTGTGGTGAGCCTGTCCCGCAGACGTTGCATTACGTCATCTCCTCGGAAGGTTAGCTGGATGAATACCTTGAGTTTAGCTACTGTAGTTACTTCAGGTTTCGGTTTGGGCTGTTGGCAGTGGCGCTTTATAAATCCTGTGGAGTACCCATTCAGGTTTAAGGCATTCTTCAGAGCTTCAAATTCCTCTGTCAGTGTGTCCGGGGTGCATATCTTTCTAGCACGGTCAAACAGGGTCCGTACTAAGCCCCGTTTGTACTGGACAGGTGCGAAGCTATGAAAATTTAAGTATTGGCTATTGGAATTATCAATATGTCTGTCTGTCCAACCGTCTGTCTGTCGGTTGCTGTATCCGTTTGTCTGTCTATTTAAAATGTATCTGTCTGTGTGCCTGCTGTCTGCTTGTATCTATGTATTTATCATTCTGTCTATTGCGTGTGTGTTACATTAATGTTGTGACGACACTCAACCAGACGAACTGTCCACCGAACGAGAATTTCCCAACACACGAAACAAGGTGTTAGATATTATTGTGCACTATCTCAAAATGTAAGATCTCAGAATAGTAAAAACTATTTACTGGAACCAAACAGCAGCAATTAAAATGGGAAATAAAGAAGGAAATTATGAACACATAAAGTTGGGAGTATGACAGAGATGTGTTTTGTCACCAGATCTATTCTCCCTCTATAGCGAAGTAATAATGAGAGAGATCAAAGAAAAGCCAGGAATAATATTTTGAGGTTATAATATCAATAATATACGCTATGACACAGTATTGACAGCGGATAATGCAACAGATCTACAACAATTGTTGGACATTATAGTAATAGAGAGTGCAAAGAAAGGACTCTCCTTGAATATCAAGAAAACAGTAACAATTGTGGTATCAAAGAAAGAGGTGACACCCGAATGTGAAATAGAGATAGAAGGGAAAATTCTTCACCAAGTGGATAGTTTTAAATATCTAGGGGCATTTACAACATCAGATGGAAGATGCACAACAGAGATCAAGAGCAGAATAGGGCAAGCAAAGGCTGCATTATAAAAAAAAAAATTAAGAATATCTTATGCAATAAGTCGCATTGAATGTAAGAAAGAGAGTGCTAGGGTGCTATATATAACCTGTTTTGCTGTGTGGCTGTGAATCTTGGAATATAAATTAACAAATTAGGAAGAGATTGGAATCAACAGAGATGTGGTTCCTTAGACGAATGTTGCGAATTCCTTGGACTGCCAAGGTAACTAATGACGAATGCCTTAAAGAGGCTGACGAAACTAGAACATTATATACAACAATAAGAAAGAGACAAACAGCTTCTTTTTTTTTTTTGGGTCATATGATGAGAAGAGAGGCGCTGGAGAACATCGTGACAACTGGAAAGATCGAGGGAAAAGAGAGGCAGAGGCTGACCACGAGAAATGATGCTGGATGGATTGCGACGATGGCATGGAGGAATATCAACGACAGAGTTGATCCATAAAACTAAGGACAGAGAATCTGTGGAGAGTCATGAACGCCAACGCCAGTCGGCACGGCACTTGATGATGATGATCTCCAGTTTCTTATATCTGTACAGTGAAATAATCAGATCCACGCAAAACATGCCAGGAATAGCCGTGTACGAGTATTCATCCAGTATGGTTTGCTTCTCCTGCACCTATAGACAGAATAAGTCTAGAAGACGCATGGTGCCATGTCCAGAGTGAAACTACGATATCCCATCATGATTGTGCGATAACTATGTTATACTGTAGGTTAGTAGTACGTCTGATAAAATACCCTGACAGATGGCGTGAGCGTTCATGTCTCTCCACAGATCTCGGTCTTTGGTGGTCTGGATCAACTCTGCTGATGATATTTCTCCCTGCCACCTTCTTAATCCATCCAGCATCATTTCTCTTGGTCTGCTTCTGCTTCTCTTTCCCTTGATCTTTCCAGTTGTCACGATGTTCTCTAATCCCTCTCTTCTCATCACATGACCTGGGAAAGCTGTTTGTCTCTGTCTTATTGTTGTATATAATGCTCTAGTTTCATTAGCCTGTTTCAGGCAATCACTGTTAATTGCTGCGGCAGTCCAAGGAATTCGCAACATTCATCTTAGAAACCACATCTCTGTTGCCTTCAAGTTCTTCCTAAATTGTTCATTTACATTCCAAGATTCACTGCCATATAGTAAATCAGGTTCTATATAGCTCTTTAGTACTCTATTTCCAATGTTAGTGACTTATTGCATAAGATGCTTTTCATTTATATTACACTAGCTGACCCTGCCCGGCTTCGCCCAGTCCCTGGTGGGAAGCATCTCATTTAATTCATATAAGTAGTCATATAAGTTCCCGTTCCCGTTACCGACTATCTGTCTGTCTGTCTGTCTGTCTGTCTGTCTGACCCGCCCGGCATCGCCCAGCTCCTGGTGTGAAGCATCTCATTTAATTTATATAAGTAGTCATATAAGTTCCTGTTCCCGACTGTCTATCTGTCTGTCTATCTGTCTGCCTGACCCTGTCCGGCTTCATTAAATTCATACAACAAAAAAAGTAACTTAAAAGAACGTTCTTCCACACACCATCCATTATTTTTAATGAAAACTCTTTCTAATCACCTGCATGACTACAGTAACTTCTTAAGCAAAAAAAGATGAGTTACAATGTTATGCATTGTGCATCATTTTTATGAAAACTTTAAAAATGCCTTACAGATTGTATCATTATTTATTATAACTCATATGCCGGTACATAACTATGGACAAAGAGTTTATAAATCTTTGAAAACGATGCCACAATATGACTATAAGTTATACAGAAAAGTTATGCCCCTTGAAATAACTTTTACAGAGTTAGGTCCCCTGAGATATATGAAATTATGATGAAAAATGAAATAATACTGAGTAAGCAGGCGATTTCACACTAACAAAATATCACAGTTGGCAGCTCTGGAATGAAAGGAAGGCGTGTAGAAAATTTCATCTCAATCGGATGGGCCGTTCGCGAACGTATAAAGGACATACATAGATACGGACGAAGATCGCCTTTTATATATAAGATGTAATGAAGTATTATAATTCTAGAACTGAATCAGCGAAAAATCGGGTCAGAATTGCCCAATTAAACACGTCATTTCTCACTGTACATATCACACCTTGGAATAAAATAGCATTCATATATTTTCCGTCTAATATAAATCACGCGTGGATTTCCGCCGCTAGCGTTGTAAGCCAGACTCTCATAGCAGCTGTGGTCTTATCTCCGGCGCTGATAGGGACAGTCCTTGGCCGCTCACGCTCAGGTGTCATTCCTAAAAAGACAAATTGTGCCGTGTGCGCGTGAGTGCCACTATCAGGAGTCGGGCGGGCTGCGGTGATCATATCTACGTATGAAGTGCGTATATATCTGGAGATAAACGCCGTCTGCCGCGCTTCCAGGCCCTGATTAGAATTGCACATAATACATTCTGAAAGGGAAATAAAATACACGATAACGAAAGAACGAAAGATAGGAGAGACGGCTCGGGAGGGGAAAAACAAAGTTTCGGTACTCGGGGTGTCCATCAAATGTGTGTGTGTGCTGTTAAAGTGTGTGTGTGTGTATTTTCTAGGCAATGTGTATTCAATATATATATATATATATATATATATATATATATATATATATATATATATATATATATATATATATATATATATATATGTGTGTGTGTGTGTGTGTGTGTGTGTGATAGAGAGAGAGAGAGAGAGAGAGAGAGAGAGAGAGAGAGAGAGAGAGAGAGAGAGAGAATTTCTACCCAGTGCTAACGTCATGTTATTAAATCATGTTGATGAATGTGGTCAGCAAGCTTGCCTACCAGCCCGATAATCTTGAGTTCGAATCTCCATTGATGTGAATGTTTAATAAATCACCTGGGCTCTCGTGTCGACGCCGCCGAACATAATTACCAGCACATGTTATGGGAAGTGGAGGCGACCGGTGTGGCATTGACCGCACGACGCATAGAGTACCGATTGTTCTATACAAGTCTAGTCTAGTATGTTCGTGGCATTGACCACAACACACATAGAGTACCGATTGTTCTATACAAGTCTGGTCTAGTATGTTCGTGGCATTGACCTCACCACGCATGGAGTACCGATTGTTCTATACAAGTCTGGTCTAGTATGTCCGTGCCATTGACCACACCACGCATGAGGTACCGATTGTTCTAAACAAGTCTGGTCTACTATGTTCGTGGCATTGACCACACCACACATAGAGTACCGATTATTCTATACAAGTCTGGTCTACTATGTTCGAGGCATTGACCACACCACGCATAGAGTACCGATTGTTCTATACAAGTCTAGTCTAGTATGTTCGTGGCATTGACCACACCACGCATGAGGTACCGATTGTTCTAAACAAGTCTGGTCTACTATGTTCGTGGCATTGACCACACCACACATAGAGTACCGATTATTCTATACAAGTCTGGTCTACTATGTTCGAGGCATTGGCCACACTACGCATGGAGTACCGGTTGTTCTATACAAGTATGGTCTACTATGTTCGTGGCATTGACCACACCACGCATAGAGTACCGATTGTTCTATACAAGTCTAGTCTAGTATGTTCGAGGCATTGGCCACACTACGCATGGAGTACCGGTTGTTCTATACAAGTATGGTCTACTATGTTCGAGGCATTGGCCACACTACGCATGGAGTACCGGTTGTTCTATACAAGTATGGTCTAGTATGTTCGAGGCATTGGCCACACTACGCATGGAGTACCGATTGTTCTATACAAGTCTAGTCTAGTATGTTCGTGGCATTGACCACACCACGCATGAGGTACCGATTGTTCTAAACAAGTCTGGTCTACTATGTTCGTGGCATTGACCACACCACACATAGAGTACCGATTATTCTATACAAGTCTGGTCTACTATGTTCGAGGCATTGACCACACCACGCATAGAGTACCGATTGTTCTATACAAGTCTAGTCTAGTATGTTCGTGGCATTGACCACACCACGCATGAGGTACCGATTGTTCTAAACAAGTCTGGTCTACTATGTTCGTGGCATTGACCACACCACACATAGAGTACCGATTATTCTATACAAGTCTGGTCTACTATGTTCGAGGCATTGGCCACACTACGCATGGAGTACCGGTTGTTCTATACAAGTATGGTCTAGTATGTTCGAGGCATTGGCCACACTACGCATGGAGTACCCATTGTTCTATACAAGTCTGGTCTAGTATGTTCGTGGCATTGACCACACCACGCATGGAGTACCGATTGTTCTATACAAGTGTCGTGTCTTTATTTATAGTGTCGTCCCTGGGGTGAGGGGAATCAACACCCACAATCTTTTTAACCCCATATCATTATTCTGGAGAATCCACTAGATTTCGTCCACAACACCGCGTCAATCCCTGGATACCTCTTTCTCTCTCACCACTCACCACTGGATCATGCCCCCTCTCATTCTTCCCCAAAACAACATACTACACCACTCTAGCTTCTAAAAATTAATAACAATTTAATTTAATGAAGAAAAGTATATGTATGTGCGAAGTGTATGTGTAGAATGTATGTCGTATACTCTAGTGTGTCTGCAGAATCAGACCGGACAGCTCAGGAGCAAAGTCTGATCATCCCGGTAATGGCCACACAACATCATCATAGCTCAGCACACGATGACCTCACATAACGATGTGTCCCTCCTGCCAGATGTTGACTTCCTCCAGTAGCTCTTTGATAACCCAAATAACTGGTCACCAATCACGGATATAGTCCAATGCTGATCCTGAATCGATCACACACAATGTTACTAAATGTCCCTTCCGTTCTGAGATTTAACAATCCCCGTATCGTGAAAACACGGATCACTGTCACTTGAAACAAAATTATTCATTCCTAAATGATCTAGAGTTTCACGATTACACAGTTAATGATTACAGTTCCACAGGAATCTAATAACTTAGAAGAACGCTATGTTCGTTGTTCCTGTTCCCCTTATAACCCATATTGTTCTATTTACATGTGGTATGGAAAATAATTTCACTCAACTTCCCTGAACCCTATCACTAAGGAGTCATTCCCAGATAGTTATCTGTTTCTGCTCAACAGAGCCATGTTCCTTCAGACCCTCTTGATTATGGGCCCAGAGCAAAAGCCGCTGAATAAAACCTCCTTCACTGAATCATCCAGAATCTTAAACAGTGAATGTTCAGCTTGTTTTCTTCATAACCGGGGTGGAACCTGTGAAAGAGAGAACACCTCTGGTGAGAGCAACCCGACACTGACCCCTATTAGATGAGTGCAGGACGACGGCCGCACTCAGATACATAACAGTGAACTAAACTCTGTCATGGGGCAGAGGAGCTCATCACATCGGTCTGAATTAGGGTAAGACAAGGAAAGACCAAAGACGACGTGCAGAACACCAGTAGACACCCCACTGGAAGATCCCACCATTGGACATTTCCCCCATCCCCCAGCCATCCTCAATCTCTCTAAATATCATCCCACTACACTATTCTCAACCAGCTGAGCTAATTGACATCTCACACTAGTTAATTTAACAACGCGATTGCCTACTGTCGCCGACACTCCTAGAATTTTTGTTGTTGTTGTTGTTGCGTATCCCTTACGGGACGTTGCAGTCAAAACCAGCATTTTCAGCTGCTGTTGATGTACTAGGCAAGTGTTACGTTCAGTAGTTTGCCATTGCTTTCTGAACGACCGGCCCCTATACCATTTTCGAAAAAACCAGCACCGCTGTGTTTCGAACCCGGGTATACGGGCTCACAAACCGCGGTCGCAAGCCCTTAGCCACAGAGACCGGCTAGAGAGAGAGACTCAGAGACTCCTAGAATACCTAACCACAAAGCAATAACACTATGCTCAAGTCCTACACTCTATCTATCACTAGACTATCCTACATTACTTATACCTAAACGCTATCTAGTGAATACCTTATGTACACCAGCTCTATCCTGAATTGAATCTACACATTGCCATGAAAGACACATGTTCATCAACTTTAATTGACACAGAACACAATAGATTCTTTCCAAATTAGAACAGAGCTAGCCAAACACTTCAGTCTAGTTTAATTCCATTTTTCACACTGGCGGCAAATAAGTTATGTTTCCTCCAGTCGGAGATTGTCCGAGTGACGTCATTCGCTGTCAACAACTGGAGGTCTTGGCGGCAACCAAATCAAGACGGCGCTTGTCCTTTCATCTTGCGATTCGGGCAAAATAACATGCCGACAATTTTCCTGTGTCCTGGGGAAATCTCAAGGACTGTTGGTTTCGTTTGATCCGATGGAAGTGTTCTCCCCCCCCCCCCCCCCCCCCAATCAACAAAAAGTTGCAGCTGTTTCTGTAAATCTATTATCTGTTCGTTAACTCCAGTGGTCCCGTGACAAGTCTGGTCTAGTATGTTCGTGGCATTGACCGCACTACGCATGGAGTACCGATTGTTCTATACATGTCTGGTCTAGTATGTTCGTGGCTTTGACCACACCACGCATGGAGTACCGATTGTTCTATACAAGTCTGGTCTAGTATGACCGTTGCGCACACAGGCTGGGTCCTTGACTGTACTATACTACGGTGCTGAATTTTGACACTCTATGTTAGATTTACTTTTAATTGATATTGACTCTGTGATTTCTTCATGTTTCGTGCTCGATTTTCCCGTTTCTTTGAGTTTACATATATAGTCTTCTTCTTCTTCTTCTTATTATTATTATTATTATTATTATTATTATTATTATTATTATTTTTATTATTATTTCGTTCGTTTTAAATATATTGTCTGTATCTGCAATGTTGTCTTGTATATAAACTTCAGTCTTGTATTGTTCACTCAGTGGTCCATAGAGTTTCCACTGTTTGTTCTCTAAGCCAGAATGTTGTCTAGACATGTCGTAGCTGGTTGGGGCAGTCTTGGAGTATATGCTCTGCTCTCTGCGGATCCGTGTGCACATGGCTGATTCGCCAGTCTTGAATGTTGTATACATGTGATTGTGTAGTCAATTATGTCCTGACATGTGATTGTGTAGTCAATTATGTCCTGTTCTGAGGCGCAGAATAATGACTTGTTTCTGTCTATCCATAAAAAGGAAATCGTCTTGTCCTGGTGCTGTCGACTTTCTGAAGGATTTAATGATTTTTTTTCTTCTGGTGGTAAGTGACAGGTTCACCAGGTTGCTCGTCTGTTGCTCCTTCCTTGGCTAGTCAATCAGCTCTCTCGTTTCCGGGCACCCCACAGTGAGATGGTGTCCATTGCATATTATATGAAGTCTACAGTTAGTTATTTCCGGGATGTTGGGTCACAGATATCATCCCCTGGGCTTCCAGGGTGACTCAACCTGAAATAGGTCACAGAAAATGGCTTGGGAAGTAAAGGCAGCCTCTGTAATATTGATCATATCACCACTGGAGTGCCGACTGTAATATTGATCATATCACCACTGGAGTGCCGACTGTAATATTGATCATATCACCACTGGACTGCCGACTGTAATATTGATCATATCACCACTGGAGTGCCGACTGTAATATTGATCATATCACCACTGGAGTGCCGACTGTAATATTGATCATATCACCACTGGAGTGCCGACTGTAATATTGATCATATCACCACTGGAGTGCCGACTGTAATATTGATCATATCACCACTGGACTGCCGACTGTAATATTGATCATATCACCACTGGAGTGCCGACTGTAATATTGATCATATCACCACTGGAGTGCCGACTGTAATATTGATCATATCACCACTGGAGTGCCGACTGTAATATTGATCATATCACCACTGGAGTGCCGACTGTAATATTGATCATATCACCACTTGAGTGCCGACTGGTCTTTATAACTACGGATCTGGCACCAAATATCCGACACACATTAGGGCATTACAAGGGTTCTTGTCTATGTTGTCAGCTGATTGCCCAGGTGTATGCTTGTTTAGCTGGGGTTGTGACTTAGGGGCAGCGAACAGCCACAAAATGATGAGGTTTGTTACGACTTCCTGTTAAGGACACTCATTCATTCATTCATTCAGCAGCATGTCCTTTGCAGAATCTAGCTCCCATAACAACCTTCCGGAAAACCTCTCGATCGTAAGCAAGATGTCCCGCGTCCGATACACCCATCTGGAGATCCTCCGCCACATCCTGCACCCATCTTCTCTTTGGCCTTCCTTTTTCTCTCTTCCCAGGCATATACCCCTCCATTATTGTTCTCTCCAAACTTTCGTGACGTTTCAAGTGACCAAAGTATTTCAATTTTCTTTGCTTCATCGTCTTTAATAGCCAACCTTCTTCAGATTTCAGCTCTTGAAGTATGGATGCGTTTGTTCTTTTCTTTATCCAAGATATTCTTAGAAATCGTCTATTCTATAACATTTATCTTCAAAGGCATTTATGCTCTGTTCAGCTTGTTTAGTAAGTATCCAGGTCTTACAGGCGTATATTGCAATGGGAAATGTGCATGCTCTTAAAAATCTAATTTGTGTAGTTCTATCTGTCCATCTCCACAATTTATTCAGTTGTTTTAATCTTTGAAGAGCAATAGATATTCGTCTGTTAACTTCTTTCATTGTGACACCATTGTTGGTAATCAATCACCGAAGATATTCGAAATTTTCCACCACCTCCAATTTTTTATAATTAACATCTTTCTACTGAGCGTAACCTTGCCAAGAAATCAACAATCAGCTGAAAGATGCTGATGTTGACAGCGATGTCATGTAAAGGATATGCGAAGATAACAAAAGAAAAAAAAAACATCTTTCTCCATGGTAGTTTTATCTGTATGCATTATCTTTGTTTTTGCGTTGTTAAGATATAAGTTGTGATTTTCACTATTCACCTGGGTTGAGATTATTAGGTTTTCTACACCATTCTTCTTCTTCTTCTTCTTGTTCTTCTTCTTCTTCTTCTTCTTCTTCTTCTTCTTCTTCTTCTTCTTCTTCTTCTTCTGAGTTCATCCGGAGTTTCTTTTTTTTCGGACGTGACTACGTTGCGCCTGCTTACAGCAGAGCTGCATTCTTGCGCCGTTAGGCCTACACATCCGACTTCTGCGGGCATTTGTTGACCGGGTTAACCTTCCCGGCTACATCATTCTGTGTTGTGGATAGTAATACTGTAATATCATCAGCATATCGAATCTCTGGTATGTCATGACCACCGATATTTAGGGCATCAAATAGCTCCCTGTTTATATCATTTCTGACATTTCTCATTATATTTTTGGCGTACAGATTAAACAAATAGAGGGACAGCACACAGCTTTGGCGGACTATTTGCTTGATGTCAAACCAATCTGATGTCTCGCCATCTATTCTAACCGCTGCTTTTTGGTCTAGATCAGTGGTTCTCAACCGGTGGGGAAGGGATTTTAGGGTTTCCAGGGGATGTATTAAGATTATTTCAAGATCGCGTTAATACAAGAACCGATTACTTGATATTGTTTTTCCCTTCATATTGTACGGTTCTGTACGTCTCACCCTTCTAAAATTCATTTTATAAAATAAACAGACCCACAAATCATGTTTTATGTGGATGTCTAGACTTGGTTTAATATGAGCTATTAAATTTAGTTTTCATTATTACGTGTACTGTGTAGGGGCGGGGACGGAATTTTTAGGTAGGAAATACTAAAGGGAGCAATAACGTTCTGAAAATATGGTGAAGGGGGGCACGGGCCAAATTTTTAGGTAGGAAATACGAAAGAAAGGGGGGGGGGTGACGTTCTGAAAATATGGTGACGGGGGGGCACGGGCCAAAAAAGGTTGAGAACCACTGGTCTAGATGGAGCATTTTTCTGAGTTGTATTACATGTGATGGAAAGCCCATATTCCTCATGATTTCCCAGTTTATGATGTTGTACACAGTCCAATGCCTTTGAATAATCCACAAAACATGAGAATAGGTTTACATTAAATTCTCTGCACTACTCTGCACTTCTCTATTATTAAACGCATTTTGAGTATGTGATCTCTTGTCCTCTTTCTTGTCTAAATCCAGCTTGAACCACGTTAATCTTTTGTTCCGTTTTCTTACAAAGTCTTCCCATTATGATTTTTAGTAGAAATTTATTTGCATGACTGATAAGGGCTACAGTTCTATAGTTGGTACAAAATTTCAGGTTGCCCTTTTATGGTATTGGAATGAAGATAGTTTTCTTCCAATCTTTTGGCCATATACCATATTTCCATATATTTTTACATAATGCATGATATATGTGTATGCTTTCTTCTCCTCCCGCTTTAATTAGTTTAGCTAGTATCTCATCAGATCCAGGTGATTTACCATTCTTCAAGTTCTTTATTGCCCATGCAATTTCATCTAATGAAGGTTCAGGTTCTGTCTCTGCTGTCATTGGTTCATGTATCTCATTCGTATCCACACTGTCACTCATATCATACATTCCACTGCAGTATGCCTGCCATCTTTCTAGAATTTGTCTAGATTATGTTAAGGTATTTCCCAACTTGTTACACATAACATTCAATTGAGGTTGAACATTTCTTGTCAATAACTTCATTTCTTTGAGCATTTCGTAATCTCTTCCAGTCTGATGATATTGCTCTAAGGACACTCACCTGACGTTAAAAGATTGTTTAAAACTGCAAACACAGTTTATGTCCACCCTGTATCTCATCCCGTGGGTATGGGTGGGAAATCTGACATGATTTATACAAATGGCTATCGGTCCGGACAGATTCGGTTTGCGGGGAATGGCGTGTGTTAAACTTTAAACTGCCAGTGATAGATTGGCTGATTAGGTCAAGCAGAGCTAACCAGACGTAAGCTTGCCCTACTTATTCCACCTGGTGATAACAGCGGGAATGAGTTATCAACCAGTTTGATATTGGGTTATTACTCATACCTAAATAGCGTACGTTTAGCTGGCTGACATTCGCCCCGCTACCGGAAACTTGTGGCTACTTCTGGAGTTCTTGAGTGGATTGGAGGCGGCACCATTCAGGGGCAGATAATTGGGGAAGGGCTTCACGGCTCTGGGAGATTTATGTGATGTGGCATACAGTGCTTCCTGGAATTACGGAGTTGGGAAGGTTGGATAAAGAGATGCGAGGATAGACAGATAGACGTACAGAGACAGGTGGGTGGTTGCATAGATGGATGGATAGATAGATAGATAGATAGATAGATAGATAAATAGATAGATAGATAGATAGATAGATAGATAGATAGATAGATAGATAGATAGATAGATAGATAGATAGATAGATAGATAGATAGATGGATGGATGGATAGGTAGGTAGGTAGGTAGGTAGGTTAGTAGATAGATAGATATATAGTAGGTAGGTAGGTAGGTTAGTAGATAGATAGATAGATACGTTGATAGGTAGATAGATAGGTTGATAGGTAGACAGATAGATAGATAGATAGATAGATAGATAGATAGATAGATAGATAGATAGATAGATAGATGGGTAGATGGGTAGGTAGGTAGGTAGGTAGGTGAATAGGTCGGTCGGTGGCGGGCGGGCTGTCGGGCGGGAGAGCGGTTGGACGGGTGGGCGATTGGGTGGGTGTGGGTGGGTGGGTAGACAGATGAGTACTTAGTAAGTTGAATATGTTGAAGCGGTAAGCAGATAGACAAATAAGCAGACACGTAGATTGGTAGGGAGGCGGGTATGTTGAAATATAGGTAAGCAGGAAAACAGTTAGGTGGGTGGATGGGCGAGTTGGTACTAGGTAGGTTAACTGGTGACTCGGTAAGTTGCTATGTAGATAAGCGGATAGATGAGTAGGCAATTTGGTATATTGGTTGGCGGATAGGTGAGTAGGCAAGTCGGTATGTAGGTAGATGAGTAGCCAAGTTGGTCTGTAGGTTGGTGGATTGGTAAGTAGGCAAGTTGGAATATCGGTAGGATGATAGGTGAGTAGGCAAGTTGGAATGTAGGTAGGAGGTTAGGTGAGTAGGCAAATCGGAATGTCGGTAGGATGATAGGTGAGTAGGCAAGTTGGAATATAGGTAGGAGAATAGATGAGTCCATCCATCCATCATGTGGCATGTCGATAAGCGTGGGCGGTCATGTGTTGCCATCTCACCCGATCACCAGTGTCATGGATCAGCTCCGCGTTCCTGTCTCGACCATGTCACGTGGCCAAGCCTTCCAGGTATTTTCCTCTCGGTCTTCCTCTTGGTCTCTTCCCTTCTGATGATGTGTAGGCAAGTTGAATTATAGGTAGATGGATAGGTGAGTAGACAAGTTGGTATGTAGGAAGGGTCTGGATGTGATTTCAAGTTTCTGCAAAGGACATTCAGGTTCTTTTTGTATCTGCAGTTGACCATTCGTGCTCTCCCTACTGCTTGTACGGAGGGCAAGCCTGCACAACGTTGTCAGCTTTCTTTGTATGTAGTATACGACAAGAATCAGAATGTTCAGAATGTCTTCTCCTAATCAATGTCTTCTCCTAATCAATGTCTTCTCCTAACCAATGTCTTCTCCTAATCAATGTCTTCTCCTAACCAATGTCTTCTCCTAATCAATGTCTTCTCCTAACCAATGTCTTCTCCTAATCAATGTCTTCTCCTAACCAATGTCTTCTCCTAATCAATGTCTTCTCCTAACCAATGTCTTCTCCTAATCAATGTCTTCTCCTAACCAATGTCTTCTCCTAACCAATGTCTTCTCCTAACCAATGTCTTCTCCTAATCAATGTCTTCTCCTAATCAATGTCTTCTCCTAACCAACCAATGTCTTCTCCTAATCAATGTCTTCTCCTAACCAATGTCTTCTCCTAACCAATGTCTTCTCCTAACCAATGTCTTCTCCTAACCAATGTCTTCTCCTAATCAATGTCTTCTCCTAACCAATGTCTTCTCCTAACCAATGTCTTCTCCTAACCAATGTCTTCTCCTAACCAACCAATGTCTTCTCCTAATCAATGTCTTCTCCTAACCAATGTCTTCTCCTAACCAACCAATGTCTTCTCCTAATCAATGTCTTCTCCTAACCAATGTCTTCTCCTAACCAATGTCTTCTCCTAACCAATGTCTTCTCCTAACCAATGTCTTCTCCTAATCAATGTCTTCTCCTAACCAATGTCTTCTCCTAACCAATGTCTTCTCCTAACCAATGTCTTCTCCTAACCAACCAATGTCTTCTCCTAATCAATGTCTTCTCCTAACCAATGTCTTCTCCTAACCAATGTCTTCTCCTAACCAATGTCTTCTCCTAATCAATGTCTTCTCCTAACCAATGTCTTCTCCTAATCAATGTCTTCTCCTAACCAATGTCTTCTCCTAACCAATGTCTTCTCCTAACCAATGTCTTCTCCTAACCAATGTCTTCTCCTAACCAATGTCTTCTCCTAACCAATGTCTTCTCCTAACCAATGTCTTCTCCTAACCAATGTCTTCTCCTAACCAATGTCTTCTCCTAACCAATGTCTTCTCCTAACCAATGTCTTCTCCTAATCAATGTCTTCTCCTAACCAATGTCTTCTCCTAACCAATGTCTTCTCCTAACCAATGTCTTCTCCTAACCAATGTCTTCTCCTAACCAATGTCTTCTCCTAACCAATGTCTTCTCCTAATCAATGTCTTCTCCTAACCAATGTCTTCTCCTAACCAATGTCTTCTCCTAACCAATGTCTTCTCCTAACCAATGTCTGTCTTCTCCTAACCAATGTCTTCTCCTAACCAATGTCTTCTCCTAACCAATGTCTTCTCCTAACCAATGTCTTCTCCTAACCAATGTCTTCTCCTAATCAATGTCTTCTCCTAACCAATGTCTTCTCCTAATCAATGTCTTCTCCTAACCAAAGTCTTCTCCTAACCAATGTCTTCTCCTAACCAATGTCTTCTCCTAACCAATGTCTTCTCCTAACCAATGTCTTCTCCTAACCAATGTCTTCTCCTAACCAATGTCTTCTCCTAATCAATGTCTTCTCCTAATCAATGTCTTCTCCTAACCAATCAATGTCTTCTCCTAATCAATGTCTTCTCCTAACCAACCAATGTCTTCTCCTAATCAATGTCTTCTCCTAACCAATGTCTTCTTCTAACCAATGTCTTCTCCTAACCAACCAATGTCTTCTCCTAACCAACCAATGTCTTCTCCTAACCAATGTCTTCTCCTAACCAATCAATGTCTTCTCCTAATCAATGTCTTCTCCTAACCAATCAATGTCTTCTCCTAATCAATGTCTTCTCCTAACCAACCAATGTCTTCTCCTAATCAATGTCTTCTCCTAACCAATGTCTTCTTCTAACCAATGTCTTCTCCTAACCAACCAATGTCTTCTCCTAACCAACCAATGTCTTCTCCTAACCAATGTCTTCTCCTAACCAATCAATGTCTTCTCCTAATCAATGTCTTCTCCTAACCAACCAATGTCTTCTCCTAATCAATGTCTTCTCCTAACCAATGTCTTCTCCTAATCAATGTCTTCTCCTAACCAATGTCTTCTCCTAATCAATGTCTTCTCCTAACCAACCAATGTCTTCTCCTAACCAATGTCTTCTCCTAACCAATGTCTTCTCCTAACCAATGTCTTCTCCTAAGCAATGTCTTCTCCTAACCAATGTCTTCTCCTAACCAACCAATGTCTTCTCCTAACCAACCAATGTCTTCTCCTAACCAACCAATGTCTTCTCCTAACCAATGTCTTCTCCTAACCAATGTTTTCTCCTAAGCAATGTCTTCTCCTAATCAATGTCTTCTCCTAACCAACCAATGTCTTCTCCTAACCAATGTCTTCTCCTAACCAATGTCTTCTCCTAACCAATGTCTTCTCCTAATCAATGTCTTCTCCTAATCAATGTCTTCTCCTAACCAACCAATGTCTTCTCCTAATCAATGTCTTCTCCTAACCAATGTCTTCTCCTAATCAATGTCTTCTCCTAATCAATGTCTTCTCCTAACCAACCAATGTCTTCTCCTAATCAATGTCTTCTCCTAACCAATGTCTTCTCCTAATCAATGTCTTCTCCTAACCAATGTCTTCTCCTAATCAATGTCTTCTCCTAACCAATGTCTTCTCCTAACCAATGTCTTCTCCTAACCAATGTCTTCTCCTAACCAATGTCTTCTCCTAATCAATGTCTTCTCCTAACCAACCAATATCTTCTCCTAATCAATGTCTTCTCCTAACCAATGTCTTCTCCTAATCAATGTCTTCTCCTAACCAATGTCTTCTCCTAACCAATGTCTTCTCCTAACCAATGTCTTCTCCTAACCAATGTCTTCTCCTAATCAATGTCTTCTCCTAACCAACCAATATCTTCTCCTAATCAATGTCTTCTCCTAACCAATGTCTTCTCCTAATCAATGTCTTCTCCTAACCAATGTCTTCTCCTAATCAATGTCTTCTCCTAACCAATGTCTTCTCCTAACCAATGTCTTCTCCTAACCAATGTCTTCTCCTAACCAATGTCTTCTCCTAATCAATGTCTTCTCCTAACCAACCAATATCTTCTCCTAATCAATGTCTTCTCCTAACCAATGTCTTCTCCTAACCAATGTCTTCTCCTAATCAATGTCTTCTCCTAACCAATGTCTTCTCCTAACCAATGTCTTCTCCTAACCAATGTCTTCTCCTAATCAATGTCTTCTCCTAACCAATGTCTTCTCCTAATCAATGTCTTCTCCTAACCAATGTCTTCTCCTAATCAATGTCTTCTCCTAACCAACCAATATCTTCTCCTAATCAATGTCTTCTCCTAACCAATGTCTTCTCCTAACCAATGTCTTCTCCTAACCAATGTCTTCTCCTTGTCCACAGGTGCACATG
Source organism: Cepaea hortensis (assembly GCA_963921405.1). NCBI lineage: Eukaryota > Metazoa > Mollusca > Gastropoda > Stylommatophora > Helicidae > Cepaea > Cepaea hortensis. The sequence goes on along the minus strand of OY992877.1, from coordinate 213,180,687 downwards.
CAGAGCTCTCCTATCCCACAGATGCAGGTATTGCTGACGGCTGCGGAAATATGTCCACAGGAAATGGTCAGTGTCATACTATCATCCATCCTCAGTATTTTCTTATGTTTGTTAACATTAAATAATTGGCTTATTTATAGCCACATCAAGGAATTAGCCACATCGACTTGTGATACCATGGTTATTGTAAAAAAAATCCGTAATAACGAACAGTTTTGTCTACAGCATCTTGGCACACCCAGAGGAACGATGCTTCATTGACCACTTGGAAGACGATATGTGCTTCATTGACCTCTTGGAAGTAGATATGTGCTTTATTGACCTCTTGGAAGTAGATATATGCTTCATTGATCACTTGGAAGTAGATATATGCTTCATTGACCACTTGGAAGTAGATATATGTTTCATTGACCTCTTGGAAGTAGATATATGCTTCATTGACCACTTGGAAGTAAATATGTGCTTTATTCAACACTTGGACGTAGATATGTGCTTGATTGACCATTTGGAAGTAGATATTGCTTTATTGACCTCTTGGAAGTAGATATGTGCTTTATTGACCACTTGGAAGTAGATATATGCTTCATTGACCAATTGGAAGTAGATATATGCTTCATTGACCACTTGGAAGTAGATATATGTTTCATTGACCACTTGGAAGACGATATGTGTTTCATTGACCTCTTAGAAGTAGATATATACTTCATTGACCACTTGGAAGAAGATATGTGCTTTACTTGGAAATATGCCACAGACCATATAGAACCTGATCTAAGGTTCACTGACCACACAGAAGCCGACATAGGGTTCAATGACCACATAGAAGCTGACTTAGGGTTCACTGACCACATAGAAGCTGACCTAGGCTTCACTGACCACAGAAGCAGACATAGGCTTCACTGACCACATAGAAGCAGACTTAGGGCTCACTGACTGAATAGAGGCTGGCCTAGCCTTCACTGACCACATAGAAGCAGACTTAGGCTTCACTGACCACATAGAAGCAGACTTAGGGCTCACTGACTGAATAGAGGCTGGCCTAGCCTTCACTGACCACATAGAAGCAGACTTAGGCTTCACTGACCACATAGAAGCAGACTTAGGGCTCACTGACTGAATAGAGGCTGGCCTAGCCTTCACTGACCACATAGAAGCAGACTTAGGCTTCACTGACCACATAGAAGCAGACTTAGGGCTCACTGACTGAATAGAGGCTGGCCTAGCCTTCACTGACCACATAGAAGCAGACCTCACATGGAAGCTGACCTGGGCTTCACTGACCACAGAAGCAGACTTAGGGTTCATTGACCATATATAATCTGACCTAGGCTTCACTGACCACATAGCTGATCTAGGGTTCACTGGCAACATAGAAGCTGACTTAGGGTTCATTGGCCGCAAAGAAGCTGACCTATGCTTGGGTGACCACCCGGAACTAGAATTATTGTTTGTAGATTTCTTGGAAGTTGCCACGGGATTGTTGACTACTTGTAGGTTTACCTGTAATTCATTGACAACTTGGACGTATGCAGATTTGAATGTAGACCTGTGGTTCGTTGACTACTTGGAAGTATGCCGATGAATCATTGACCACCTGGAAGTAGACCTGTAGTTCACTGACTACTTGGAAGTATCCCGATGAATTATTGACTACATTGAAGTATTCTTATGGTTCATTGACTACCTGGAAGTATACCTATGGTTCATTGACTACTTAGAAGTAGGCTTTTGGTTCATTGACTACTAAAGAAAACTGGTTCTGTAGTGTAAAAGAAAAATACCGCAAGGAAGACAACATACTCTCTCTCTCTCTCACTCTCTCTCTCTCTCTCTCTCTCTCTCTCTCTCTCTCTCTCTCTCTCTCTCTCTCTCTCCCTCCCTCCCCCCCCCCCTTTTACAAACATGATCTAATTTAACTTCTTTATATTTCACACACCAAGTTAGTTTATCATATGGAATTAGCGATTACCTTTTTGTATTATTCAATATATTATTATAGCATTGTTCTGATGTAAGCGATTCTCATTGAAAGAAGATTTTTGTCAAAACGTTTTCAACTACGACTATAACTAGCCTAACTGGCATACACGCCAGCGTGGTAAACATACGCTGTGGCTGCCAGTCTAAAAGCCTGCATATGTTGGTTTTTATGTATATTTTATTTATGCATGCACGGAAGAAATCAAATCAGCCGCTTCGTCGTAGAACAACACTTGGCTGTTCGCTCGGGTTTCAGGTCGTTCTAGTTGCTCGTGAAGGGGCGCTGTGCAACAACATCTGTTTGGGATTTCCTCTGGCGCGCTTCTGTCGTTGTTGCTGCATTGAAATCAGTCTTTCCTGTACTGTTATTTTCTGGTGTTATTGTGGTTTGTAGGTGGGTGTGTGTATGTAAGTATGTGCGTGCATGTATGTAGGTAGGTAGGTAGGTAGGTAGGTATGTATACAGATATGAAGGTGTGTATGTAGGAAGGTATATATTAAGATGTGCATATGTATGTGGGTATGTATGTTTGTATGTTTGTATGTATGTATGTATGTATCCTGCACGCATTTATTCATGCATGTGAGTGCAAACGTCTGTCCATGTATGCACGCGAACACAGGTCAAATGATGCCGTGTGGCAGCTTGGGTACACCAGCACATGATGCATGGACGCCCAAGGCTCGACCGTGCATGAGGCAACTAGTATTGGTTGTTGTAGGTCAAGTGTTGTGAATTCCGACACACAGCAGTGGAGTGGTTCAGTTTTCCGTGAACATTCAACAGGTGTAAGAGAATATATCACCCAGGACGATATGAATGAATGGTTACGTGAACATGCATCGTTATCGTCATCATCATTTAGGAAGACTTTTGCAGAACGTTACTCTCAACTTGGAGCTCGATCCTTCACTAGCTCGTCGGTATTTTCAACCCGAAGTTGCCTGTAATGTCCCGTGTCCTATCTATTATAGATTATGGATATTATAAAAGTAATGAAGAAAGAAAAGATATGGAAGAAGTGGCATTTAAAAGTAATAAGGACAAGAAGGAAATGGGATACAAAAGTAATAGCGAGAATATGTTATACACAAGTGGAACAGGCAAGATGAAAACAGGAGAAGGAAGGTGGAAAGCGAAGACATAGGCGACAACAGGAGAAAGGAGGTGGAAAGCGAAGACATAGGCGACAGTAGGAGAAAGGAGGTGGAAAGCGAAGACATAGGCGACAGTAAGAGAAAGGAGGTGGAAAGCGAAGACATAGGCGACAGTAAGAGAAAGGAGGTGGAAAGCGAAGACATAGGCGACAGTAGGAGAAAGAAGGTGGAAAGCTAAGCTCCGTTGTTTCTCCTCCTGGATGTAGCAGAGGGGCTTGCGTATTGCAATGACCCCAAGAGCTATACCGACGGTAGCACAGCTACTGGCATTGTCTGACAGGTCAAGGGATAGGAACCAGACGAGGAGAGACACAAACCTACTGCCTTGTAGGTAGACTGTGGACAGTCACAGGCTAGAGAAAAACAAACACGAAAATGTGCATGTCGAAGTCGGATGTACTGAGCCAGAGACTTAACGAATCAGTGGATCGCAATTCTTGACATGATGAAATGATGACAGCGAAAAGGAAGCAGAATATGTAAGAAGGAAGTGAAGAAAGATATTTTTTAAAAAAAAAACACACACACACACACATAGATAGAGAGAGAGAGAGAGAGAGAGAGAGAGAGAGAGAGAGAGAGAGAGAGAGAGACCCACACACAGAGGGAGAGAGAGGGGGAAAGAGAGACACAAAGAGAGGGAGAGAGACACAGAGAGAGAGAGAGAATCTATGAATCATATGATGTTAATAAATTCTATACATTAATTGGCCTGTTGAAATTAATGTGCGTTTTTTTTTTTTGTTCATCTTTCAGACTGACTTCTGGACGTGTGTCAATGACACATTACCAGGTATGTGGGCTATTTCAATCTCTTTTTACCTTTTGACAAACGTTTAAAACAAAATTAGTTGCATATCCTTTACAGGACGTAGAAGTCAATCCCAGCATATTTTGATTGTTTGTGATGTCTTGGCAAGTTTACGTTCAGTAGTTTACCATTGTTTTCTGAACAACAGGCACTCATATCATTGTATGAAAACCAGGACAAGGCTATCTCAATCAGGTCGCAGCTGTGTTTCGAACGTGGTGTGCAGGATTATGAATCGCGTTCGTAGCGCCTTTGCCACAGCGTGAGCCTTTAAACCCAGACAGATTTTACTTAGTTTTTAACCCCTTATTTCGTCTTCTTCTGCGTTCATCCGGAGTTTTTTTTTTTTTCTTTTTTCTTTTCCGGGCGTGATTGCGTTGTGCATGTTTACAGCAGATCAGCGTTCTTGCACCGTTAGGCCGACACATCCGACTTCTGCGGGCATTTGTTGACCGGGTTAACCTTCCCGGGGTAATCCCTTATTTTATACCAACCGTCAAATCAGTCAAATTGTGAACATTTTATGGCCGATTAAACCAGTCAGATTGTACACATTTTATAACCGATAGTTTTACCAACCCAGTAAAATTGTACACTTTTCAACCGTTTAGTTTTAACGATTTAAAAACATTCAGATGTTACATTTTGTTAAACCAATTGTCGTTACTCCTTATCAAATCATTGCGCTGTTACACATTTTAACTGTATAGTTAGCATCAATTTAGTGTTCTAGCGCTATATCCTATAGTGATCAAAATGTGAATGTTCTAAACATTAATATTCTCTTTCTCATCTCAGTATAACTGTCGTTAGTTGATTATTACCCGTGGCTTAGTGGTTAAGTCCTTGCCTCGCTTTCCGAAGAGCGTGAGTTCGTATCTGGGCTCTGTCATTTGGTTCACGAGTGCACATTTTCTTTTCTTTTCTTTTCTTTTTTTTTGCGTTCGGCCGCTTTGAACTCAAGCGTAGTCCATACACATGCTACTAACTACTTCTAGTGCACTGGGCTGATTTTTACGTGTGGATTAACTTTCCCTAGTAGCGGTATCCCTCGCCATCAGGCTAACCCACTCCCACTTCTGAGGTACTGTAATTTACGTCTCCAAGTCATTTACGTGAAGTTAATATTTTAATCCAACGTGTAGGGGTTGAACCCGATACCTTGACATTAGCACAGCGCCTGTTTAAAAACAAGCGCTCTTAACCATTCAGCCAGCTGACCTCCATGAATACAATTATCTCACAGACTCGGGGTGATCTCTGCAGGATCTACAAAGTTCTGGACTGGCCGCCATGTGGAAAGAAACCGGGCTGTATGGGATCACACATGGTGCAATGAAGTCTTACCCTTATCTTCCCACAGCAACCCCCACCCCCCCCCCCCCCCACCCCCCCACCCCCAAGTAAATAAAATTACTTTTCTCTTTAAGCTATTTGTAAGAAGAGAAACAAGGAGTGTTAGACATACAGTCATGTCCAACTAGTTCTCGTATTGTTTTATCCTGGTTCTCACTGCAACATTGCTGATTCCGTTGGGCATTTCTTTTCCTACAGCATCCAGCTTGAGGTATGTGACAGCAATTAGACTTGGTTGTAGTTATTTGGAAAACGAACATCCACATACAGTTCTCAGTCTCTCTTGCCTGTTTAAACTAGGAAGAAACTGTTGTAGGCTTATTCCCGATGTACCATTGTTGATTCAGGTGCAATGTTATTCTTCCTTCACCGAAATTCACCTTGTCGGATTGTGGCATTAATTAGGCCCGTGTCAGCCAAGCTGGCTTGTCGGGAGCTTACGATCCCCCGAAATTACCTGGCTGAGGAGGGAGAATTAGAGGAAGAGCTGTGACAGGTAAATGAAAGGAGAGATAGATAATGTTAATGAAGATAATTGCGGGGCAGGGGGGAAGTTGGTTTGTGGTGGTGTGAAGGCTACAGCTTCTGTTCCAGGTACATTTGTCAGTGCCAAAGCCAGACCATACCTGTAAGTTTGAGGTCAAGTGTAGCCATTTATAACTTGTTTAAAAACACGATGGCTGTAACTTTCAGTTCAGGTGTCAACCAATGTATTTCCTTCCCCCTGTCTCCGTACTGGAGGGACGCGTTCACCCAGGCCAGTCGGCAATTTATTTTAGAAAGAAATCGTAGTTAGGGTTTTCTGGTGTGGGTTAGATTGATTTGAAGGTTGTTTTTTTTTTTGGTGTTTTTTTTTTTGGAATGGAGTATCTTTTAACTGAAGTCAGAGGTTGGTTGGCTGAATCTTTTTCCCATCATGCTAGTCTTTGTTACTTCTGGGGAGACTGATACCCCGGTAAGTATTATTAACTTAAAATGTCGCATGCTTTTTGCAGGACATTGCAAGTAACCCCAGGATGATTTTATAGGTAATTTTACGTTCAGTAGTTTGCATTGCTTTCTGAACGAGAAATCCACGTTTTAGCCCAGCTTAATGCCGGTGTAGGAATTGAACACCCTAACTCGTCATCAGCACACCGGAAGTTGAAGCGCGAGTTCTATTGTTCTATCAATCACCCAGCAATATTTGACTATTTGTACCGAGAAGAGGGACAACACGAACAGACGAAAGACTTGAACACTAGAGGAAACTTTTTCATAAATACCATTTTGTCTGGGAAACTGGGCTAGATTGGCCACATTACATAGAAGGAGCTGACTGGCTTAAAGAGATTTGCCCGTCTCTAATTAGATAACGCCGCTGCCCGGATAAACAGTTAAGTTCAATTTAATTTAGGCATCGCAGAGACGGAAGGCGTGGTTTGTCTAGGTAGAGTCAGCGGCCTGCCAAGGTTGATGGAAGGCGTGGTTTCTATAAGTAGAGTCAGCGGCCTGCCAAGGTTGATGGAAGGCGTGGTTCTATAAGCAGTCAGTAACCGGCCAAGGTTGATGGAAGGCGTGGTTTCTATAAGTAGAGTCAGCGGCCTGCCAAGGTTTATGGAAGGCGTGGTTCTATAAGCAGTCAGTGACCGGCCAAGGTTGATGGAAGGCGTGGTTTCTATAAGTAGAGTCAGCGGCCTGCCAAGGTTTATGGAAGGCGTGGTTCTATAAGCAGTCAGTGACCGGCCAAGGTTGATGGAAGGCGTGGTTTCTATAAGTAGAGTCAGCGGCCTGCCAAGGTTGATGGAAGGCGTGGTTCTATAGTATAAGCAGTCAGTGACTGGCCAAGGTTGATGTAAGGCGTGGTTCTATAAGCAGTCAGTGACCGGCCAAGGTTGATGGAAGGCATGGTTTCTATAAGTAGAGTCAGCGACCTGCCAAGGTTGATGGAAGGCGTGGTTCTATAAGCAGTCAGTGACCGGCCAAGGTTGATGGAAGGCGTGGTTCTATAAGCAGTCAGTGACCGGCCAAGGTTGATGGAAGGCGTGGTTCTATAAGCAGTCAGTGACCTGCCAAGGTTGATGGAAGGCGTGGTTCTATTGTATAAGCAGTCAGTGACTGGCCAAGGTTGATGTAAGGCGTGGTTCTATAAGCAGTCTGTGACCGGCCAAGGTTGATGGAAGGCATGGTTTCTATAAGTAGAGTCACCGGCCTGCCAAGGTTTATGGAAGGCGTGGTTCTATAAGCAGTCAGTGACCGGCCAAGGTTGATGGAAGGCGTGGTTTCTATAAGTAGAGTCAGCGGCCTGCCAAGGTTTATGGAAGGCGTGGTTCTATAAGCAGTCAGTGACCGGCCAAGGTTGATGGAAGGCATGGTTTCTATAAGTAGAGTCAGCGACCTGCCAAGGTTGATGGAAGGCGTGGTTCTATAAGCAGTCAGTGACTGGCCAAGGTTGATGGAAGGCGTGGTTCTATAAGCAGTCAGTGACCGGCCAAGGTTGATGGAAGGCGTGGTTCTATAAGCAGTCAGTGACCGGCCAAGGTTGATGGAAGGCGTGGTTTCTATATGTAGAGTCAGCGGCCTGCGAAGGTTGATGGAAGGCGTGGTTCTATAAGCAGTCAGTGACCGACCAAGGTTGATGTAAGGCGTGGTTCTATAAGCAGTCAATGACCGGCCAAGGTTGATGTAAGGCGTGGTTCTATAAGCAGTCAGTGACCGGCCAAGGTTGATGGAAGGCGTGGTTCTATAAGCAGTCAGTAACCGGCCAAGGTTGATGGAAGGCGTGGTTTCTATAAGTAGAGTCAGCGGCCTGCCAAGGTTTATGGAAGGCGTGGTTCTATAAGCAGTCAGTGACCAGCCAAGGTTGATGGAAGGTGTGGTTCTATAAGCAGTCAGTGACCGGCCAAGGTTGATGGAAGGCGTGGTTCTATAAGCAGTCAGTGACCTGCCAAGGTTGATGGAAGGCGTGGTTCTATTGTATAAGCAGTCAGTGACTGGCCAAGGTTGATGTAAGGCGTGGTTCTATAAGCAGTCTGTGACCGGCCAAGGTTGATGGAAGGCATGGTTTCTATAAGTAGAGTCAGCGGCCTGCCAAGGTTTATGGAAGGCGTGGTTCTATAAGCAGTCAGTGACCGGCCAAGGTTGATGGAAGGCGTGGTTTCTATAAGTAGAGTCAGCGGCCTGCCAAGGTTTATGGAAGGCGTGGTTCTATAAGCAGTCAGTGACCGGCCAAGGTTGATGGAAGGCATGGTTTCTATAAGTAGAGTCAGCGACCTGCCAAGGTTGCTGGAAGGCGTGGTTCTATAAGCAGTCAGTGACCGGCCAAGGTTGATGGAAGGCGTGGTTCTATAAGCAGTCAGTGACCGGCCAAGGTTGATGGAAGGCGTGGTTCTATAAGCAGTCAGTGACCGGCCAAGGTTGATGGAAGGCGTGGTTTCTATATGTAGAGTCAGCGGCCTGCGAAGGTTGATGGAAGGCGTGGTTCTATAAGCAGTCAGTGACCGACCAAGGTTGATGTAAGGCGTGGTTCTATAAGCAGTCAATGACCGGCCAAGGTTGATGTAAGGCGTGGTTCTATAAGCAGTCAGTGACCGGCCAAGGTTGATGGAAGGCGTGGTTCTATAAGCAGTCAGTAACCGGCCAAGGTTGATGGAAGGCGTGGTTTCTATAAGTAGAGTCAGCGGCCTGCCAAGGTTTATGGAAGGCGTGGTTCTATAAGCAGTCAGTGACCAGCCAAGGTTGATGGAAGGCGTGGTTTCTATAAGTAAAGTCAGCGGCCTGCCAAGGTTGATGGAAGGCGTGGTTTTATAAGCAGTCAGTGACCGGCCAAGGTTGATGTAAGGTGTGGTTCTATAAGCAGTCAGTGACCGGCCAAGGTTGATGTAAGGCGTGGTTTCTATAAGTAGAGTCAGCGGCCTGCCAAGGTTTATGGAAGGCGTGGTTCTATAAGCAGTCAGTGACCGGCCAAGGTTGATGGAAGGCGTGGTTCTATAAGCAGTCAGTGACGGGCCAAGATTGATGGAAGGCGTGGTTCTATAAGCAGTCAGTGACTGGCCAAGGTTGATGGAAGGCGTGGTTTCTATAAGTAGAGTCAGCGGCCTGCTAAGGTTGATGGAAGGCGTGGTTTTATAAGCAGTCGGCGGCCTGCCAAGGTTGATGGAAGGCGGGGTTCTATAAGCAGTCAGTGACCTGCCAAGGTTGATGGAAGGCGTGGTTTCTATAAGCAGTCAGTGACCGGCCAAGGTTGATGTAAGGCGTGGTTTCTATATGTAGAGTCAGCGGCCTACCAAGGTTGATGAAAGGCGTGGTTTCTATAAGTAGAGTCAGCGGCCTGCTAAGGTTGATGGAAGGCGTGGTTTTATAAGCAGTCGGCGGCCTGCCAAGGTTGATGGAAGGCGGGGTTCTATAAGCAGTCAGTGACCTGCCAAGGTTGATGGAAGGCGTGGTTTCTATAAGCAGTCAGTGACCGGCCAAGGTTGATGTAAGGCGTGGTTTCTATATGTAGAGTCAGCGGCCTGCCAAGGTTGATGAAAGGCGTGGTTTCTATAAGTAGAGTCAGCGGCCTGCCAAGGTTGATGGAAGGCGTTGTTTCTATAAACAGTCAGTGACCGGCCAAGGTTGATGTAAGGCGTGGTTTCTATAAGTAGAGTCAGCGGCCTGCCAAGGTTGATGGAAGGCGTGGTTTCTATAAGCAGTCAGTGACCGGCCAAGGATGATGTAAGGCGTGGTTCTATAAGCAGTCAGTGACCGGCCAAGGTTGATGGAAGGCGTGGTTTCTATAAGTAGAGTCAGCGGCCTGCCAAGGTTGATGGAAGGCGTGGTTCTATAAGCAGTCAGTGACCGGCCAAGGTTGATGGAAGGCGTGGTTTCTATAAGTAGAGCCAGCGGCCTGCCAAGGTTGATGGAAGGCGTGGTTCTATAAGCAGTCAGTGACCGGCCAAGGTTGATGGAAGGCGTGGTTCTATAAGCAGTCAGTGACGGGCCAAGATTGATGGAAGGCGTGGTTCTATAAGCAGTCAGTGACTGGCCAAGGTTGATGGAAGGCGTGGTTTCTATAAGTAGAGTCAGCGGCCTGCTAAGGTTGATGGAAGGCGTTGTTTCTATAAGCAGTCAGTGGCTGGCCAAGGTTGATGGAAGGTATGGTTTGTCTAAGTAGAGTCAATGACCGGCCAAGGTTGATGAAGTTACGAGTTCTTCTAGGAAGCGAACTGATCGCTATATCATACAGGGTTTTCTAGGAAACGAGCTGATCGTTATAACGTACGAGTTTTTTCTAGGTAGCGAACTGATCACCATAACATATGTATTTTTGTAGGAAGAGAACTGATCGCTATAACATAGGGTTGTTCTAGGAAGCGAACTTATTCCTACAACATACGGGTTGTTCTGTGTAGCCAACTGATCGAAAGAACACACGGGTTGTTCTAGGAAGCGAACTGATCAGAATGTACGGGTTCTATCTGGAAGGTATTTTATCGATACAACATGCGGGTTCTATCTGGAAGGTATTTTATCGATACAACATGCGGGTTGTATCTGGACATGAACTGATCGCTGCCACGGGTAGTTCTGGGAAGTGAACTGATCGCTACAATATACGGATTGTACTGTTAACGAACTGATCGCTTCAACATACAGATTGTACTGTTAACGAACTGATTGCTACAACTGACGGATTGTACCGTTAACGAACTGGTCGCTATAACATACAGATTTTACTGGTAACGAACTGGTCGCTACAATATACGGATTGTACTGTTAACGAACTGATTGCTACAACAGACGGATATTCTATTAACGAACTGATCGATACAACATACAGATTGTACTGTTAACGAACTGGTCGCTACAACATACAGATTGTACTGTTAACGAACTGATCGCTTCAACATACAGATTGTACCGTTAACGAACTGATCGCTACAATATACGGATTGTACTGTTAACGAACTGATCGCTACAATATACGGATTGTACCGTTAACGAACTGATCGCTACAACTTACAGATTGTACCGTTAACGAACTGGTCGCTACAACATACGCGTTGTAATGGGGAACGAACTGATCGCTACAACATACGGATTGTACTGTTAACCAACTGATCGCTACAACATACGGATTGTACCGTTAACCAACTGATCGCTACAACATACGGATTGTACTGTTAACCAACTGATCGCTACAACATTCGTGCTGTACCTGGAAGAGGGCCCATCGCGGGAGCTAGCGACTGACTCGTGACTCTGCGGACGTTCATTGCGCAGTTCCGGAAGTTTATAGCTTCTTTTACACGTCACAAATTCCTGTTTGGTGCCACTGAGGTATTTAAACCTCGTCTGCAAAGTTGACAATATTCAAATTAGAATTTCGTTGCGATTTAATTGACGATTCCTGGGCTGCCTGTGCGGGCAGATCCCAGACACTAATGGGAGGCCCGAGAACCGTAAAGTCTGGGAATAAACTCTCTATTCTTTCCTCTTGCCTCAGCTACACATTTTAATAGTTATAGCCATTTGTTTCCAAAGCCCACCAGCTGTATATTTGGTTTACATTCCTTTTGGGATTCTTTGTTCACATTTTATCAGAGTTTAAGAGCACCGATCAAGCATGTCGTTTGTTTTGTTTGTCATTGGTTTTGACTGTCTGATTGTCTGTCTGTCTCTCTCGACGACTGTCTATCTTATTGTGTGTCTGCTTATCTGACTAATTGTATGTTTATCTGTTTTACGCGCCTATCTCGGATAAAGTCTCTATAACATGACAGTTACTGTCATAGACGCAAAGATATAACTTCTATAACATGGCAGTTACTATCATAGGCGCAAAGATATAACTTCTATATGACATGGCAGTTACTGTCACACACACAAAAAGTCGCTTAAAAGTCGACAGGGTCGACTTCATTGCACCGGGTTTTTGTCCCATATGGCTCGGTCTCTTTCCGTAGCACGGAAAGCGTCGCACAAAGCACGAACTCCGTAGCTTTTAGCGACGACCCACAGGAGTCTCCGAAACATTTAACTCGTAAACCGAAGGGCGCGGCCCGGAATCGAACCATCAACCTTCGGAACACGAGTCAAACGGCTTGACCACTTCGCCACAGAGACTCCCAGGCAGTTACTGTCATAGGCGCAAAGGTATAACTTCTCTATGACATGTCAGTTACTGTCATATGCGCAATGATACACTAGGCGCAATGATATAACTTCTCTAGACAGCGAAACGGGTCAACATTCCCCGAGACACCGAGCCGAGAGTTCTAAATCTGCTGCGGGCCATTTGGAAACAGACTGCCTTGCGTTGTTTTCTATGCTATGAGGAGTCGGCCTTTCATAAAGTAATGGCAAACTACTTAACAAAATTGTCTAGCAAATCACCAAGAGCCAACAAATACAAGGGGCTGATTGCAACGTCCTGTAAGGGACATGTAACTAACTTTAATAGCTTGGCAGGCAGGCAGCTACAGGCAGGCAGGAGCTATAGGCAGGCAGGAGCTACAGACAGGCAGCTACAGGCAGGAGCTACAGGCAGGCAGGCAGACCCCCATACATACATAATCCATAGACGAAGAGCACAAACGTTCTCACACACACACACACACAACTACATAGACGAAGACCACAAACGTGCTCACTCACAGACACACACACACACAACTACATAGACGAAGAGCACAAACGTACTCACTCACACACGCACACATACAATTACATAGACGAAGAGTGCAAACGTGCTCACTCACAGACACACACACACAATTACATAGACGACGAGCACAAACATACTCACACACAGACACACACACACACATACTCACACACAATTACATAGACGAAGAGCGCAAACGTACTCTCACAAACACACACACACACACATACTCACAGACACACACACACACTCACTCACAATTACATAGACGAAGAGCACAAACGTACTAACTCACACACACACACACACACACACACACACACACACTCACAAACACACAATTACATAGACGAAAATCACAAACGTACTCACACACAGACACACACTATACTCACTTACATACATCGTTTTTTGGTTAAGTAAAGTGCTATTCTCATGAAGAACCAGCTATATTGCTTTTCTTAACTAAACAATAAAATAGACAATAACACGCAGGCACAGACAACTCTTGAGACGGCACTTATCTCCCCCTGTCGGGTTATCCAACCATCTCTCTATCCGTTTTAGCTGCAACCGCTAGTCTAAAGGTCAAAGTAGGACGTCCATTGTCAGAACGGAGCACACGTACCTTAAGCTACCAGGTTCCATCCCCCATCGATAAGTGACGTTGGGTCAACATGGCCGAACAGAACAGAGCATTAGCTCTTAAACATCTTGTGTGATGATGTCCTACACCTGTCAGTTGGACTAAAATGTGGACTTCTTGTCCTTGAATTTTGAACGTACATTGCAAGCACCTCAGAAGTCCTAGTGGGTGAGATGGCGAGGGACACTAGTAATAGAGAAAGCTAATCCACACGCAAAAATCAGTCTAGTGCTCTAGTAGTAGCATGTGTGTTGACTACGTTTGAATTCAAAACGATCGAGAGCCAAAAAAAGAACATAGTTGTGACGTCGGTTTGGTAAGTAAGGTCAGTACTGCGTGGTACCACAGCGCCCTAGTCTACAATGTTGTATGTCCTTGACATGGCCGTTTCTCAACGAGCCGATGTTGTGGCATAAGGGTAACGAACGTGATTCGCAATCCAACACACCGGGTTCAAAATCAGTTGCGGAAGCTTGGAAAATCACGGCTTGTGTTGATTTGTAACAGTGGCATGAAAATCGGTGGTCAGAGTTCAGAACGCAGTGACGACCTACTGAACATACAACTTGCCTTGTAAACTCTGGCCTGGGGGTTAACGTCTTTCTCCGTAATCCCGTATATTCTCGTGAGTAACGTAAACCTGCGCGAGAGTCGGTAGCAGTTCTCACCGCGTTGGTAACTTACGGGGTATGTGAGCCTGTCGCTCAGAAAGCAATGGCAAACTACTGAGCGTAATCTTGCTTAGTACATCAACAGCAGCTGAAAATGCTGATATTGACTGCAACGTCCTGTAAGGGATATGAAGGAGAAAAAAAATCACTCACAGACACAAAATGCTGGATTTGATTGCGACTTCCTGTTTAGGATATGCAGCTAACTTTTGTTCTGAACGAGAAGTAAACATTTAAATCCAACTGACCGCTGTACGGAATGAAATCTCTCCCCAGCCCTCAGTGCACACGCAGTTTAAAAGTGAGCGCGCTTGACCTTTCGGCCACGCTGTTCTCTGCCCTAGAGTAGTTGAGGGACAGACTATGAAAACACGTTAAAATAAGTAATGATATGGTAGTTGAGGGACAGACTATGAAAACATTAAAATAAGTAATAACATGGAAGTTGAGGGACAGACAATGAAAACATTTCAATAAGTAATAACATTGTAGGAAATACCACTGCCGCGATGATGTACCTTCTCTTTCAGAAGGATTTAGACGCTAAAACATCAACTTCATTTCTCAAGTTATGCAGCTGACTTAGAAGCGAGAACTTCAA